>PVKZ01000105.1:699760-1027260 GCA_004027375.1 Macroglossus sobrinus | reverse complement strand
TCCAAGGGAAGCAGGACTGAAATTCTACTTTTGACCTGGGGAACACCCAAAAAAGTCTAAGCACCTACATGCTCAGTTTTTAATTTTCTGTCTTTAAAAAAAAAACAGATTTTTTTTTTTTTTAGCCACTGAGCCTGTTATAACCAACTGAGAAAAAAAATAACTTTATTCTAAAATGGGTTAAGCACAGATCATAAATAGAAAAATTTCTCAAATGAAAAAATTACAACTGAATTTTTTCTTTAAATATATATTTTGTTGATGCTTCATTTTAAGTTCTGTAGCAAAAGGTGCCGAGATAAGGAATCTGACACAGTTAATTTATTGGGCTCTATCTACAGCAGCAAAAATGCTTTTCCTAAAAATTCATTTTTCTTAAGTCCCTTTCTTGCTCAAATCTAATTAGCTGCCCACATCACCTGATTTTCCACAGCAAGTTATTCTGAGCCCTCGCTGTCTTTTCTGTTTCCTCCTCTGAATTTCCTCTTCATTAGCAGGATTCCTGTTTCTCTCCTTTGCCAATTCACTGTATGTCTAAGAGAAGTTACTTGAGTCTCATGGTCCCTTTGCCCTGGACTCATATGGGATGTATCAGAGTCAGAGTGAAGGTATCCTATGACATTTGAAAATAAAGCAGCAAATAAATTTGGCATTGAAAGTAACCTGCATCGGGCTCTGTTTTCCCCATTACTTAGAAATGAGAAGCTGGTGGTGAGCAAGCAGATTCTGTGCTCACAGTATTACCACATGATCAGAGGAAAAAATATGTATCTTTCAAGATCAGAAATAAATTTTTTTCAAAGATACCATGGCATCCATTTATTTTTTTTTCTCTTGATACTAAATTTATTTCAAAATTTCAAATAACACTTAGAGAAAGGCATATGATCCGAAATTCTACAAACACCATTTTTTGTGGCATTTTTTTTTTTTTTTGGATTTCTAAGGCACTTAAGAATTTCTAACTTAAGGATTTCTAAGGCACTTTCCAGCTCTGAAAATCATATGACCTGTGAACATGTGCCCTTCCTCAGCTCAAGCCATTTAGAACAAACTGACTTATCTGCTTTATCTAGGCTATGCTTCCTCCCCTATATAGCCATCTCCTCCATCTGAAAATTTTCTTTGATATTTCTGACAAACCATGAGCCTCCTCGCTTCCCTGCTGGAGAGGACTTATTTCATCTGGACTGGACCTCTTTATGCAGCCTGGGAGCTTCCTTATCTTTAAGGTACGGGGTAAAATATAGATGAGGGTAGTCATGGTGGCAGGGATTGTTGTCATGTCATAAAGTCAACAGAAAAATCATTTTATGATAAAAATAGCAGCTAACATTTGCCGAACTCCTTTTATTTGCTAAGCATTCTATGTTCATTATATTACTAACTCCTCACAATAACTATACTTAAAGTTGAGTAGTATTAACTCAATTTTCAGAAAAATGAAAATGAGGTTTAGAGAGGGTTACAAAACTTGCTGAAGAAGGTGATTGGTGGGGCTAGGGTTCAAACCTTGCCATTTGACTTCCATGATCCATGCTTTTACCAACATTCATAAATATTTACCTGAGTGTATTCAAATTTTTTTTTTCATCTATGTCTGTCCCATCTTTCTCATGAGATTCCTGGAAGGCAAGTCATATCTCCTTTTATTCTTTCATACCATGTCAGAGTGCTGTAACTTATAAATGAACAAATAACTTTTTACTGGCATTACTTCTTACGGGGAAAGAATTCTCAAGCAAGCTGTAACTCAGCTGGATATCTGAATCAGGATGAATTTTCCCCAACAGCCGGGTACATTCCACAGGGTACATTGACACCATCTGGGTGGTGTCAAAGGTTTTGAAGGTTTTGTTCACGTTGTTCCTCTTTGTCATTCCTTGGCCATATTTCTGAGTGCCTGAATTGGCTGATAGGGATTCTGAGTAGGAGAGATGTAGGCAGCTTGCTTAGAAGTTATGTTAATGGCTAATAAAGATTTTAGAGTCATTTTCAACATGATAAGATCAGTACCCGAGGATTGAGTTATTTTGGTATATTGATTTCAGCTTGTTTTAATGCCTTTGGCCTCCTGCCTAATGACAAGTGAGGCAACAGATTAATTCTCTATAAATAGTAGCTTGTTATGCCTTGTTGCTTAATTCTGGGTTTTAGGAAGAACCAAAATAGATATTTATCAATGCACTGTATCCTCTAAAGCCCTTGGGATTAGTGTCTTACTCTAGAATCTCCTAAAAGTTTTATGCAATCAAATGATCAATAAATGTATCTGTGATGATTCTGGAGTGTTAATTTTAGATGTCTTAAAAATTATAGTCTCAGTTATTAAGTGATCTTGGGGTTGTATTCTGGCAAGAGGAAGTAAACAGAAAGGAAGATTTTTTACAGTATAAATTTCTCTGAGATATTAAAGGTAAAAGGATGCCACCAGTTGCCCATTCTTTTCTTTATATCGAGATACAACATGGCACTTTATTTCTTACTCTCTATCTGGGTCAAGAAGAAGCTGTGACTCCGATCTGTTTTTCACCTCTCATCTCATTCAGAAAAATTTGACAATATCTGGTTTTAGTTCTCTTTTTCAATCTTATATTATTTTTGGAGGATGATTTTCTGCCTATCACCTTAGAATAAAGTGCTCAAAGGGCGGAAAGACAAGATAAGTACAGGAGTTACCCATGATTGCTTGCTCTCCGTTGCCATGGCCACTCGTTTCTTCTTCTACTGTCCTGACTTTCTGTTACACAGATCTGTTGACTAACAAGTGAGTATATGGGTTCTGGAATCACACGCTCTAAGTGTGAATTCATTGTGTGACATTGGACAAACTTTTTTCAATAAAATGGGACAATAGCACCTACTTTAGAAGATCAACATAAAAATTCATCTTGAACAGTGTAAATCACCTTGAACAGTGTCTAACTCCTAGTGAACAGTCCTTAGATATTCGTTATGATTATTTTCTTTCCAAGGTTCTGGTTTCTTGGCCTACTGTTTCATGTACATACAATGCTATTTGATCTTATTATTGGTTGGTATAGAAAAGAATAAAGCCTTCAGTGGTTTCCCAAGGCTATACAATAAAATTTAAATTTCTCATTATGATATTCAAGACCTTCTATAATCTCATCTGATCCCATGGCTTTGACTGATGTCCATTCTTCTACTTCTTAGGATGCTTTGAGTTCTAACTACTAGGTTGACAAGCACCCTGGTGATTATGATAAAGGTGGTCTAGAGGACATTTTGGGTCATGCTTTGGTATTATTCAGCATGTTATACCTACTGTATGCTTTGCATGTTTTATGTATAAATCTTATTTCTCTAAATGTTAAGTGCTTCAAGGGCAAATACTTCATCTTTGTATCTATAGGGAAAGAAATTAACATAGCAAGCCTGAGGCTGCTACCCTTAGAAAGACCTGCTTGCAAGGTTAGCTTTGGCTGACATCTAGAAATTTGGTTCTCAAAGTGCTTTTAGTCAACTGTTAAGTGTGAATCATTGTGCCTAGAGTTTTGTGCAAACAATACATTTTATGCTTAACACTTGTTTCTCCTCTGAGACTGGCATTTTTTAGGCAGTGGGTGCCTACATGATCACCCCCCAGTTAAATCCTCTAGCACCGAGTCTCTAAGGAGCTTCACCAGGCTGATTCATCCCATGCACATGGCTGCATTTTTGTTGCTGAAGGATGTATTCTCTGTGTGTGTGTGTGTGTGTGTGTGTGTGTGTGTGTGTGTGTGTGAGAGAGAGAGAGAGAGAGAGAGAGAGAGAGAGAAAGAGAGAGAAAGATCTTCTAGATCCCATATATTACACGCGCACATGTGTGTAAAGAAATCTATATATGGGATCTTCTAGAGCTCTCCCTTCCTCTCTTCCCCTTATGATCTGGCTGTGTATCCTTACCATATTGCTGTAGAAAATCTTAGCTGTTAAATACAACTATAAACTGAGTTTTGGGAGTTCTAGTAAATGTCCAAATGTAGGGGTGGTCTTGGGTACTCCAGACACAGTATTCTTTCCAAAACAATTTTTTTATAGTAGGTGCTCAATAAACATTTTGTGATCGAGTATCACAAGTCTCTTTAACTATTGTGAAAGCTTAAAAAATGTTAAGTACTTTCTTTTCTTTGTACTATTTCCTATTTATTTTGACATTTTTAAATTGTTATCTATAAATGAGCAGACCATCATTTGTAATGTATGGTAGTTTTGAGGTGTTCTATCACTGCCTACCAAGAATGGTTCTGGTTTTGCTTATTCCTTTTTTTCCCTCTCTACATTTTAAGCAAGGTTTGAAATTGCCAGACCAGTACTTTTGGGCTTTTGTGATGCAGAATCAAGGATAAAGGAAAAATAGAAGGCCTAAGGTTTAAAGACTAGGAAAGGAGATTTTGTGGGAAGATCTAAAGAAGAGGGGTGCATAAAAAGAGCTTGAGTGATATAAAGTAACCATATGACAAAAAGAGGGCTTTATAAATTGTTGCTGTGGATGAAGATGGCCTTTCACAGTTTTTGAGAAATGGAAAAAGAGAATTTGTTGTTTTAAAGTTACTTTTTGGTTGCCAAGTTGTTTTTCTTTGACAGTGACCCATACTGAAAACCATATCATGGTTCACTGTTCAAGTCTTAAGGTTTTCATTGATTTTACGTAAGGACAGGAACCATATCATTTGTAGCTCTAAATTTAGCATGTATAAATCCTCAATAAGTTCTGTATGATACTCTCTGATTGCTTCATTCTCAAGCATTTATTGAATGAATACCTTAGATGTGCCAGGCTTCAGGTGTGGGGATACAGAGACAAGCACAAAGAAGTCCTTGCCCACCTCACAAAGAGGAGATGAACTCGCACACATATATTTCTAATCATTTGTAGTAAATACTAGTGGCACAATTTGAGAGTTCAGGAGCGAGCCTCTTTCATGCTTACCAAAGCATTGTTCCCAATTAGACTCCGTGGTACATGGGAAAAAGCCACCTGGTTTTTACCGAATTTAAGTATCAACTGAAGAAAGGGTACATGGCATGTATAATGGGAAAGTAAGTCTCTAAAAGAAGGGCATCCAGTTGTCTTTCTGGAGACCTTAGAAGGTTTCTTTGCAGCAGAATTGTCTAAGTTCCAAGGTATAAACCTCAGCCTTTCAGGTCCAGAAACTTGATTTTTTGTAAGCCTACTGAGAGGGCATCTGCCTAGAATGTTACCTAGGGATGAAAAAAGATTTATTAAATAAATGATTGGATGATAATAAAAAAGAAAAAACTTGGGTTTCTTCTTGAGTTATCAGGAGATGTTTCTTCCATTTTATCATATACAAAAAATAAGGAGCATATTCATTATTTATGCAGCACATGTTATGCTTGAGGCAATTGGCTAGGAGCTGTATTGAACAAAGATGATAAAGACAAAATACTGTCCTAAAGATACAGAGACAATGAGATAAAACTTACCAATGACTATAATGTAACATAGAATTAAAGTGTATGACTAAAGCAAATTAGAGAATGGAACTATAACACATTGTGGGAGAATGAGAGAACTTTACCTGAACCTTGGAGAAGCATCTGAATTTTAGAGATAATAATGAGCCGATGGAGTGGGAAAGCAGCATAGGCACAAGGAATAATAGGAAATAGAAGAACTACAAGAATTCTCTCTTGGATATAGTATGGGAGGTGAAGTGTTATATTTGTGAAGGGGAAAGGAAAGATAGAAAGTTGGGTTAGTTCCCAGGCAGCTTTGCTTGTTCAGGCTCAGTGTCTTTGCGATTGGTTCATTAACCTCTATGGTTTTTGAATATGCAAGTGACAATATAGGTTATCAGGAGGTGGGAGGTGGGCTGGTTTTGAGGGGCAGGAGAATGAGGCAGTGAGATAAGATGGGAAGTGACACTAGTTCAGGAACAAGGTAGGGAGCAAGTCACCACAGGATGGCAGCAGAGATGAAAAGGAAAGGACAGTCACAGCCTCGGTGAATAATAGGACATGGAAAATGCAAGAGGTAGAAAAGCCAGAGATGGAGATGTTATTAGCAGCATGCATTTTGTACTTATTGCAACTTATTAAAAATTTCTGTATAAACATGATCTCTTCATTAGGCTGTAAGTACCTAGAGGACAGGGTCCATGCAATCTTCATCTATCAGAATGAACATGGCAGATGCTTGATAAATGCTTGCTGGGTAATTAATTGGAAGTCAGGAGATTTGGCTTGGTAATGGCAACTGTAGTTGTAAATAACGTGTTTGTTTTGGAATATCCTGGTCTGTTTTTCTGATGCAGTTTCTAGGACTAGATTACAGAAAAAACTGGAGAATGACTATAAGCTGATGTATAAGACAAGGCAAAATAAAGAGCAGAGAAATGGTATACTTGATACAGAAAAAAAAAGCAATCTAACTTCTCCTTTTAAGGTATCAGGTGAGATTAGAGAGAAAATGCAGCATGGCATCCATCGGGGAGACTGGAATATGGAGTGAAGCCTGGACAGGTGGGGAAGACTGGGGTGGGCATGTGGGCTGTGTTAGCTGGTAAAAGCTGGACAGAAGGCAAGTGGTCTAAATGGGAGGTGACAGAGCAAAGAGTTGAGTGTGCAGGCTTTGGAGTCAGACTGCTTGAATTTAAATACTGGTTCTTGTCCTGAGTCATTATGTGGTTTCAGTGATTTCACTTTCTCCTGCCTCAATTTCCTCTTCTGCAAGATGAAGGTAATAATAATACATGCGTGAACACATGTACAGCGCTCAAACAGAATTTGGAATATGGTAAGCACTTCATAAGCATTAATTACTCTCTTATTGAAACCCACTAGAACCACTTTGTATGTGTTATGCCATTTAATCTTTAATCACTATGTAGATAGGTGCTATTATCGTCTTTTCTCAAAGGAGGAAACAAGTGCAGAGAGGCTTTATAACTTGTTCAGATTCACACAGCCAATTAGTGGTAAAGCTTACTATCAATAAGTTCTTACCCAGGGCATCTGGCACCCAGGCTCAGGCACTTTCTAGCGGTGGTGAGGCTACTTGTGAACAATTTAGATTTGATAAATATTAGGGACCCCTGGCAGCCCTTGTAGCAGGGGATAATGTGAGCCATCAGTATGTTGGAAAACATACTTGTGAAAGAAAACAGCCTTGTGAAAGAGAGCAGGCAAGAAGACTGGGGTGCTTAGGAACCAGACCAGAGATGACTGAGGAAATTGCAAGGTATGGTAAATGAGACTTTAGCTGTGATAGGAGAACTAGCTGACTTTGTGCCTGATGCAAATGAGATGCAACTGACGGTATATGATAGAAACTGACTGAAGGGCCACATATGGGGGTGGAGCTTGGCATATGAACTTGAAAGTTTCAAACATGGGACACTAAGACAATATTGATACCATTAATGCTAATAAGGACATTGGGAGGGGAGTCCCTTTAGCACTTTTCCTTCAAGAAAAGTGCTTTCTGAGGAACCAGCTCAGAGAATAGTTCTTGTGTCAAAGTGGGGTACTTGTTTATTTTTAGTGGCAGTTTGATTCTGATGGGAACACCCTGGGTAGCCTTTACTTCACTGTCAATCCGGCTTTGCTTTCTTCCTTCATTTAAGAAGGAAGCTGATGGATTGCTCCTTTCTTCTTTGGAATAGACTGTTTTCTGTACACAACTGGCAAATCAAAAAGGAGGTTTACATCTTACTGTAGCTCTCATTCACAACAAGTACAGTGATTCGCTTTGGAGGAGTTAGAAAAATCAGTTCTGTTAACTTCCTGTTTTCTATTTAGGGCATCTGAGCAGAACTTCCCATTCGGGTGGGACCAAGCAGAAAACACAAAGCTGGAAATTTCTCCTGAAGTTGATCTGCCATGAGGATAAAGTAAGTTCATGGTCTGAGGTGTTTATCTCACCCCTCTCTCAAAGTTTGTCCTTCAGCTGTTCTCATCTTTTTACTACAGGAAGTGAAATGAGAAAGCCTCTGGTCTTTTCTGCAGGTCAGACCTGGAGCTTCAGCACAGTGCTCCAGGAACTCAGGGGCTCAAAACAAGCTGCTCAGACTGAGTTCTTGATCAGTTTGGAGATTACAGTTACAGTGGCTTCTCACTTTGACAGTTCCAAAGAATATTATATTTTGAATTATCTCCTTTATTTCCTGTCTGAACTTTTTATTTTACCTGCTAGCATGAAAGAATGAGGGAAGCAAATCATTTCAGTTTTTTCTCCTCCCTCTTTTCTCTTTCACTGTTTATAATTCAAAATTATGTTTACTTTCATTTTTTCATTTGCTTCCTTTGTAGCACCCTGTGAGGTGAATATCACAATCCCCATTTTACAGAAGGTGAAACTGAGGTTTCAGTGAACTTTAGTGACTTGGCCCGTTTCTCAGTTGTTAGTAACCCTGAGACTGAATCCTCAGTCTTCTATCTCTGGGTCTTTCATGTTTTCTTTTTCCCAATACCACACTGCTTTTCTGATGGTGGTGGTGGTACTGTGCAGGATGCTGACAGAAAGGAGAGGAAATGGTAGCTGGGCTGAGAAACCTGATTGATTTCATCCTCCATAGAATTGTGTACCCTGATTAATAAATGTTAACTAAATACTAAATGTTAACTAAATGTATTGCAATGCAATTCTTCATGTATATAGGGCTTTGGCTCTTATTTTGTGTCACAGACTTTAGGACAATGTGACTAAGGGAGTCATTCACTGAATGCAAGGAGAATAAAGAAGTCAGATGTGGGCCTGGTGGCAGTTCACACCTTGGACTTGGGCGACTTGAGTTTTTCTGTTGGCAGTTGAACTGGGGGTGATAGCAAAAAGACATTTCATGTCCCCTGCTCCCCAATTCCTGGCAAGACAAATAAAGAGTGGAGAATCAGTTCCAGAGGTAGTAAAATGGGATTGAAGTTAGTGGTTGCTAAGAAGAAGCTAGTGAGGGAGCTCTGCTTCTTAAGAACCAGTGAAAATTAGGATGGGGCAGTGAGTGAGGCCCGTGGAAGGCTTGGCTGCCTGTGTTGCCTGGCACATCTGTGGGATGACTCTGCTCTGCCTGAGCTCCAGGAGGGTATTTGATTTTGGAGGAGTTCTCAGGACTACACATGTAACCAAATTGTCTTGATAGACAGTAAACTCCAAGGGGCCTTCTGTGCCAGGGACTCAGGCTAGCAGATGTTTTCTTGATGGTTTGTGAGCAGTACCCAAGCCAGGAGGTCCTCTCCCTTCCTGAATCAAGCCCCTCCCTCCTCAGCCCCAAAGCAGAAGTGGCTGGCCTAGGGCCACTGCCCACGTTGCTGTAAGACCTGTCTGTTCTCTTTATAGATTCACAAATGACAGGGAGTGCATGAGGGGAAATCAAATATTATAGAAAGGAGAGGCTGGCAAACATGGGCATGGCCAGCAGACCTCTCTCACTGGAACAAGATGCCAAGAGAGGAGGATTTTGAGTTTGGGAAGAACTCTCAAGAGTGTCAGTACTAAGGCAAAGGATTAAACAAAGAAAAAACATACACTTAGGGTCTAACATGGTCCAGGTGTGGAATTGACATTCCATGTAACTGATTGACAGGAATGAGTTGGAGTGAGACACAGAAGAGACCTGGAGATAGAGAACAAAGAAAGTGATAAAGAACATGGTCTTGCAATTGGCTAAAGGCTGGCTGTATGGCATAGTTCTCCAAAGAGGGTGTCTGTCTCTGCACATTGCACCTAAACAGCCAAGCAATATTTTCTTAAGAAGCCTGTGACCAAACCATATTTTAAAGACATGAGGGACTATCACCACTTAAAGAGACTCATAAGAATTACTTTTGAAAAACAAAGACTCATTTTAGGAAGTAGACACTCAACAATTGGTGTTGAATTTCTGAGTTTTAATACATTTGCTCAGAGTAGGATTCAACATTTTACCCTTTGGGAGTGTAAAGTTTTCCCCTTACATATATGGCATACAAAGTTTACAACTGAGCATAGTAATTAATTATTTCCCAGCTATTTTTACTTTTCATATGCTAAAAGTTGGGGGAAACTATTTCACGTAACAGAATTTAAACAACTTGAAAAAGTAATTTTTTTTTAAAGAAATTGTACTGTTTTTCAAGAAAATGCCTTCTTCAACAGCATGTTTGGAGACAGTTACCAAAGGACAAACCCATCAACAGAGACATTCAGCCTCTTAGTCTGGCTTTTGAAAAGTGAACATTTATTCTTTTTTTCTAAACGGGACGCTGTGAACTTCGTCATGTACACTATGAAAATAATTGGTCTGTTAGTACGCCTTGTGCCAGATTTCATGCTTGTTGAAAGGTGATTGGATTCAAACCAGCATATTTAAAGGTCAACTGGTTGTTCTTAAACAGCACAGAATTTTAACTCCTTCATTTTCATGGATTTTAGCCAAATGGCCCTGTTAGAAAGGAGAGACTATATTCTGCTTTTAAACTTTCTGACCTTTTTGTCCTTAAATTTTAAAAAAGTTCTCAGTGTTTTCTTATGGATGAAAAGGGTCTGAGGAATAACTTCTCAG
Organism: Macroglossus sobrinus; assembly: GCA_004027375.1. Taxonomy (NCBI): domain Eukaryota; kingdom Metazoa; phylum Chordata; class Mammalia; order Chiroptera; family Pteropodidae; genus Macroglossus; species Macroglossus sobrinus. Next base: position 1,016,755 of record PVKZ01000105.1, on the reverse strand, counting down.
CTGGCATTTGGAAGAGACTTAGTTCTTTTTAAACTATTAAATTTAGGTCAAGGCTCTAAGGGGACAGTACATATCACATAAGCAATGTCTAAATGTCAGGCTGAAATTTCACTCTTTTTAATAAGTAATTTAAATTTGCTCGTAAGAGCTATTAACAGCAATCTATCTCCTTATCTTCCCAACTTGGAGTGATATATATGTTTTTTTTTTAGTTCCTTAAAAAGCTTGGTGGAGAAAGCACTCTCTCATCACCAATATTTAGCCTAGCTGTTTGATGTTTGCTTTATTTCTAATGTGGATATTTCACTGGCTTCCCCCCACCTCAGTGATTTTGGATACATATATTAAGAGTTTTATTTTTCTGATCTTCAAAATACCCTTTGTCTACCAGCGTTTTTCCTGGGGTTCCTAAAATATAATAGGGGCCTGACTTGTTTCAAATAAGTAGGGTAAATTTTAGTCATCAGATGTGAAAATAATTATTTTCATATCTGATATAGTTTTGGAAGTTACAAAAGCAATATCTTTCTTAAGAAAAAATCTCCGAGATTGACATTGGCGATTTTCACAAATGCCACACAAAAGTTGGTAGGTAAAGGCAATTAAATCCAAGCTTATCTTGAGTGTATATGAACTCTTGTAGTTCTAACTAAAGGCAAACTAAATATATCCTGAAAAATCATGGTCCCATTTTGTCAAGCAGATAATTCAATATTTTCTTCTTTCTTGATTAATTCATAGTTTGCTTTTAATTCTTTTTCTGTATTCTTTACAACTTTTTAGCTGTCCAACTGTGTGCTAGTTGCTTAAACACTTGGTGCTTCATTTGCCTTATCTGCAAAGTGGGGATAACATTACCTATCTTAGGGTTACTGTAAAAATTAAATGAGTTAATTCATGTGCAATTCCTGGCACAAAATAGATGCTCAATAAACATCCATTAATATTATTATTATCGTTATTATTGTTATTGCTCTAATTCTAAGTCTCTTTCACTAATTAATATGTCATATGGAGATGTTTGGCCTACAGGATTTCTTCTGGTTGGGGTATCATAAGCCTGGGAGTTCAGATTAAAGCTGCTCTCCTCATGTCTCAGCACCCCAATTTTTTTTGCCTACACCTTGGCTGAGGTTGGCTGGAAGATATCATAAGGAAGATGGTGGTCCTGAACCAAGAGAACTGGGAGAGCAAATTGCCAGGTGGTTCTTGAGAGAAAAGATGGAGAAAGATGTTGTGGTAGGTGACCACCACTGAGGGAAAGTCTGAAAGGCCAAAGTGCATAAAAAACAAAAGTACAGTGGTTTTCAGAAAGGGACCAGTGCTCCTATGTTGGGTGCATAGATTGTTGCATCCACTTCTTGGATTTATCCCTTTATAATTTTGTAATGTCCTTCTTTGTCTTTTTTCACATTCTTTGTTTTAAAGTTGATTTTGTCAGAATATTGCTACCTTGACTTTTTTTTTTTCATTTCTATTTGCGTGGAATATCTGTTTCCACCTCTTTACTTTCAGTCTGTATGTGTCTTTCAATTTGAACTGAGTCTCTTGAAAGTAGCATATAGGTGGATCATATTTTCAAATGCACTCATCCATCCTATGTCATTTTATTGAAGCATATAATCCATTTTTGTTTAGTAAATACTAGGTGTTGTAACATGTAATGACAACTAGAATTCTGTTGAAAAATAGTTTCCAAAGCGTGGTTTTTCAAATATTTTTGTCTAATGAACAATAAGAAACAAGTTTTTACATTAAGGTTTTTATATACATGCACATATGTTTGTGTGTGTATTGCTCAAGCTAGTTCTATTTTTCATGGCATTTAAAGTTTACAGATATCTAGTATAAAATTTTTTAAAATCTGCACCTCAGGTGCAGATGATCAAAGGAATCAACTATCTGATTACTTAACATAAAGATATTTGTTTCATATAGAGATTAAAGAACATTCTAGGATTATTGAAACATATTCTAGGAAGTATTTTTATGACTCTCTAAAAGACAGAGGTAGAATAAAACATATGTAAACCTAAGTTTAAAAAAAATGATGTAAAAGTATGCAAAGATAATGCAAAAAGCACACCTATATGTGTCTTGCTTGAACTTGATGTTCATGGTCTCAGAGCAAAGCTTTTTTTCAGAAACACATATAATACTATTCCATATTCTTTTCATTTATGAAGTTAGTCCAAAAGATTCTGTCTTGTATTGTATTAGCTTTCTTGATCATTTACAGTTTTCTTTTTACGTGGTTATTGGTTAGGTATGTTTCATTGAATATTTTCATTTTTGGACATCAGTTGTTGGAAAAATAAATGTAACACCTTTCTATTGAGTATATGGATCTATAATTGTATATTTGATTTGTAACTATTTCATTCCTGGGGCGTATTTCGGCTGCAAAATGAACCTCTTTTAACATTAATATAGTGCTAACTAAACTCTTTTAAAATATTTTTTTCTATGCTAAAATCTACTAAAATATACTGTAGCAGTTGAGAATATAAATTTTAAAGTAAGACACATCTGGGCTCAAATAATATCTCTGTTACTTACTAGTTGTGTGTCCTTGGAAAATTATTCTAACTCTTCAAGCCTTAGTTTTATTATCTGTAAAAGGTGGTCAATTTTTTAATGCTGTTTTAAGAATAAAGGAAAATAAGTGAATTAGTATTACTCTATAAATAGCAGCCATTATTATTACTAATTTCTTCATTTCTATAGCATAATATTGCCTGCTAAGTTTATTCATAGAATAATATGTGGTATTGGCAAATGATATCTGGTAGGAGAATAGTTCCTTATGAAATAAATAATTTAAAATAACCCAGCCCTTTATTCTTTGCAGTTTGTGAAGATATGTATTTAGCAAACATATGAGCCAATGGCACATAATAAATTCTGTATTCTTAATTTAACAAGTGTGGTGGTTAATCTATGTATCAACTTTATTGGATCATGGGGTGCCCAGATATTTGGTTAAACATTAGTTCGGGGTGTGTCTGTGAGGGTGTTCCTAGATAAGATTAACTTTGGAATTGGTAGACTGATTAAGCAGATCCTTCCCACTCCCTAGTGAAGGTGGGCATTATTCAATCTGTTGAGGGCCTAAATCAAACAAAAAGATGGAGGAAGGAAGAATTGACCCTCTCTGCCTTGACTGGTACAACATATTTGTTTTCTGCCCTTGACTGGGACTTATACCACTAGTCCTTCAGTCGTCAGAACTCTGCCACCAGACTTCCTGGGTCACCAGCTTGTGTGTGTGTGTGTGTGTATCAATAATATATCTATATCATTTATATCTATATCTATGTCTATCCTATTGGCTCTGTTTCTTTGGAGAATCCTGCCTAATAAAATAAGCATTTATTGAGTAACAAAGCAGGGTCCCTGCCTTCTTGTTTTGGCTCTCATACTATAAACAAGTGTCCTCCTCTTGGTATATTTAGTGCTGCAATTTTTGTATTTCTGTGTTTTTTTTTTTTTTTTTTTTTTTTTTGCTGGTGATTTTGCTGTGTATTATGGACCCCCAAGTGTGGTGTTGAAGTGTTGTCTAGTGTACCTCAGCACAAAAAGACTGTGATATGCCTTAAAGAGAAAATACATGCATTAGATAAGCTTTGTTCAGGCATGAGTTACAGAACTGTTGGCTATGAGTTTAATGTTAATGGACTGACAATATATATTAAGTAAAATATATATATATCTTTAAACAGAAACATGCATAAAACATGGTGATATATTATTTGATTGATGAAAATGTCGGGATCAGAGGCTCTCCGGAACTTAACTCTGTATTTTCTTGGGAGCAATTGTTCAGTATTCACTAAGTCAGTGAGAACACTGACTTAGTCAGTTCTCACTGACTTAGTAGAACATAACTGCTATGAATAACAAAAAACAATTGTATGAACATTTGGTTTAAGCTGAGAAGATGGCTAATGACTATGCATATTTAGACATTTTCTAGAATTATAGTCAATCCAAACAAAACAAAGCTACTTTTATTTAATTTTGAAAGACACTCTATTCTTTTGTTTAGGTTAGTTTATTTTAGCAGAACTTTACTGGTGAATATGTTAAGTAAGTAAGGCACAGTGTGTTAGACCCAATTTGCACCCTGAAAAAGTCCCCAGTCCACCATGAAAGGCAACGAGATATGTGCAAGCAATGGCATTGACATTGCTTTATATTCCTGGAGCAGATGTCAAAGAGAATCAGAGAAGGGCCTGGCTGTTTCAGGATATATCAAGGAACCCAGCCAAGAGGAAATAACCATGGAATGTCCACCGAGCAGATTTCTACATGTTGGTGAAGGCTGACATTATTTTAGAACTACAGGGTTTTACAGAGAGAAGAGATCCTAGAGTGTGATAAGAACCTAAGTATGTTTAGACATAGAAAGGATTCATAGACATGAGTCCTTTCCCATTAAACCATGTATGCTCTATGTGTTTAAATTAATTGTTGGGGTCTAGGCTTACAAATGAGCTCATGTTACAGAAATTCCACTTAGGTCTGATGTGGAGAAGTCAGTCTGAGGTTGTTCAAGTATGAGCTCCAATAGACTCATTAATTTTATCTGATTCTCAAAGGAGCTCATGATTCTAAAAAGTTTAAGTATTCCATACATATTCAGAAATTGGCTTTGTAAATAAATAGTGAATAGTAAACTGGGTAAGGATTACCTTTGACATTGTATTTTGTACCTCTACCAGTTTAGTAAAGAATATTTTAAAATGCTCATTATTGGCTTGAGTGTGTTGAAACAAACCTACTTATCCTATCAATGGCAGAAAAATTTAGTATAAAATTTCTATAATTGACATTTGATACCTTTTGAACCAAGTACCAAATTTGCACTTTAAGAATATATTTTAAGGAGGTAATTAGAAACTTGGACAAACATTTATGTATGAAAATATTTACAGCATTATTGTTCAAAATATGAAAACTAAAAAATCAAAGCAAATGTTTAAAAGTTATTTTTAAAATGATCTACTATAATGAAAAACTGGTAAGGCACAATGTGAAAAAAATCACAAATATGTAGTGTAATCACAAGTTATATATATGTTACCAGAATAATATATGTTAAGAGAGGTTATCTCTTGGTAATGGGACTATAGGTGTTTCTTTTCTTTTGTATTTTTTCTGTATTTTCAAATTTCTTAAATGACTATTTATTTTTATAATGAGAAAAAATGTTAAGTAACATTCATTCTCCTTACACTATGTTTTACCCAAGAGAAATCCTGTTCTTTTCTCTTAGTTTCTGCATTTCAAAATGTCTCATCACTTGTTTTGGCTGAAGGTGAAAATGGAAACTCAGTTATTTCACATTTGTTCAGTTACAAGCCCCTTTTCTTCCCAAGGTATCATTTCAGCTTAAACCTTTGTACTTATCCCCTTTCAAATTGTGGATTTTCTCCTCTCCTTTTTCTTTTTATTCTTTCACTGATCTTTTATTTTTTTTTTCTTTTTAATTTAAATTCTGTCTGCTTTTCTTTGGCAATATTAGCCTTTTCCTCCTCTTATCTGTAGTGGAGATGAAGCGCACTATTCAGTTTCATATAGTCACCCCATCTTCCCCTTTTTCTCTTATTTCTTTACTCTGGTTTTTTTTTTTTTTTTTTAATTTGGGAAGGTAGAAGAAACATTTATAGAATAGTCTCTTCCAAACATTTATAGAATAGTCTCTTTAGAGCTTTGGTAGTACTTTTGTGTTAATTAAAATTTTTAAAATTTTTTAAGGGATTTTTTAAAGTATTTCCCCCATATCAGGAGTAAGAGTGTATGTATGTGTGCATGTAGGTGCATGTGTGTGTGTGAATACATGTTCTATTTTTCCAGGTCAGGAACAGTGTCACTTCCTATCTCCTTCATAAAAGCAGGCACTCCAATAACGCTGCAGCCTGTTGTCCTGTCTCTGTTTAGAGACCTTTCAGAGCTTGATACCTGATCTCAGACTGTATATACTCTCAGGAGGAGGATGCCCTAATTCACTTTGGTACTAGCAGGCTGAAATCCATATTTTGAAAGCTTTGCTGAAGATGATGCAAATTGCTCTGGCTCTGTAGGTTCTCCAGCTGCTGCCAGCTGTTTCCTAGCCAGGTAGGGTGACTTTCAATATCTCCCAAAGCCTGCCAACTAGTAGAGATAAATATATTAGACAAGATGGTAGAACTCGATTTATATATGTGGGCATACAGGACCAAATTAAAATGACACCTTGAAAAAAAAGCTAAGGACCAAATCTGGAGAGTCTATGAGTTGAAAGTCAAGGCTAGGATTTGTAGGATAAACTTTTCTATGTGTAAGTTGGAATTCAAGTAGATATTTGTAATGGAAGTGCTATGCTTATTTCATTTTCATAAATCTAAAATCTGGCTTTGAAGTTGGCTCCAGGGTAGACCCATCAGCATTGAGCCTTGAAAATTTTGTGTGATAAATCCAGCCCATGATGAAAAGAACTGGCAAATGTGACACTGGCTTGCAGTGTGCAAATACCTATGACAATAATAGAGTGCTCAGCTTAGTGTCTCCTAGTGGAGAAAATGTACCTTGATATGCTTTCTGGGGTTAAGAGCTCTTCATTTTCCATTCAAAATACTATTCTCGGTAGAGAAAGAGATAGCCAGTGAGATGAATGCTTTAGCCAATGTCATTTTTAAAAAAAATTCAGTCACATGGGTGAAAACTGGATTTTATTAAATTTATTTGATTGAAAAGAAGCTTGCAAATTGTACAAGGTTCATGTTGTGCACAGAAGGTGATAAATAATGCTAATGCTATAAGTGTTCTTTGCCACCATGGGTATTTGGTGAAAAAGTGGATTTTTCCTCCTGCTGCCTCAGTCTCCCTTCTTACAGAGCTTTCTTCCTTTTTCTCCCCCTTCATGAGAAATGCTAGCTTTCAGGGTTGATGAATCAAGCACACCTTTGTGCAAGTGTAAGATATATATTAATTACATTTAGATATTTAAATTTGATATTACAGTCTTTGTTTTGGAGCAAAATGCATGTTTCCTATAAGCAGACAGGTGACGTATTTTATGCTTTTGTTGGGGGAGGGCTGGTTTAGCCCTCTTGTTGGCAGTCCATGTTTCAAACCCTATCTAGTATTAAAAACACAATTATTAGATAGAATCTCTTGTGATATTGGCTTCTCATTTAAAAGCATCCTTTTTTTCTTACTATGTTAAATTTTAATTTTTAAGTAAAAGTCACTGTATAAACTTCAATGTTTAATAAAAAAAGGTGGAGCCTGTTGGGAAATATGATGGAAACAATTACTTTCCAAACTTGGAACTTATCAATGTTGATCAACTGTCTAACAGATTCAGAATGAATTTAGATCATTTTGGTTTGGTGTCCCCATTTCAATATGGAAGAGGCTGTTTTGTAACTTAATCTTTTCTGCAGAGAGAATGAAACTGAGGGACAATCTAGAGCATTGGTGAGGGCTGGAATAAAGTCTTCGGGCTGCTGTGCTATACCATGTGCCTCAAACAGCAGATGCCACAGAACTGCTTTTAAAAAATGTTGGCTTCACATGTCATCTAAAAATATACACTGAAAAAGACCTGAAAAACTTGAAAGTACTAGAGAAGCAGGCTGTAGAAACACACACACACATATACACAACAACAACAACAAAAACTGTATAAAGTAAGATATATTAGAGCTTTCTTAAATTCCAAAGTGGCTTTTGATAATATATTCAGAACAGAAATAAGAAAGGCATCATAAGAAAACTAGCTAATCCCGAGGACACTGCAAAAGGCTACAGAAAAAAATTTAATAACATTGGTGGGTCAATAGAATGCCCTTATTCCCCTAGACTTCTCTTTCTTTTCTTTTATGAAATTCACTTTCAAAAAAACTTATATGGTTGCCTTTATCTGGCTAACTCAAAATTGGTACTCTGTTTGAACTCTAGATGTCCCCTGGAGTTGCTCATTGTGTGACTTGTCACTCTGACTAGGTTCTAAGCTTACAAAGGTCAAGTACCATGTCTTTCTTATCTTTGGAATTTCCTCTATAGTTTTGGTACAATAATTGTGTCTACAGATGGTGTTTGCCTAATTCACTAGATACTTTCAGAGTAAAAAAAAAAAAAGTTAATAGAAAAGATACTCAACTTTGCTCCTATTATTAATACTTATGTGCAATATTCTGAAAAATCTGTAGGAGACCAGATAAGATAAAAGCTGGAGGATTTAGTTATAGATACAATAGTGAGAATGCAAAGAATATTTAATAATGTCTTGATGTAAATAATAGGGATGATAAGAATAATAATGACACAAATGTACATTTTTATAGCACTTGATTATTTTGAAAGCACTTTCAAAGAACAGAGAGATAAAAGAAGGAATATAAAGAATACTGAAACAATGCAGAGAATATAAAGCAAAAGGGAAAAAGAAAGGCAAAGAAAATAAAGCAAAGAATAAAGAAATGGAAGGAGAATTTACTCACAACTTTGAACAACAGTTGGCTAAATTACACACAGGGCAGGGTGTCAAGTAAATATTTACAACGTTAGTGTTCTTTTATCAGGTAGAGTATGCTGTCTATAGATCAAGTCATGTTTTCACTTGTTTTCTACCAGGTAATGGGGGAGGGAGGATCCTGGGTTTTCTAACTCTCTTTTCCCCATTTTTCTCCACTAGGGTTTAAATTGATTCTAGTATGGCTATCTGTACTTCAAACATTCTATCAACAGCATCAGAAAGATATGGAAGTGTGAGTGAAACTCAACTTTAGTCATTTATTTCAGCAATTTCACAGAGGCTCAGTTAGGCTTGCGGCAGAGAGCACCATCGATTTTTGTTCTTGTTCTAAGGTTTTGAAAATTTCCTAATCTTAGGAGGCAGGTCTCAAATTATTGTCAATAATGTTGAATGTAGTACCTTATTATAAATAAGTTCCAAGTAGAAGACTTCCCAACAATGTTCTGGAACAGATCAGTTCTAGAACTGAACAGGTGCAGTTAAAAAGTTTTGCCTGGTACGTGTCAGAGGCCACACACAGGTTCTAAAATGATCTTTATTCCTACTTTGGGGGAATGATCTATATATTTTATTATTTATTTAAAAATATTAGTAATATATTTTATTTAAGCCAAGAAAGCCTAAATATTATTATTTAAACAAGTACTCAATGTAAACATTTTTTGTCAGTTTAATATTTTTTATTTTCAATTATAGTTGATATGTAATATTATATTAATTTCAGGTATACAACACAAGGATTAGACATTTACATAATTTATAAAACAATCACCCTGATAAATCCAATTTCCATCTGACTGTATTCCCTGACTATATCCCCCCTGCTATTATACTCTACATCTTATGATTATTTTTTAACTATTAATATGTACCTCTTATTCCCCTCTCCTCTTCACCAATCTCCTTACCCCTCAATCCAACATTCAGCAAAATGCTTACTGTATCTAGTTGGATGGCAGCTACATAGTTTAATTGACATTTTAACAAGGCAACCCCTAGCAGCATTCCTGAGATGGCAAGCTTCTTTTACTTTTGGGTCTGTTTTGTTCAGAATTTATATTCATTAGTTGAAGGGCAGGGGACCCATGCCAAAATATCAGAACTAATAAATTTTTGAAAGCAGGTTGGAAAAAAGAGATGTGATGGTGAAGATAAAACTCATCAAATCCTTAGAAAATTTTGTCTACATTGAAACGAGGAGAGAGAGTCTCTGGAATTAAATCTGCTTCCCACTGACAACACTAGCATGAAGATGGAGTTTTATTTTAATTGCCTTATTTGTTGCTGGAAGCATGGATCAGCTATTTTCAAGATTCAGAAATCAACACCCCTGTTTTGGCAGTAATTCTACTTTTCACACTTCAGGTTTTGAAACACAGCAGAGGACTGTTACATTTGGTGGGCTGAAAACCCGGGTTCTGGTTTTAGCTCTGGTCCTTATTGGCTGTAGTGACTGGTGAAAGTGAGGATCTTTTAATCTCTCCCAGCTTCAGTTGCCTCAACTGTAAGAGGGGAATAATTTTATTAGTTCTGGTTTATAATAACAATAATTTCCATTTCTAAATATTTGCCGTGTGTCAGGTACTCTGCTATGCCTTTGGCATATGTTACCTTTAAGTCTCTCATCGAGTCTACAAGGAAGGAATAATTACCATGCAGATTTTATGGTTCAGAAAATTGGGGCTCAGATTCTTTTAGTAACGTGCCCAAGGTCACACAGCTAATAAGTAGCAAAGCCAGGGTATATACTTTTATACATATGTTCACAAAACCTCTTCATAGACCTCTGTGAGATTTTGGGGTTCATTTAAAATGATATTTGTGAAAGTGTTTTGAAAACAGTAAAGTTCCTTATAAATACATGTTATCATCACCATTATTATCCTGATGAATATAAATTAGTTAACATATATTTACTGTGTTCCTATAGGTGCTTAGTACCAAGTCAGATATCTTCTTGGATAACCTATGGAATTAGATATTTTTCTCAATGTTGTTTTGTGTAAGTTGCATATAAGTAATCTTAAATGTTTCCAAAGGGTATCACTTATATCCTTGGAATCAGATATTATTTTCTTTTTGGAGAGAAGAAAAGAGCAAATATGTTAATTAAATTGAGTGAATGTTTCAAGAAACAAAAACCTATTGCATGTGATCCAACAAGACTACGGAGCCAGCTAGTAAATACCCCAGGAACCATAACAGTTGATAGGATAACTTGAAAGGAGATGAGAGAAACACACTATAGGAATTAGCAAATCTCTGCTGAAAATTCATGTGTTCACAAACATCCTGCACCAATAAAACTCCCCTGATCTGATTCTTTGTTTATTTTTTGAGTCTTTAATGACCAAAAGTGTTGCTGAAATTTATTTGAAGAGTCTGTCAGGAGCATCAGACTTCCCAAGTGAAGATCTCCTAAAGTAAGATTTAAGTTCTGAAAAGATTTTTCTTTTGTAGGAAACATCCTATTCCCTAAGAAAGCCATTTTTTTTTTTTTTCCCCAGAGAGAGAGCTGAGAGGGAGCCAGTTGGTCCAGTAGCCAGGAACAAACCTTCAAGACAGGTTAACATTCAAGACAGACTTCTTAATTCTTTTCCCTTGGTATTTTGGAAGAACTGCTCAAAGTCACAATAAAAGTTCATGAAATTCTGTAGAAGGATCAAGTGAGTCCAAAAATGAACTATTTCTTATTATTTTCCTCTGTTTCCTTATGTATCAAGTGAAGATAAAAACACCTATCTTAGAAAGTTGTTGTGAGGATTACCTGAGTGTCTCCTGGCCCCAAATAATCATCAGTGTTGAATCTGAGGCCGTTTTTCCAAGTCTGTTCCTCCAGTTATTTTTTAAGTCTCGGTGTGAATTACTTACTCTGTTAGACCATGTAATGTCTAACGAGTTAAAAAAAATGCTTTTTGAATTGAGAAAATATGGAGGAGGCTGCCTTTCTAGGCCTCACCAAGGACCTGTGCTAGATGAAATACAGCCTTTTTTTAGGTTTGGTAGAGACTTCATGCTGGGATCAGCCTGAATACCATAGACAAGGTGCTAATGCCACTGCAGAGCTGGCTGGCTACCTGCCTTTGGACACTTTGGCGGGATGAATGTGGGGCTACTGATCCCTGCATTTTTCTGCAGGAATGTTACCCTGTCTTGACAGGACAAGGCAGCCCTTGTCCAGTTCTCCCGTCAGACATTTTAGCCACATTTGTGTCTCTGCTGAGCTAAAGTAGAAGCCCATCTGGGAGGGTAGGGTCCTGACATGGCCGTGCTTAGTTTTCTTTGACTCAGAGTCTAGATTTGGCTGAATCTGAATAGGCAGGGATGCACAAACTAAGCTAATTATACAAGTGATATTTGTAAGAAAAAAAGCTGGCCACTACAGAAGCTGGATATCAACCCTGTTTTGTTTTTCGAATTCAGTCATATTCTTTCTGGAGTAGAGGAGCAAGAGGGCAGCCTAACATTGTCCCTATAGCCACTGGCCACAGCCAGTCAGGATGCACCCAACACTAGAAGTCAAGATGCTGGCCAAGCATGTGGTCCAGGCTCCCTGTGTATAAGTTTCTAGCTGGACATGAGGGTATTTTTGTCATAATGCCTTCAACAGAATTAGTGTTTTAAACTCTATGGACTCAGTGTGGGCTATGATCTGCTTTTGGTCAGTTTTGTCTAGTGGAATGAGCTCTGCTCAGGGACTCAAGAGACTGCTATTTGCCAGTTGATCTCAGCTGTCACCTTATGTCTGTGGGCCTTAGTTTCCTTAGAGTGAGGGCATCTCTAACCTGGGTTTCAGCACAAATGATCTGTGAGTCTGTGGTCTGTCTCTGCCTGGGGTATGGAAGTGTGTGTATGTGTGTGTGTGTGTCTGTCTGTCCATCTATCCGCATGTTCTCCCTCCATCCAGCCTTCGATTCTGGAGATGTTCCTTTAAACTGTTCTTGGCCCCTCTTCAGTTATCCAAATTTCTCTCTGCAAAAGAACAAGTATGAATAGGTCATTGTTTCTTATAAGATATTGCTGATAAAGTCAGAGGATGATGACCTATTTCTGAAACAGACAGGAGAAGTTTATGGCTTTCTATTCTTTAGACTTAACTAGTTTTTCTCCTTGGAACAAGTTTCATGGAACTTGAGTAATCACCCTGCCAAAGTTTTCTTGGCTAGAGATCAAAGTCTCCAATACATCAACACAATGAAAAAGCAGCAAGAGGCAGGAGAAAGCATTTGCAATGAATTTGGAGTCAGACTCTAGTAGAAAAATAAAAAAAAGGATAGGAGTAATTAATTTCTGTAAGAATTGCAAAGGCCAGTAAATAGGAAAAGATGTCTAACTTCTCTAATGATGAAAGAAATCCAAATAAAAATAATGCTGTCATTTTCTTTCTAGCATTTTGGCAGAAATGTAAATGGGTAAGCCTGGTTTGCCTATGAGTGTGAAGAAATGGGCACACTCAAGTAGTTACCTGATACAACCTTTCAGAGCGTGGTTGGGTAATATGTACTCTTTGCAGTTTTCAGCCCAGAACTTACTCTAAGATAACTACATGAATGTAAAAATACATTTGCAAAAGCGTATTCATAGGGAAAACTAGAAATAATTTTAATGTTCATCAGTGGGGGACTGGCATAGTCAGTTATGGTTAATACCTTCCAGGAAATCCTACATAGTCAATAAAAAGGAGCTTTACATATGGTGTAAAAAAATATTTAGTGGTACACAGCAGATTATGAAACAAATGATTACATTTATATAAAATTATGTTAATAGAAATATGGGAGGTTTTTAAATTGTATTTTATTTCTTTTTACTTTATTTTTTACTTTATTTCTTATTTAATTTTCAGTTCTGCCACTTATCAACTCTGTGTCCTTAGGAAACTTAGTTAACCTCTCTTACTCTTGGTAAAATGGAGATAATAATATCAGTATTTTAGAGGTCACTGAGGGAATCAAGCAAAAAAAAAAAAAACACATGTCAAGCACCTGGGATGGAGTAAAAAATACTTTGATTCTTAAAAATCATTCACGGTTTCTATTTTTCTTTCATTATATGAGTACAAACAGCTGTGTTCCTATGCCTGCGCTTCAAAGAAAGAAAACTAAGTGGTCTTTGAAGAGCTTCTATTGGTTTAAGTACAGGAAAAGTATTTTCCTAAGGCTGTAGTCTGTCAGAAAAAGGCCATATTGAGTCATTGTTTTCTGAAGTCAGGAGAGGAGATTGAATGACTGATGCTGTTGGGCAGCCTAAAATAATATTTCATTCTTGTCATCCTTACACAGTTTAAGACCAAGCGATTTTGGATAGATCTACAATTTCCCTCTTGTTTTGGAAGAACAAAGCTTTTGTTATTTATGCTTTTAAACAATAGAGCTCTGTCCCATACTCAGGAGCATGTAAATTAAACAGATTTCCAGAAGGGCTGTTCTATTTACTGTGAAGAGTGATCCTACGTGTTAAGTAGACAAAGTTAGCTCCAGTCACCTGTGGTGAGCCCACATCTTCAGCAGAAGAAAATAGCCAAGACGCACAGAAGCACAGCAACCAATCAGGTTTTAGATTGACTTTCCCTATATTGTGTTAATGTTGACTCAGCCATTTAAAAGCGCCCTAATTACTTGGGGCCTTCTTTGCCTTACAAAGCAAATAACCTTGTTTTACTGTCAGTTTCTGACACAGAAAAATGAAATTGCCAATGTTTTGAGTATTTTTACTTTGGACATTTCTGGTCCATACACAACTGTTTCAAATATCCCTCTGTTATCTTTTCAGAGCTATTGATAGCCTGGAATGGAGAGTGGTAATTCAGGCTCAGGAATTTTCATTAAAGGCTTTGGGATCATTAGAAGTATGTAAATTAGACTGTCTCTGTCCTGTATCCCTGTTCTCATTTCTCATTCCTTGCATTAAACCAGGTCTGGCTTGCTACCACACTTTCACACCCATGTGTAATTTTCACTTGGCAAAATGTCAAGTTTAAGTAGAGTATATGAAGTTGGGATCAGTACTGATTCTTAATAATTATAGCTAGTAAGCATTGAGCACTTGTAACGTACCAGGCTTTGTGTTAAGTGGATCACGAGCACTATCTCCATGCTTCTTAAAGGGTAGTCCATGGATAACTGGCTTTACAAGCATCAGGAGTGTCAATGAAAAATGTGGATTCCTAGGCTCCATTATAGACCTACAGGTTCAGCATCCTGTAGTGGGAATTAGGGCTCTACCATTTTAACAAACACCTTTAGTAATCCTGAATCACATGAATTTCAAGAGCCACTGCATCATTTTATATCGTACGTGGAACTCCATTGCAATCTGCTCTCTTTCCACGCCTCTGATTTCCATGCTTACATTATTATAGCAAGAAAAGAAAAAAAAGATCCTATGGACTGTGAGACAGGGTACCATCTATGCATCCTTTAGTTACTAGTGATTGCAAGTGTGACTCCATAGCCAAATTGCTTTTGAGGCATCAAATATTTACTTCAGTTGCTGAAGAGTTAAATAAGTGAGAATTCTTTTCTTGATTGATGGTGGCTATGCTCTGGATGTAGAGAAGGAAGGCTCGGGGACCAATACAGTGACATGGTATGAGGGGTTGATTGTACAAGCTGTGCACTGCCCAACTATATGTGGTGGCCTGGCATGGAGGAGTGAACAACACATTTTCTTTGGCCCAGAGCTGTGCAGGTAGAGCTGGCCCAGGCCTGAGAGGAAAAGGTGGCTTCTGTGATGTTTTAGTTCCTAGGATCCGGGAACTCTGCCTGTTTTCTGCATGATTTTGTTACCATGCTGCTAGAGACTTGAATTGTTCAATGTGGTTATTTCTTTGGTTCTCAGTTCTATTTCTAGAAAGTCTCTATTAAAATGAAATGCCCATAAAAAGAATGAAATCCTCCCAGTTGTGACCATGTGGCTGAACCTAAAGAGTATTATACTAAATGGAACAAGTAAGAGAAAGACAAATACCATATGATTTAACTTATCTATTGTATTTAAAAAAATGAACAAACAAAGCAGAAACAGACTCATAGATACAGAGAACAAACTGATGGTTGCCAGATAGGAGGGAATTGTGGGCTGGGTGTAAAAGATGAAGAGATTAAGTACAAATTGGTAGTTACAAAGTGGTCACAGGGATGTGAAGTACAGCAGAGGGAATACAGTCAATAATATTGTAGTAACTATGTATGGTATCAAATGGGTACTAGACTTATTGGGAGATCACTTTGTAAGTTATATAAATATCTAATCACTATGCTGTACACCTGAAATTAATATAATGTATATAAAGTATAATTAAAAAATAAAAATTAAAAGAAATTAAGTGCCACTTGGAAGGTAATGAACATTTAATCATATGACACAGACTGGCTGCTTGGGGGTCGGTACACAAAAAGATTCATGTGATGAGACAGGAGGACAAGCCCCTTTGTGGGCCATTTTGCTAGAAGAAGCTGGGGAGCATTGGCAATCAATTTTTTTTTTCCCCAGGGGAAGGAAGGCAGAGGTGAAGTGAAAGGGAGCTAAAGACCAACTGGATCCATGTCATAATTCTGAAGGTTACCTTCCAGCACACAGTTTTCTAAAGTTCTCTATCCCATCCCAGTCTCCCTCTCTTTGGTGAATGTCTAGCTCTGAGTGACTGTCCTCCCAGTCATAGGTCTGGACTGCAGTGATGCTGCAAGCGGCAAGGACTCAGTTACACGAGTGGGTCAGGAGAGAGACTTCATGTCCATCTCTGTAGCTGAATCAGCAGAGGGGGAAGAGAGAATAGCCTAGCCCTGGGTCTGAGATTCCCTTCCTTTTGCATTCCTTTGCCAGGAGCATGATAATTACAACAATGAGACTTAGTTCCTGCATCGCCCTGCAAGGCCCCATGAAAAGTTTTCACATATGAAATAATTTCTAGCAAACATGGTAGGCTTCCTTGCATTTCTTTATCAACTTGTTGGGAAAGAGCAGAGATGATTCTCTATCTACTAAAAAGTCTGTCTATGGGACTATTAAGCCTTAATTTTTATTTCATTTAGTATCTTTAGAAAGTGTCCCAAATTTCAATTTTAAAGTATATTTTGCTGAACTGAAAAAGTCCCCCAATTTTCTAACTGGTTATTTGTTCTTTAGTGATAATTCATGTGGTAAGAGATTCATTAATTTACCCAGCAGGGAATAATCACCTTCCATGGTGAGGAAGGAGTTCACTGTGAAGACTAGAATTTTCCTTGGTCATAAATAAGAGCTGGGGAAGGGTGTGCAGATGGAAGGGTACATCTACAGAAACGGCTGTGTGTCAGAGAGTAGGCTGCCTCAGGCACTATGAGCAGTTCAATGTGGCCAGTGGGAATTTGTGTGGGAGTGGAGGGAGATAAGGGGCAAGACCATTCATGAGTGAATAAACGGATATGAATGAATGAATGAATAAATGAGTGAATGAGTGTAGAAGTCCATAGTCCTTTCCCTAGGATGGCTGTTTCCTCACCAAGCAGACTGTTTTTCTCTGGACCTTCTTGGTGTATTGGTTGCAATCTCAGTTAATACTTTTTGCTCTGAAAAATCCCCATCACAAGAAGGGAAGGAAATAATTAGCTTCCGTATTCTCTCATAGCTAAGTTGGGAAGTCAGCATGAATTCTAGATGTGGTGCATGTATTTGGATAATCAGCATAACTGTTCATGATAGGTAACTTAATTTTTCCTCCTTGAGTCTTTTCTGGTTAGGATACCATGACTGAAGATTAATGACTTCCATTAATATTATATTTTTGCCTTTATGCAGGAATCTTTAAGCTAGTCTGAACTTTGTACTAACCATCACAGGAATCATTCCTACTACAATTATACCGTCTGTGTCATGTCCTAGGTTAGAGTCCTTGTATGATACACCAAATGCAGGGAAGGGTTAAAAGTGTCAAGTGATAACCAGGTAGAAAACTGGCAATTTACAGTGACTAACACACCTCCTTGAGCTAATATCTCAGAGGCCTGAAGACAAAATCTTACTTATAAATATTACCTGAAATGAGGTTTATGATGTCACTAGATATATTTCACTGTATTTGTCTGTTTAGTAATTCACCTCTATTTTGGTTATTGTATACATTTATTGAAATGAGCTTAATAATAATAATAATAATAACAACAACAACAACAACAACAACAATTTTCTCTTAATGAATACTCACCATGTAATAGGCTCAGTTCTAAGCATGCATTACCCATTTAATCTTCACACCAGCTCAGGAGGTAGTTACTGTGTAGCACTGTTTTACATATGAGGAAACTGAGGCATACTGCTATTAAGTAATTTGCCCAAGGCTCACAGTTAAGGATCAGAGCTGGGATTCAAACACAGGCAGTCTGACTCAGAGTTTATGCTCTCAACCTTCATATTATAATGCTTATACATTGCTTGAAACAAAGGGGTGGCTTTAGCCTCAAATATTAGAAATGCATTTTTTTCTTATTAAACGTAAGTAATTGACAGTTTTCATATATGTTATGTATATGTTTGTCTGGCTTTTGAGAAACTTTGACAAAGAGTAAAGTCATAGAACTGATCCTTCCATTCAGGTTTCATTACTTAGAAGAGTTTTGAGTACAGATAAGTGCAAAATGTTGTTTGTTTATATTAATTTTAAATATAATATGTTTTAGAATTTTGCCAAATGCATAATTAGTATGTTTTTATATATTTACATTCTTAGGAGAGACTGAATTAAAGAACAACAAAAATCACTAACCAAAAATTCCCCATGTGCCAAGAGCAAATCTGAATTTAAGGTCTATGTGCCTAGAAAAAGTGCTTTGTTATTTGAACCAAGAACACAAGCTTAATCCCTATAATGACCGCAGACTCTAGTACCCATGCTGTCTTATTTAAACAAATTTTTATTTTTTTTTCTTTTTTAAAGTGAGGCAGACCTTCTCTCTGACATTTTTCTAGGCAGCTATTTCTCTTTGGGTTTATACCATACGATGCTGGTTCCAAGTGTCAGCATTTGAATTATCAGCTGTTCTCTACCAGCGATCTGGTCCTGAGGTCCAGGATTTCTTTGGGCAGAATACTGCACTGTGAAAGTAATGGGGCTATCTATCCATGTCACCCAGAATGGAGTTAAAACTTTGTCACTCTTTGGCACATTTACAAGGTAGGTCTGAAGGTTCTTTAATGTTTTCTTAGGAGAGACTTTGACTACAGGAACTTCAGGGCCAGACAAATTAGCTTACTTGGGCCTACAAATCATTTTTGGTCCAAGTTTAGAGATACTTTTCAGTCAACCATAGCTGTTATGATATTTGAGATTTACTAACAGTTCTTGGTTCAGAAAAGGTTTTGCATTCTTAAGCTACTTATCAGGATCATCTTAATTATTGTCTGTGAGGCTAAGATCAAGGAAATGATTAAGAACTGAATTCAGTTGTTTGGGTGCCCTTGTATACCATGAGCTTCTTAGATGGTGCCTGATGTGATGGCCAACAAATATTAGTTGATGGTGATGACAGGAGGTAATCTCTCTAGCTAGAATCTGCTAATACAAGCTCTGTTAAACTGACAATGATGCCCTCTATAAGCAGACTTTAATACATTGCACTAATAATTTTAGGCAAAAAATTATAGTATGGCATGTTTTAGTTTTCTCCTTTATTGCATTGTTTTCAATAACCTATTGAAAACAAATGTAAGCAGCATAATCGGCTCCAGCTGGATCATACTTCCTTTGTTTCAGTGACTGCTATATCACATCTCCAGGCATGAAATATCTAAATCCCCCCAAAATTGCCAAGTAGGAGTAAATACCTTAGGGTATTATGATTATTATGATTATAGGAGGGGAAGGCAGTGCTGGTCTTTTAGGAAGTTCCTATTATGAATTTGTGTTGAAGTAAACATTACCTACTGAAAGATGAACAACATGAAGTTGAGTTAAAAAAAACAACAAAACCTTTAGCTTTTATAAAGGTCAAGGAGCCAGAGGTGAATCTGTAACTTAGCTGCATGTTAACACGGAGAATGTGCAGAACCCATGAAAGCTTCTCACTCAAAGACATGCTCGGTGGTTCTTGACCATTGTCTTGGGTGGTGAGAAGTTTGTCTTCAGCGTCGTTGGAGGAGCTATCTTCCTATGAAAAATTTCTGGACAACAATGCATGTGAAATGACTTAAATGCCTTACTTAGAGTGTTCTTGGTCTTGTTTGTTGAAAATGGAGATTTTAATATGGGGGCTCAAAGGAATTTTAATGGAATCTTATTAATGGAATGAGAAACAAGAAGCCCTGTGCATTGAGGATTCAATGACAATATTACCATAAGAGCTCGCTTTCCATTTCAGACTATATAATCCATGTTACCTTTGAGTAAAGGGAACAACAACTTTAACACCCTGGCTTCCTCAGAAGTTTCAGTTTTCACATAGTCACTGTAGGCAATAGCACTGTCAAATAAACAAAGATTTAATTAAATAAAGATTTAAACAGAGCAGAAATATTCTTCCCTGGCTAGTCACAAATTGGACAATTCAAAAAACAAATCTTGGGGGAATTGCCAATGGATTACTTTTTCTGTTCTCTGTGTACTGCTACGTATTCCTTCTTGGTGTCAAATCTCAAGTTGAATTCAGTCAATTATCCACAGCAAACAAAAAATGCTTAAATGTCTCTTTTCTTACTGTTGATATTTCATCAATAAACAAACCTAGTCTCCCTTCCCAGCTTTTTCCTTTAGGAGCCTATAAAACTGACATGATTTGAATATTGTGAAGGGTCTATTGTCATTTTGAAAGCCTAATAATTGATTTAGTTATTTAAAAGTTTATTACAAAGATTTTGTTATGTTGTTGCTAATATTATAATTGCTTTTAAAATTTGTTGAAGAAGCACACTATTTGCTGAGGATTTGAATAGGATTTGTTACTGGGTAAAGTACATCAAATATCTAAGAGTGTGATGTTGGGGATACGTGTATGTCAATTCCATTTTTTTTTCTTGCTTTTCTATTTTAGTCACCTCTTTTGACTTAAAAAAATGCTTTCCATGGATTCTTTAATAACTACAAATATAGAAGTATGGTATAACAAGTAATTGGTATAACTAACACTTCAAAATGCAATGGGAAATAGAAAAAATATTGCCAAGAAAACAAGAAAAAACCTGGGCCACAGGGACTCTGTCAATACTTTGTTATGTTATTATCTCCCTCGACAATGCCATATGGTACATTCTGGTACATTCTTATGTAGCCTAGGTGCCAAGGGCCAGAGGAGCTGGACAACAACCTGTCTTCCCAATTTACTCTCTGAGCATATTTATTTCCTTTAAGATATGAAAAGGATTTAATTGTGCTCATGAAGTACCTTTTCTCTCCTCCCTGCCTCAGCCCCCTTTATTCTCATTTCTGTGGGTGGGAGAAAAGGCTGCTTATCTAAAAAGATAGCTCTAAAACTGTTCTGTAAAATGATCTTTTTCTCTACAAATGATTGTTTTGGTTTCAAATTTATTTCAGGTATATTAAGCTTCCCTCTACTCATACTTAATAACAAATAAGTCTACAAAGGATTAGAGTGGAAAGGTAAAATAAAATTGAAGCATACGTAGTTGCCCGAGCAACTTAATGCATATAATTTAACTCAGCACCACTCCTACTAAAAATAAAAAGATGACAATTACCTCAGGGTTTTGCTGCTGTCATTGCCCTTCAGTTTCCTGGGGTAGCTTGGTCCTTTAATGCCGGCAGGGTTGGGACTGTCAAGCCAGAGAAGATCTTGCTTCAGGTGTAGCTGCATTTTCCCAGGTCATCTGTCCTTTCTTCAGTCAATGAAGCTATGATTTTTCCTTGGTCTTGTGAAGGAAAGTGATTCCAGATAAGCAGATTATTGTGTGGACTATCTCATCTTTGTTGTTCTAGTGCAGCCCTTTCAGCTTTCCAGAGCCAGTTAGACTTGTTATGAGGAGCTAAATGATTGGCTGGATCTGGGGCTCAGTTTCATAAATTATAGCCCGGCGTACGAGAAGCACAAGTCCTATAGTTGCTGTAGTCCAGAGGCCTGCCAGTTCCTGCTCTAACGCATATGTAGTCGTAATTGAGTTCTAACACGGCCTTGGATGTTTCTGTCCTAAATAGCTGACATTGCATCTTCAAGACTGTGTGAGTAATCCTGACTTATTTTTTTTAACTCAGTAAATTAATTACATGCCCTGAAAGGGAGTGATTGTAATTAGAAAATACTGAATTAGCAGATGATTCATTTTCAAGGTGCTTTTATGTGTAACAAGTTCAATGCAATTTATCTTAAAGCTTCTAAGACCTGGCAGGGTTATTCCACCTTTTTGCCATGAATCACAATCAAGCTGCGTTTTGAAGGTGGCTGTTCAGTGCATTTGTAGCCCTGTTTGTTTTATAGGGGCAGTAAAGTGATAAAGGTCCAACATGAGCAAGTTAAAGCAGGCTTCTGATGTCAAGGCAATAGTTGAGATAGCACTTCAGTCAGGCAAATTTAAAATTTTCTCACCCACACTGTCCAAAACTGAGGAAGCAGCAAATGATAAGCATTCCTTTTGGGACACAGGTACAAAGCAGTTAGACTGACAAAGAAAAAGAAATGTAAAATGATTGAAATATACTTTCATCGTTGTTTGAAACTGAACTAAGATATACTCTATAGATATCTAGAGAAATTTTATATCTAAAAAAATGCTCATCAGTGATTCTTTTTATGTAGTAGAGAGCCGAATGAGAAATCACTAGCTTGCTTTTAAAAGCCTATGAGAAGTATATTAAACACACACAGACACAACCATAGCGGAAGAAAGTATGTGGATTGGAATTTGTGGTTGGAGCAGATCAAATTATCCCAGGGAAGCCGTTGTTAAGTTGTGTAATTTTTGGGGTGACTTCAGTTACTAACAAGATTTAAGATAAAACTGGAGCAGACTAAAATGAGAAACTGGAAGACAGTGTTTTATTATCTTCTATAGCATATACTGCAGAAAAGAATTAATATTGGGTATAGACTAGTTAGTGTAAGCAGTTCACTTTTTACTTTAAAAACATTATTGATTTCTCCTAGCCAATCTTTTGAAAAAAAATTGGACTTTTGTCTATAAAGTTAATGCTTAGAAATAATTTTCTTCCTCCCAAATAAATTTTATACTGTTTTTAAATACAGCACAAAGCTGGGATTTTTTTTATGATTTTGAGTTTTTTCCAGTTTGCTTTTTGTTTGATTTTTCCTCCTTAGACTTATAGATACAAATGTATATATTTGTGCTATGTATAAGCCTCATGCATAAATCATTTGAACAGTTGTTTAAAATCACGAGTTCTTGTGGAAAATACAAACTTCTACTAGCTATCATAATTACTTGCCAATGGCTATAAAATATTATTTATATACTAAAGAGCGGTTTATTTTTTGGCTGCATCTATTTAAATGACTGGCATAATTTAACTGGGATGAGAGAAATATAAGTTGTGTTTTTGCAAAATTTTGTGTTTAGATCATACTGAAAAAGCAAAGTTTTTTAAAAAATATTTTGCTTTCTGGACTATGACACCTTTTAGGTCCCACCAATAGATGAGATTTATACAATATAGTCTTTGAGAAATATGTTTGCTTTGTGAAGAAACGGTATGAGTTCCTTTACGGAGAAAGAAAAGCAAGTTAATTTATTAAGTTTCCATAGCCATAGACACTTATAGCAATAGTTGATTCACTCGTTGTTCTACATTCCTAACTGTATTAGTGGAAGAAAGCGGTGCGTCTATAAAAGGAATGCAATCTCATCCCTCAAGGTGGTCTGGGGCCCGGCTAGAGTAAGAAGTGGGGTGGAAACTGCTTTATCTGAACTGGCTTCTGACTTCTAACCTGGCTCCTCTTCTTGTCACAGAATTTGTGTAGTTTTTCCTTGATGTAGCAGTAACCTTCCCTCATGCCTTTTCCTGCCTTCATCCTTTATATTAACTTGCTTGGGCTCTTATTGAGATGACTTAAATAAATATGACTTATGCTTAATTATCTAACTTCTATAAGTTGCCCATACAATTCAGAAAATGTTTAGAGCCAGAAGTTGAAGGCTCAGGGAAATTCTGGTGGGTGTACATTAGGAATATGAACATCTTGCGTTAGTGCTTCCTCCAGGACCTTCATCTTTTTAGTTCTCCCTGAAATGCCAGGGTCACATCTCTTTCTTATAAATGAGCAAGATATTAAGAAAAGCAAGAGTAGAAGGGTGTCAGGTGCCCGATCAATAGAGAGCTGCAGGTAAGGAGCTTTGGGAAAAGGAAATATTCACAAAATAGCAATAACCGATCTTTCTTATCTCGATTCCTCTTTATTTTGTAAAGCCACTTTTTTCTGACTGGAAGTATTTTTGCCGATATGGTTTTATAAAACTGTGCATATCTGCCTTAGACAGATGGATTTGACATAAGATGTATCCAAAAAGGAATGTATTACATCATGAACTTGCAAAGAGTTCATGAATACACATTGGCATTTGGAAACTATTACCACTACCTAGTAAAGCAATGACATAAATCCAAATTGAAAAAAAATATTATTTCTTGATTGAATTATATTTTCCAGTGTTTTATTTGGTGAATTTTGCTTTTGGAAAGACTTGCTCTTCTGTGACACATTTTTTGCCAGTGTTATATATAATAGGATAATCTTATTGCTTAATTTTGCCCCCCCCCATTTAATTATTCCTAGTTGGTGTTTTCAAGAGTTGCTGTCTTAGCCTGAGCATGTTTTAAAGAAAACAGAGCAAAACAAATTAAACAAATACCCCCACCCCAACACGCACAGTACCACAAAGTTAAATGCTTTAGATTTGTATAGTTCCTTTCTTTTGTGGAGCTTGACACTACCCATTGGTGGAGACGAAGCTTTCACTTAAGTTACAAATAATAATTAAATTAATTATTCTATTTTAATTATATAATGTATGCAGGTGATATAATTTCCTAATATATTACTCACTAGCCAATATTGTGTCTCTCCAATTTTCAATTTCAAGAAGCAGAATGGCTTAGTGAATTAATCTTAGTCATTGAGATTATACTCAGGTCATTAAATTTTTTTAAGCCTCGGTCTCTGTCTGTAAAATGAAATAATGATATGAGTCCTGGTATTTTACTATATTAGTGAATATCAGCAGTATGATGAGAAAGTACTTGTGAAAGAACATTTTAATTCTTTGTACATTATAATGTACTATACAATGATAGACTATTATTATTATTACAAGAAGCTTCTTTTACTTCTAAAAGCATATTCTCAGTATTGGATAAATACTTTTTAAAGCAAAGTCTTCACTGTTTTATCTTGAAAAGTTACAAAGGCTGTAAGAGCTTCAGTCCTTATCTGTCTGTTACTTGAGTATAAAAATACCAGGAGGGTTACTGTGAAAAGTAAATGTGGCATTGAATGTGAAAACATTTAGTAAATTTCTAAGTGCCCTGTAAATGTTACTTGTGACAACTATTTTCAGCATATTAATAAAAGTATAAATGATCAATTTTTAAAATAAAAAAATATCAGGTACATTTCTTGTTGATTAGTTTAACTTTCTAAGCAATATCTGCCTCCCTCAGTCATGATGGATTTTCTTGTTGGTTAAGCTTGTGCCGTGACTTTCCTTTCACATAGATATAGTACCAAGCCAAGAGTCAGATAAGCATTCCTTCATAGTCCACATTTAGAACTGTTAATGATGACATTTTAGAAGACATCATTTTCTCACAGGAAAAAGTGAGTTAGAAAATTCAGGCTGACAGATGTTCCTGAACTTTTGATTTCTGTCTTGACGCTCTTTACTAAATTTCACAGATGGAATAATTATATATGTTTTAAGGTGATGCTTATTCCTACGTCTTTTCATCTGAAGAATAGAGTGAATGATCAAAATGACTTTGTCAATGATTCAGAAAATTCAGACAGCAGTTTTTGAATCCCAAATTTTTAACCGGTTCTGCTTTGGAATATTGGTCACAGCTGAGTTCTATATTTCAGGTACTTGAGCATACTGTTGTTAAGAGTTTATTTTGTAACAGTGATATTGGTTATTTGAAAGCAGTTCTACAGCTTGTAGTACTTTTTTTTTTTTAGATGAAATCAGAAGAGGAAGGCACAATAAGTGAAACAAATAAAAATGAAATGGGCCCTTTCTCATCTTTATCCCACACACTCCACCCAGCAGTATATGAGGGAACTTTCTAGAAACAAAGGAATTTCATTTGTAGTACTGTTTCAAAGCTGCCATCGAGGACCATTGTCCTGAATTTCTTTCGCTTTCAATGATTGGATAAGAGCACTCTCAGTAATTTAAAATGATAAGAAAAGAATGTTTTCAAATTTTATTTCCCCTCAGCTTTATTGACGTATGACATTGTATAAGTTTAAGGTATACAATACAGCATGTTGATTTGATACTCTTATATCTTACGACATGATTGCCACCATATCCTTCACTAACAGCTACATCACATCATCACATAATGACTGTTTCTCTTTTTGTGCTGAGAATAATTAAGATTTACTCTCTTAGTAACTTTGAAATATATTATGCAGTGTCAACTATAGTCACTCTGCTGTGTTTTAGATCACTCTAGCTCATTCATCTTATAACTGGGAGTTTGTATTCTTTGACTAGTTTCTTTCCTCCTCATTTCCCCTGACAACCAATGTCATACTCTCTATTTCTGAGTTTAGCTTTTTTAGATTCCATATACATGAGAATATACATGTATTTGTCTTTTTCTGTGTCATTTACTTCACATAGCATAATGCCCTCAAGTTTCATCCATGTTGCTGCAAATGGCATGGTATCCTTTTTTATGTCTGATAGTATTACTCTCTCCAACTCTGTCTGTCTGTCTGTCTGTCTGTGTCTCTGTCTCTCTATCTCTCTCTTTGTGACATTTTCTTTATACATTCATCCATCAATAAACACTTAGGTTGTTTCCATCTCTTGATTATTGTGAATAACACTACAATGAACATGGCAAACAGATATATTTCTATAAGATAGTAATTTCATTTCCTTTGGATAAATACCCAGAAGTGGGATTGCTGGGTCATATGGTAGTTCTATTTTTAACTTTTTGAGGAACCTCTATACTGCTTTCAATAGTGGCTGTACCAATTTACTAAAATGGATATTCTCGGTGAGTATTCCTCTCATTTAAGTGGTGTTCTTATCACTTCATTACCACCAGTTTCCAGATCCTTGTGCTTTGGCAAAGGGGAAAATACACAGGAGATTGCTCACATTCTTTTGATCAGAGTTTGGTCATATGACTCCACCTAGTTGAAGAGAGGCTAAGGCGTGTAGTTCTATTGGTGTTGAGGAAAAATAGAATGTTCATTTGGTGGTTAACCATCAATTTCTGCCATACCTTTTTTCTTTTCTCTTCTTTCCTTTTCTCTCTCCTTCCCTCCTCTTCCTTTCTTCTTCTTTCTATTCTCTAATATGTCTACATAGAATCTAGGACCTGTAATCACTAAGTAAAAGCTAAATTTAGAAATTATAATCTTTGCCATCTAGAAGAAATTAGGAATATGATTTTGCTTTTAAATTCTTAATCCCACATGTTAATAATTTTTCAAGGCTATTCCAATACAACTGAAAGTTATTATTGTAGAGGTTACTATTACTTTAATGTTTATGTCCTTTGGAAAGAAGGTGGTAATATAATGTTTTCCTCTCTTCTTCTAGCCATTCTCTTCTATGTCAGGTATTTGCATTCCTTACTTTAGAAAAGAGTGGGAAGTAAATGAAAAACTGGCAACAAAGAAAAAGTAATTGATCTAAATTGATCTATTCTGCTCAGTTCCTTAAGTATTTTATGTTTTGTAGTGAATGCTAACTTATTATTGAAGAAAACTACTGTGAAGAGAGTGCATTGGTTTTGGAGAGCTGTTCCTTGCACAGAGTTGAGCAGATGGTGGAATTCATCTAAGGTTGGTTCAGAGCCTCTATTTTCTGGAGATTAAGAGATTCTTCTCTACTCTGAACTTCTAGAGATTAGCAAAAATATTCATATTACAAATAAAAAAGAACACAGATGCCTACTCAGTTACCAAAAATATTTTTCAGATCATTACTATTTAAAAAATATCTCTACAAACTTTTAATTTTTTTTTTTAAATAAAACATCATAAACCAATTTTAGTCCTTCACTCTGGGTATATTGGGGTCAAATATTTTTGTTGGGTGATAAGCCAATAGTAATCTCAGTTATTTTAACAACCAAATTACTTTCCTTCCATATAAGCCAAACTATAGTTAAGCTATTTAAGAAAGAAAGACAAAAAATAAAAGTCTGTTTTAGTTTTCATATCCTGACCTAAGAAATAGAAGGATTAACTCGTTTCACATCCTCATATTTATCTGATGGAACTAGGAGTGCCTAAAAAGAATTTTCCCATAACTCCATTTACTTGTTTATTTTCCTGGCTCATTCCAAAAACAATTTTAATGCAGCAGTGAAAAGAAAAAAATCTCCTCAATTTGACATCTAAACAATTTTTTTTTTATTTTGGTGGAAGTGAACAAAGGTAAAAGACACTTATAGTCTTTACCCTGAAGCATTGAAAAACACTGACATGTCTTAGTCATTAGATTTTGAAAAAAATATCATATTTAATAGAGATTCTACATATATTTTATCATATTCACAGTCTTTGAAATAAGGCATTCCAAATGTGATTATTGGTTAATGCCTTGGCATAGAATAGTAATTTTAAAAATGGTGTCTGGAGCCAGATAGCCTATGTTCAGATCCTAGCTCTGCCACTGAGTAGCTGTGTTATTCTGGGCAAGTTATGTAATCTCCCCGTACTTCAATTTTCTCATCTGGAAAATGGGATAATAATACCTGGTTGTTATGTATGTTAAATAAATTAATATGCATAAAACACATTAAATTATGCATGACTCAAAATAAGTACCGTATAAATATTTTCCTATCATTACTTTCTGGGGAATTGATTATTTCATATATATTTTAGCAAACTGAAGTTTATTCAGTCAGTTTCAAACTAGTAGCCAATTTTCATGGGTCCTTCTAAAGTATATCTTACTTGTATCTATGTTTCTTTTGTCTTAAAGAAACATGGTGATTCACAGTTACCATTAAGATTCAGAACCGTCATTATGGCCATCAAAAATGGAACTTTCCTCTA
Organism: Macroglossus sobrinus; assembly: GCA_004027375.1. Taxonomy (NCBI): domain Eukaryota; kingdom Metazoa; phylum Chordata; class Mammalia; order Chiroptera; family Pteropodidae; genus Macroglossus; species Macroglossus sobrinus. Next base: position 988,045 of record PVKZ01000105.1, on the reverse strand, counting down.
AGTAAGTGATATTGATTCAGGTTACATTGGAATGATTCAGATGATATTAAGAGGTTTGTTTAGGGAAAATGTTTTTCCCCTAAATTAGCTGGTCTAGACTGCTCTGCTGTTTTAGTCCTGTGGCTTTGTTTTGAAGGCTTTTGGCCTTCAGCACACTGGCCTGCTAGCACCCCTGCTTTAAAATTTCTGCTTCTCTTTTGCTGTAGGTAGTAAGCAAGAAAAGAGCCCTGTTTTTTTTGTTGTTGTTGTTGTTGTTGTTTTTAAAGTGTACAAAGTGAGAGAGTAGATATCCAGTCAGGGTATCAGTTTTCTTCTGCAAATAAAGTGCATTTTTTTTTCTTCTGGGTGTGTTATGCTTTAGAATAGGCTTTGAGGAGCTACTGCCTGTGGACCAAATCTAGTTGTATAAATAAAGTTTTATTGAAACACAGCACACTCAGATTTGTTTATATATTGTCCATTGCTGCTTTTACAACAAAAGGGCAGAGTTGAATAGTTGTGGCAGAGACCATAGGGCCTGCAAAACCGAAAGTATTTACCGTTTTATCTTTTACAGAAAAAGTTGGCTAAACCTTGTTCTAGAGCTTTAAACTTGGTAGAGTCTGAAATAAACGAGATGTTACTATGTTTGTAGTCTCTGTTAACCTGCATATTCAGTTATTTTTTGAATGATCTATTCAATTATATTTTGAATAAACAAAATTTTATTGCAGTAGCTACGTTAGATAAAGAAAAACAGCCTGCAACAGCACATTTTGAACATTAAGAAATTCCAATGTGATTATCAAGCAAAGTTAAGTGGGAATCCTCAATTTGGTATTTGTAGCTTCACCTTTATCAGTATATAACATTATGCGATATTATGTAGTTTTCTGTTAAGTTCTGTAGAATGTTCTAGAAATATTACCAATTAGTAGTTGGGTTTCTTACACAATTGTCCAATTGTGTCTTTTGTCACATATGTTTATCTTTCTTCTTACATATATCTCTGTTATCTTTTCTGTGAAAATAATTCTTTTGAGTTTTCCTATATTGTATTATTCAGGAGCATAGCATACAGAAAGGGATTATAAATTTGAGTTTGAATTCTGATTTAGTCATGTTACAGAAAAGAAACCTCAGGAAAATTTCATTGCCACTCCCAGTCTCAGTTTTCTTGCCTGTAAAAGGCAGAAAAAAATCCTGTCTCTGCTTACCGTATGCTATATGCTGAATATGTGTCCCTCCCACCCCGAATTCATATATTTAAATTCTAATGACCAATATGACGTTATTAGGAGGTAGATCCTTTGAGAGGTGATTAGATCATGAGGGCAGAGCCTAAATGATTGGGATTGGTGTCTCATAAAATGGACACCATAGAACTCTCTAGCTCCTTCTGCCATTTGAAGATACTATGAGAAGTCTGCCACCTGGAAGAAGGCCCTCACCTAGCTGTGCTGGCACCCTCATCTTGGATATGCAGACTCCAGAACTGTGGGAAATAAAATTCTGTTGTTTATAAGCCACACAGTCTATGGTATTTCATCATAGTAGCCCTAGTAAACTGAGATACCACACAAGTAGGAGCAAGTGAGACTAAGCATAGATGAGTGTGTATAATTATTGGTATCCTTAATAATGTTCTCAGTTTGGCCCTGTTTCGTCTTATGCAAAGATGTATATGTTTAAGGAACAGGATGCAGAAAGGGTTCTGCATTATCTAAAATTGTCACCTGGGCTGGGTATGAGGCTGAGTGTGAAGGAGGTTAGGTGAGAAAGCCTCTTCCAACAGTATATGTATTCCTCCGTGTTTATTTCACCATTTATTTCTCTAATGTGAGAGTTTATGCTTTAGTGCAGACCTCTGGGAAATATGCAAAGAAAAAAGAAAGAAGGATACTCTTGCAAGGGCAAGAAGGTACCATTTATGTCAGTATAAAAGTCTGAAGGAGCAAATAATTTTTTTATTTTAGTTCTTTAAGTGAATTTTGTATGTGGACAAGAAGGTTGTTAATTTTTTCCAGGTGAAAGAAGGAATAGTTTCCTTTAATAAAAATAGATTCTTAGTGCTGTGGGAATCAGAATTCCCCTGTCATGAGGCTAGGGTAGAATTACTGAAGGATGAACAGAACATATGTAGGTCTATTTTGTTTTTATTGGAGCCTACAAAGCAAATCAACAGTCTACCATGTGTAAGACATTTATACTCATAAAAGATCACCCCCACTTTTATAACTTAAGGAGATGCTAATAGCTCAGCTTTAAATTGCATGATGTTCAATGTATTTTCTTATAATCTTTTTATTTTCAAATGATTTTAAAAACTTTAACCAGAAAATGAAGACTTCTTTTGCTTAAGTAACTTGTCATTTTAATTCTTTTGACTTTAGAGAAAATATTTTAAAATTGTGATCTAGAATTTGAATTTAGGGAGATCCCTAACCTTGACTTTTAATCTCTTGGTGATTTGGAGGGTAATCATCCAAGTTATATCAGTTAGCAATTGCTGCATAACAAACAACTCCAAGACATAGTGTCTTAAAATGACAACTTATTATTTTCGTGTATCTACTGGTTAGCCAGGGGAGTTCTGTTTGTTTAAGCTTGATTCTAATTATTTTAGCTGGCCTTACTCATGCATTAGTGTTTAGCTGTCAGTCTAAGATGTCCTTGATTGAGAAAACTCAGCACTCTTCCACATGTCTCTCAACCCTGCTCTCATCCCTTCAGCAGGTGAGTCCAGGTATGTTCTTATGGTAGTGGCTGAGGTACAAAATTAGACAAGCTCAATTGTATGAAAGGGCAGGTGGCAACACACATGTGCTTTTTAAAGCTCTATTTGCTAATATCTATTTAAAGCTCTAAAGCGAGTCCTGGTGGAACTCAGAGTGAAGCAATACAAATTTATGGATCAAGACATGTAGGTATAGGGAGGGTATGTACTGGAGCCTCAGTCTACCAGATGTCATTTCACTCTCCTTCTTCATCTCAGCAGACTCCATTTTAGCAGTTTTACTATTTGTTAGCACTTCTACAGACTGGCCAGAAAAATAAACACCACATTCTATGTAGATACTTTTAATTATTTGTTTTTAAAGCCCAGTGAGGGAGTAGCTTGTCATTAAAGGCTAAAACAAAATTTTCACTTTATTTATTTACTTACACCCCACTCCCGCTCTTTTTAACTAAATTAAGCACCATACATGTTGTATAATGAAGTTTGTTCTTTTTCCATTCTATCCATATCCATCCCTGAGTGCTATTCTGTCTCCAACTAATTTCTGTTTTTTGGGGCCAATAGTCCAGTAGCATTTGGAGGACTTCGGTGGGTGGGTCTGTGCATTTTTAGTCTTGTAGTTACATGTTCTTGCTTTTTGCTTTCTCTTAAATTCCAGTTTGCATTTATTACTGTCTACTCTACAAGTCCTGGGGAAACAGCAAACTGAACATGTTTTGGAGAATACCCATTATCCACCCTTGTGCATCCACTCATGTCTTCAATCAAAAAATATTTGTTGAATGACTTCAATACTATTTCATGCATTAGTAATACAGTAATGTGCAATATAGACAAAATATATTGTACAATGTATTATACAATTGTAAGCTCCTGGAGCTTACAATCTTAATGGGGCTTTACAGACAGTAAACAAATGCATGAATAGGTCATTTAATGTTTGATGGTGGTAAGTGTTATAAAGAAAATAAAGCAAGGTGAGCAGAAAGAGATAGAGGAGTGAATGTGTGTTCTAAAAAGGCTTCTAAAGTGATAGAGTGAGCCATGATGATCTGGTAAAGATGCTATAAGCAGAGGAAGAGTAGGTGCAAAAGATTGCCTGAATAATCAATATGGCAGCAACCGTATATCCAGTGGAAAGAGTGGTAGGGAATGTGATGTGGAGACAAGCAGAGGCCAGATCATGTAGGGCCTTTGTAGAGCACTGTCAGGACTTTGCATTTAATCTAAGTAAAATGAGAATTCACCGGTGGATTTGGGGCAGGGGAGAGACATCATCTGGTTTCAAGGATAGAAGGTGGGCAACTAGGGCAGTCATGTTGGAGAGAGATGCTCAGGGGCTGCCTTAGGAGAGCAGCAGTGGAGGCTGTGAGAGGAAGGCAGACTCTGGAGCTCTCTAAAATGTGTTTCATTTAAATAAACTAAATTTAGCTATTGAGATCAGCTCTGCAAAGTTGAGCATATGGAGAAGTGCTTCCCAAAGTAGACCCAGCATACTTCCAATGATATCTGAGTTAATTTTAGGTGCTATGTCATATGAATGGACCTTTTAAGATTTAATAATTACTTATGAATTTAATGTGTATTAGATAAGATATAAAACTTGCATATAAAATTCATAATTCTGGCGCTTGCTTTGGCAGCACATATACAAAAAAAAATCAAAGCCATAATTTTGTAGTTATTGCTTGAAATGAGGATAAAGTATTGAGTATATATAGAGTTTAATGCAGCAATAGCAAAAATTGTGAATAATTAGATTTAGGACTTGGTGACAGGATTATTTATAAGGTTTAGTTCTGAGGGAAGTGAATGATGACACTGGTTTTAGGTTAGTGTATAATTGTAATTATATATTACCACTTATTGATTATCTGCTGAATGTGAGACTCTATACCAGGTACTTTATTAGTGATATTTCACCCAATTCTCAATGTAGTCTATGTGATATAGGTGATAAAACTATGATACTCCCATTTAACAGAGGAGGGAAGTAAAGTTCATAGGGAATAAATAATTTTTTTCTAAGAAGTCTCCTGAGTTTTCAGATATTGCAAGATTTCAAATGTAATATGTAATTCTGATAAATTCTCTGCAAACAGGCTCTTAGTTGTTTGGTACACTAATGTATCTTCAGCATCTAAAATAGTTTCTGATATATGCTAGACATTTGATTAATACCTGTTGAATGAATGAAAGAAAAAAAGATTCAGTCTTTATTTAGGTCCAACTCAGAGTGGTGAATGTTCATGTTCCTTGCAAATGAGTTTTAGGAAGTAATAGCCTGGAGATTTAACGGAAAGGCCATATTTGAAGATCATAAGGTAACTTACTGTGCCCCTTAAATGCAGGTTTTCCCAGCATCCTAACCTTGGCCTTATAGCTTTATATTTTTTTGCTATTCTCCTTTAAGAATCTTATTCACCCTTATGGCTATAACTAAGTGTGCAACTCCCAAATCTCAGACTTCAGTCCTAAACTCCACTCATAAAACAAATAAACCCACTCAAAAACTTAGAGCCACTTTAGGACAAAGTAACCTTTGGCAAGTTATTGAACCTCCCTTAAGACTCAGTCTCTGTCAGTAGGAGGAAGTACCCTGATCTGACCAAAGCCTGTGTGTGCTAGAAAGAAGGACAAAATGCTTAGGGAGAGTAACATTAAGGGGAAAATTATTTAAAGGCAAATGGAATTCAATTTCCATTCCTCTCCAGCATTTGCTTTTAACCTAGAACTTGCTATATAAGGAGTTAAATACAGTTAGCTGCCGCATAATAATAATTTGGTAAACAATGGACCACATATATGACAGTGGTTCAATTGATTATAATGGAGCTGACAAATTTCCACCGCCTAGTTAGGTGACAGCTATCATGACAGCATAGTGCAATACATTACTCACATGTTTGTGCTGATACTGATATAAACATGTCTACTGTGCTGCCAATCATATGAAAGTATAGCACATACAATTACAGCAGTAGGCTGTACCATCTAGGTTTGTGTAAATGCACTCTGTGATGTTTGCAGAACTAAATCACTTAATGACACATTTCTGAGAATATATGCCTGTCATTCAGTGGCACATGACTGTAATCCTTTCATGTAAGCTTTCTTTAAAAACTTAATTTTTGTTTCTTTGAAAAAAAAAGGGCAAAGCATTGAGAGTAGAGTCATTCAAGCACTTAGACTCCTGGGTGCAGCTCTGACATACAGTGAGGAAACCCACCCTCCTTAACCCCTAAATCCCCACCCCCACCCCACAAGCTCTTTCTCTATTGGCAGCATCCAGACCAAGGGTGACTAGCCCTAGGCAGAGCATTAAGGCAGGGCCGGGGCAGGGGGTGATCTGTGTGAGGCAGGGCAGATGGACTGGATTGACTAGAAAAAGGCACTCTTGGAAGTGGGCAGGAACTTCCTAAAGGAACACTTATAGAGTAAGATGAGCCTGGGAAGATGCTACTGAGCACACGAGGACCATTTTTTTTTTTTTTTTTGCTTTTTCTCTTAGAGGTGGGAACTGTGTGTGGAGAGTGGGGGGCATGTACAAGTAAGAATAATAACTTCACGTGTTTAGTGCTCACTGCCAGAGCTACACTTTTTCCTTGTCCTCTCATATCTCTGCCCAATGTCCCTGATCAGCCTGGGAAGTACACATTTTTTGAATTGTGAACTACATAATATTTGCAAAATTATGTAAGAGGAAATGAGAGTGTAAAGATGTAAAACACATTATTCTTAACCTCCGCAAACTCCTAAACTCCTGGGTTAAAGACAAAATTTCAACACCAAGCTGAATGGAGGTAAGCTGTACACAAAGGTAAACACCTGCTAAGGGAGTGCAGGGTAATGTGAACATATTCTTTCAAAAGCCATTTTGAAAGAAATAGGATTCAAATTAGACTTTGATGGAAAAAAATGACTTTGATGTTTATCTTTAGGAAAGAAGGGGGTTCTAGTCCAGGCAAAGGAAATAGCCTATTCAAGGCCTGCAAGCAAGGAAATGCTGAGGCTAGAGTAGGGTGGGGGTGAGGTAAGGGGGCATGGGCAACTGAACAAAGTGGAAAGAGTTTGTGCATGTTCTTGGGAGTTAGGAACAGAAGTAGGGGGAGGTTATGGATTACTTTGCATACCAGCCAAGTTCTTGAACCTTATTGGGTCTGCACGATGAGTCTTTCACATTTTGGTGAGTGGACTTGCAGAGTGGAGTGGCAGGAGAGGGCCATTGTCAGGGACAGCAAGGAGACTAGTTAGTTTTTCTTAAAATTTTCTATTTTGAAATTATTTTAAATCTAGAGGAAAGTTAAAAGGATAATCAAAGAGCTTCGAAATATTCTTCAATTTGATTTGCCAGTTTTAACATTTAGGCTCATTTGCTTTATCATTCTCTCATTGTCTCTAACATATACTTTTTACTAAGTATTTTTCTAAACCATTTGAGAGTAAGTTGCAGATGTCATGCTTCTTTACCCCTAAATATTTCAACATGTGTTCCCTAAAAACAGGGCTTTCATTTATGTAACTTCAATAGAGTTATTAAAATCAGGAAATTTTATGTTAATACACAACTGTTAACTGATCTGTACACTTTATTCAAATGTCACCAATTGCCCCAACATATAAATGATTTTTCTTTTCTCCTTTCTTTTCTTTTTAAAGTAGTGGTAGGTGTCAGTGAAAGAGTTTGGAACTGAAGCACTGGCAATGGGAATAAGAGCCATTTCAGAGTCGGATGTGATAGGATTTGGCAGCAGTGGGTTCTGAGGGGGAGAGAGGAAGTAAAGTTGATCATGAGGTAGCAGTTTATAGGGTTGGTGTCAGTTACCAACAAGGAATTAAAGAAAGAGATTTGAAATGCAAGAGTGATCTTAAGTTCTAGATGTTTGATTTAATAATGGTAACTGGATTTATGCAGTGTGTTAAAAGACAGAAAGGCGATGTAATGAGAGGCAGTTTTGTGTAGTGGTCAGGAATGTGATTTTGACACTAGACTGCCTGGGTTGGAATCAGGCTTTGCTGTTTACTGGTGTATGACCTGGGAGAGTCACCTATGTTGTCTCTGCCTCTGTTTTCTCATCTGTAAAATGAGAATAACAATACTACTGGCTCATAGGGTCCTTGTAAGAATTAAATAAGTTATTATTTACAAAGAGGAAAATTATAAGCCTGCCTGACACATAGTATATGCTATATATGTTTGTCAAATCAATATAAGTAAATTAGATCTCCTATTGTTATTACCAAAACTCAAGTTTGTGTGCCTAATGCTTCAAAAAACCCAAACTCAAAACATTAGAGTTTGCAGTAAGGAGAGATTTATTGATCAAGAAGGCTCCAACTGAGAAGATAGGAGACCTAACTGTGCCTTAAAGCATCTTGCTTGCTGGACTAGGTTAAGGATTTTTAAGGGATTAGGAAGAACAGGTATGTGGAAGTGCTGGTGAGGCAAGTTTTAATTGGAGGACCTTGGAACTTGGCCATTTATGGTAAAGGGGCATCAACACTGGGTCTTCCCGGACAATGGATTCTTGGCTTCTGAAAGGGTTCTCTTGTTCAAGTTCTGATTATGCCCTGGTCCTTTGGTTCCATGTGGGAGGGGTAGGGAGGAGACACTTTGCTTCCAAGGGCAGCTGGAGGTCAAATTTCTCTCTTTTGCACATGCCCCAGCTGCATGACTTGTGATCTTGGTCTGTTGTCTCTGTAGAGGATGGGACTATTTTGAGCTCCATCTGTAGTTTCTTATGTTATTGAAGCCTCATTAGCAAGTCTATGAAGTAATTAGTACTATTATCACCAACTAGGACTCATGTTACATGGTTCGTGCAAGGCCAAAAAACTAAATAGAAAATTCATTTTTGTCACTTACTAGACTATCCTCAGACTCTCTTCATGAGAATACACAACAGGCAGTAGAGGTAAGCTAGTGACTCAGGATAAGTGCCAGAGACTCTAGAGTTGAATGTCCTCTGCACAGGTGATTGTTGAAGACTAGTATGTATGCAGTTGCTAAGAGAGAGGCTGTAGAAGAAAAGACTGAATGTTGGAGCTGGTAAATGAGACTGGGTGGGAACAGTCAGAGAAGAAGAAGATGGAATAGGAGGGTATGGAGTAAAGAAAAGGAAGAGATATGAGAGTTTAAGGAGGATTTGCCCTTTCCCTGGGAGTTTAAACAGGACAAATTCAGAGCAGAGATCTGGGATAGTATTGAGTGGGTCCTTTGCCACCTTAGTGAGAATGATTGCATTGATGTGGTAAAGGGCAGAAGCCTATTTTCAGGGTTCAAAAGAGAATGGGAAGAGGAAATGTATTCTACCAAAGCGAACTACTCTTTCAATATTTTTGGCAATGAAGGGAAGGAGAACTTTGAGAGAAGCAGGATCATGAAATGATCTCTTTCCAGCAGAGGCAATTGCCTTTATCATCTAGAAGAGTAAAGAGATAGGCTGAAGATGCAAGAAATAGTGCGGAAAATGGAACAAGCAGGCTGCCAGGAATAGGGTCAGAGCATGGCTATGGGGTTGATCTCAGAAAAGAATTGAGAAGGAAGAATAGACTATGTGTGATGACCTATGACATTTAATGTGGAAGGAGGGAACGCTGAGGTAATTCACTTAAAATTGCCTCAATTTTTGTAGAGTGGTCAACAAAGCTCTTTGTTGAGGGAGTCAGAAGTATATATGAGGATATGAAGAGATTGGAGAAAGTTAGGACGTATGTTAGAGATAAAAGAGATTTTCTAGTGTTGGCCAGTGCTTAGGACTTTAGTTGAGTGGTATGGTTCTATAAGGTATTGTTATGAGACTTTTTCCAGTGGCACCCAGAACTGACTAAGAATAAATGGATTGGGTCAGTCCAAGAAAGGGTTTTAATGGAAAGTCAAGAATAGTATGAATTTAAGAGGACTTTGGCTTGAAATGGTTGACCATAGGCTATCAAGGCAAGAGGAGGCTGAATAGGCCTCCTGTGAAATATCATTATGACAGAGAAGTAGAAAATCTTATCAGGCAATTGTGGGGTCAAGAGAGTTGCTATGTAATACTGTAATGCCATAGAAAAACCAAATAAAAGGACTTCATTATTATTATTTTTTAAAGAAGACTAAAAATCCTAAAATCTTGAGTCTTTAAAATATTTAAAATTCCATTATAAATCTGTATTTGTTTTAAGTGTTAACCTATTTCTAATGGAGTAAAATAAATCGCTAAAAAGCTTACGCCACGTTTCTCCATGACTAGTCCCTACACTGGGCTGAGGCTGGGGATGTATATCATGTTTGAGAAGCCCGGGATAAAAATCCAAAAGAAAAAGTGGAGCCAGCTTCGGGGAACAATGAAAGGGCAGGATAAATTCAACAGAAGGCAAAGAGTAGGAAAGGGGGAAAAAAATTTGAGGTAGTAACTAGAAAGGAAGATATCAAAATGCCAGATCTTGAGGATAAGATAATTGTAAGTGACCATGGGGCCTAAAGTGTGATAAAAAAAGCCACTGCATGATTGAGATGAGATGTAGGCTGCCTTGCATCATTTCCATCTCGTTGAGTTGCCCCTGACTTAGAACTGGAATACAAAATTTCTCTCTTGTGATGTACAGAAGAAAAATTAATGATTTAAAAGAAGCATTTATAAAATGTTATACCAGACATTTGTTTTTAACCTTTGTCTTGAAGTCAGAGAGAGAATAATAGAGTTAATTTAAATCCCCTTAAGGAACACTTGGTATCTGTCTCTTGCCTTATACCCTCCGTTAAGTGGAAACGAGAAGAACTATGTAACTGAAATGTCAATTGTGACACTAATTTTTGAATGAAGTTTTCAATTCACTGATAGAAATCTTATTTACTTTATCTGAGAGGGTCTCTTGTCTTGAACAACAAGCAGATAATTTGTAGAACTAGCGGCTATTTCAGGAGAGTAAGTAAGAGTCTTTTGAGCCCATCTTGTTCCTATGTTTCAAAGTACAGTTGCAGGCAAATACTTCCACTCAAACTAGTGGATGGACTTTGGCAGCGGCGGATAACGCAGCAAAAGAGGTGATATGATGTTTTGAAATAATTATATGTCTCATGTTGATAACTTTTGCTGGTAAATAACGTTAATATTTTGTCACCTCCTTGTTTAGCCTTGAAAAGCATGAATAATAAATGTTTATAGCAATTAAGAATTAGGTAACAGGAACAGAAATCCTGGACCTTACCAAACTGACCAATGAGAATGTCTCTGCACATTTTTCCAAATTTTGTTTCAAGCTATTTCACAACAAATTAATGTTTACACAAATGTCATATCTTCTGCCTTATGATTTATGTAAGGTGAGCAATTAGCCTCATTTTAAAGCCATTTAGGGAAATTATCTAAAGCTTAGTGAAAAAGCAAAAGCAAGAGAAATGAGACATAAGTTAATCAAATATATTGAGGAGCATTTCTTTAGCCTGGCATGAATACAGAAAGTAAATGAGTTCATTTTACACATTTGGGTCTGGTCTTTTTATTTTTAACTTTTATAGCTCTATGCCCTCAAAGCCATATCAGCATGATGAGTGATAATTGGGATCCCATGCTTAGCACTGACTTGCCCCCTTGCGCCATGTTGAGATTTTCAGCTGTCAAGATCAGAGTGCTCTCTTGTAAGGGTTCCATCCCTGAGATCTGTGGGAACATCCCTGGAGACAGGCAGCAGCTGCTCCCAGGGGAAGTGGCAATCAGTGCACCTATTACTTTATCAAGCTGGGTAATGCTGAACCTTAGAACTATGCCAGGGGAGTAGAGCTCTTTTCATCTCCTCTGCTCTACCAACAGCAGACCTATCCATGTGGGTATTATGCCTGTAATGGTAACAGCCAGACTGATGACTGAATTCTCGTGGTCAACCTTCCACTAACAAGGAGGATTTCTACCTGATAGCATTTCTCAAATTCTACTTATAAATTTAGGCTTACTTCTGATTACACTAAGCTACATGTAAAACACAAAATTCAAGTTGATTGATTAGTATAATTTTCTCCCATCCACATTCTGGATGAATCAAAGATGAAGCTAGCAGTGTTTCTTATCTTTTGAAAAAAATTGTTTCATTTTTACAAATAGAAAAATTACATGGTTTTCTGGAAATGATGTGTTTCCTAGAAGGGTTGGGCCTCCATTCATTGAGAATTATTAATTTAACAAAAAGCGCACAGATCACAGTATATGAGTGTATGGGATGGGGAGAAGGAGAGAGAGAAGGGAAAGAGTGAGTTAAAATTTCATTCAAAGGAACAGTTTTATCATTGAGTTAGGCACTAAAGTCTATCCATAAAAAAAATGGATCGTTCTAAAGTTTTCATAAACTTGTTACATGTGCGTACTTTTATTTTATAAAATTCAAATAGTTTCTCAAAAAATAATGAACAAATACAGAAAACTTCCAGGATGTGTTGGAATTGGCAGATGGTTGGAGCTTGGCCATGGTAGCATAGGATCATATTTGTTGTGTCACCTTGTGCCAGTGTGTTGGGCAGAATAACTTCAGTTCTCTCTGGGAAGACCCCAGCAGGGGAGCAGACTGGGAAAAAAAGCACAAGGGCGTGGCTGCATCCTGGTCAGACAGCATCCTAGAATGTGTTACTCTAACTGAACTTCTCCAGGGGTTAGAATGTTTTGCTTTCATAGTTGTCTGGATTGTTTACTAAGGGTAGAAATGTCCTGGCTTCACCCCAATCTGTTGATCCAATCTCTGTGGGATGCTGCTTGGGAACCTGTATATTAGACAATCTCTCAGGGTGATTGTGATGTGTGGTCATGTTTAAGATCTGCTCATGTAAATTGTGGTGAACAGTTGGACAAACTAACTGGAAGCACTGTAGGAAGAAAGTGTGTTTGTGTGTTTGTGTGTTTGTGTGTGTTTGTTTTTGTGTGTTGCAACAGCTGTGAGATGAAATCAGGCTGCTGGAGTTTGCCAAGAAGGAACAAGGGAGACACATTAACCAGGTGCCAAGGATGTGGCCTTAGGCCTTACCAGAAACTCCCTTCTTTAGGGTGTGAGCTTCTGGAAAGCACTGACTGATCCTGATTAAATTCTACATTTTCAAGCCCAGCACTAGACAAAGCCATCACAATGTTTTCTTTTTTAAAGTTATGTTTACTATCTAGCTTTGATTTTCTACCTCATGCAGGAATCCTAGTCTCCAACGTTTTTTAGTGTGTTTTCAGATGTCCAACAGTTCTCTGATTTCTTAGGTTTCCCTATTATTTTTTATTCTTTTGTTAAGATGTGAATCTACAATTTAACAGATTGAAACTCCTTTGCAGATAAACAACAGAAGCTGAAACTACTTATGATGCTTTCTATCATACACCCATATTGTACCTGATAAAAATAAAGTTTTATTTAATTCTTGGGTGCACCCAGAATAAACAGTTTCTCATAAGGAGGAAAAAAGAATCTGATGAGAAAGAAAAATGCTGGATGACAACGGATGGCAATTACATATGGAATTCTGGGCTCAGTATCACTGAGAGATATTTATAAGAGAAGCCACTACATGCAGTTTGCTGCAGCTGGGATAACTTCATATCCCAGTCTGCAGCACGATTTTGGCTTTGCCAGTTGAGCTGATATCCCATTTGGTTCGGGTCTCTTTTATATTTAACAGTGTCCTGGTTTGGAAAATAAGTTACGCAGTTGCTATGAGTATAGGAGAGAGATGTTTCCTGGGATCTCTGAATAGAACTCATTTCAGTCAGTCTATGATTTATCCCATTCCAGACCCACCCCTAATGTTTGTGGGCCTAGGACAAGAGAGTCACCTGTCACACAGCCTTATCCTTTCTCTTCCTTTCCTGGCTCTTCTATGGAACTGGAGAAGCCTTTTATAAATGTGTGTGGACAAATTAGTAAGCTCATTCATGTCGTACTCACACCTGTAGTCCAACAGCTAGATGTTTGTGCACTCCAGCCATGAGGTGGCTTGTCCTTTGGAGGGTAAAGACCTACAAAGTTCCTGGGGCTTGGCTTTGGACCATTTGGGACAGGGGATTCCAGAGTCATGGGTACCTAGGGAATGGTACCCCAACCCTGCAGATTCCTAGCCCCATGCTGAGGCATAGTTAGAGGAGAGTCGGAGAGCAGTACCCTGAAGCATAAGCCATCCTGCTTCTAACACATCCTTGAGCATCCCAGAAAAGCAGACTCACTATGCACTTCTGAAGTGTTTGGGATAAGAACACTTTAGACATGAATATAACTTGGTCGCCTGACTGAGGTCCAGGGATATCCTGCATCTGGCTTGATAAAAAGTTCATGTCCCACTCTCAGGCTGGCTTGTCCTTAAATGACATATGTTTATGATGACAGCTTTATTTTCAGGTTGAAACAAAAACTTAAACTACATGGCTTAGTTTTCAAAGTGAACCAAAGGGAAGGCACCTCTCTCCAGTACGCTTCATGGATGGAAATTTGGTGACCGTTTTTATTGCTGTTGATATGTTCCACTAAGTGTGTAGATGTGCAGCTAGGAAAACTGTTTGCTTAGCCATTCATGTGGTTTTATTTCAGTCAAATGAAAAGAATTTCCTTTCTTGTTTGATTACAGAATCTAATCTTTTACAATTTTAGATCTTCTACATCTATTTGTAGAACTTCTTGAGTAATTAATTATTAAAGTCAATGAAAACTTTTTCTTTTTTCTCTTTATCTCATTAGTACTCAACTAGATCACAGGACAGTATTTTCCTGGACTAGGAACACTTTCCTTTTCTGTGAGTTATTATACACCCTGAACATAGAGTCATTGTATATAGCACAGAGATTGTACACCACACAATCCTGGAAGTAAATTTAATGAAGAGTATAAATGGGTTGTGGAAAGTGGCAGCCCTATCTATGTAAGTTTTGGTCAGGAATTCCTTCCCACTACATACTCCCCAACATGCACAGTTTTTCTCTTTCTCTCACACATCATAAGCATGCAAAGAAGATGAGTGTTTGCAGAGAGAAGGTGAAAATAATTTTCTAATACATTCTCCACTTTTTTAAAGGTACTAATTTTTTCTAGTAATAATGTAGAGGTGGAAAAATAGAAACCACTAAGGCTCTACAAAACGGATTTTTATATAATCAATAATTTTAGCCAACAATTGTATTAAAAGTATGTTTTCAAACTCCTGCTCTATCCTGATGATGATGTCCATTAGCTCCCCTAAAAGCTATGGCTTTTCCAATTTAATAGATCATTCAGTATGTGATTTCTCTGGAATTAATGGTGTAAAGTATGCTTCAAATAACCATGTGTTATTGTCCATTTATAATGAATAAAACTTGTACCAAGTCACACTGCTTTGGGGAGTTAACTGTCCAGTAGAAAGATATTCTTTATATCCAAGCATTAAAGAAGCTAGTTTGCCTTTATTAGATGACAGCTAGGGATTCAACTGAGTAGAAATTATTGTTCATAGTTTTGCTTGTTACATTCTTGATTTCAGTCGTGGTAGAATGAGGAAGGGCACATTTGGATTGCAGAGTAAGTATCAGATGGGTTTGGTGAGCAGTGTATGTTCTTATTTTTTGTATATGTTCTTTTTGTGCTGCTCATTACTACTTTGATTCTTTTGAAACTTCCATTTTTAATAATTTAATTTATCCCTACCGACTCCAGCCTCCCATGGCAGCCTGGAAACCAAGCTCAATAAAATACATACATACATACATACATACATACATACATACATACATACATACATACATACCTCTTCATTTACTAACAACAACAAATATATATATGTATATACATTTGTTAGTAAATGAGGTTATATTTTATTTTATTCACCATAAAGTACTTACACTTCTTCCTCCACAGGGTTCAGAGGGTACTTCTTATGTAAATAGTTAAGGAAATAAATGACCATTTTAGCCATGGAGGGCCAGAGTAACCACATCCTTTGGGATTGTCTTATAAACCAAGTCTTGGAAGGCATCCTGGAGAACTCCATCTAGCTTGAATTACCAGTCTGTTTGCTGGTAATTGACAATCCCTCTTTTTTTTTTTTAAGTGAATATCAATGGTTCTATTGGCACCTCCGTTATCTGATCATTTCATGAGCAAAGTCTTCGGTGCTTTTGACATAGAAGAATGGAAGTACTTTTTTCCTCGTACCCATTCTAGTGAAATGCTTGTTACTGTTCTTATACCATATAATTTGAGTGGGTTTCAACTCCCAAATTAAATTACAAGCAGCTCAAGGGATAGGACTGTGCTTTTTCTTTCTTTTGAATTCCCCCTCATGGCCCCAATGTCCAGAACAGTGCCCAGCACAAAGCAGATGCTCAAACCATGTGATCAGTGGTGAGAACGTGGTTGGAAGTCAGAAGATGGCTGAAACTCCATGTGTGCGTCCATCTTCCATCATGCTCCAGGGACAGCAGCCCTTCTGCAGTGTGACTGCTGCAACTGCTGTGACCCAATCCAGATATATTTTAATTCTCTTTTACCAAACCTGAGAGAACTTTTTAGAAACTATGTTGATTTATTTACCTTGGAAACACCCTTGTGGGAATTTTGAGGTATAAAGAAGCTCAGGGAGAGATTGGCTTTATTCCAAAGAGTTGCAAATAGACAGAATTTAAACAAGCAGCATGACATACATTCTTAATTATTTTTCAAAAGAAAAAATATTAAAAGAGAGGTAATTTGAAAACGAATTATCTAATAGCGATGAGATGGCTCATAGCTCTAGTGGTTCTCACGAGTACATAGTGCAGAGTCTGACCCATATTAAATGCTCAACAAAGTGTTTGTTAACTGAATGAATGAATGAATGGCTCTGATCTTGTTCTAAGAAAATGCAGAGCAGAGAACACCTGGCATGAGTGCTAACATCAGCCACACATATTGAGCACTACTGTGTTGCGTGCTTTCTCACACATGCCTGCGATGTTTGATTTGGTCTTTCCCGAAACAAATCCCCATTTTAAATATTACTCTGAGACTCAAAGAAGAACTGAACAACTCCCTCATGGCAACTAGGCACTAGGAATGGAATCAAAATGTGTGCCTTCTGACTCCAAGTCTAGGGTTCTAGGAGTTAAAAGATTACTCATCTTTTTGAAGTCATGGGCCAGAGCAATGTAAACAAACAGCTGTAAAAATCAAAGCAGAATCACAGACAGAGATGAATAAAACTAACTCCCAAGGACCTTGATACATTAAGAAAAATAAGACTTTAAAGATAGGGGCACATAGAATGTTAAAAAAAAGTCTTTTAAAAGTCTCAGGTTCTGGGGATTGGAAAAATGAGGGAGCAAAGAAGGAAGGAAAAATGTTTAAGCCCTTCTAAGCAATTTCTTGTTGCTTTTCAAGGCAATTCTTGTTTCTTAAAAGTTCAGAGAAATCTTATGGCTGATGAGACTTTGGAAGAGTATTAGAAATCAGGAGGGAAAAGGCCTTGTAATTTATCCATTTGCATCCTTGTAATATTATTAAGTCTTTTTCATTTCACATAGATTCTGTCTCTTCAATTGCACTGTAAACCTGTTAGAACAAGTTTCTTCTCTCGTACCCTAACCACATGCAGAGGCCTCTCAGCAGGGCAGACATTTTCTTGCTTGATATATTTGAGGTATTTCAGAGTTTCTGTGCCCTCATTATCTTGGTTCTAAATTTGCAAATATATACACCTTCTATTGAAGTCATTTCTATATATTAAAGAATGACATGTTATCAAGACCCTTTCAATTAACTTGGATCATGACTTAATTTAACTGGTAACACTCAGTAGCCCATTGGTATGTTGTAGGTGGTTTATTATATTAGTTAACTGACCACCACCAGATAAAACTCTGAAAAAGTGAGAGAAAACATGGTGGTAGAAAGGGGAAAATAAAAGTACACTTTCTTGGGAAAGTGCATCTTTTTGTGTTCCCATGGAAACAACTCAGGCATGTCAGGGTGAGGTGTTACAAGGTGAACCAAAGAGAAGGTTCATCTTTAAATTTGGCTTTTTGCCTTGGATTAACCTTGGCCCATGTTACTTTGTAGACTGAGAGTGAAGAAAAGAACATTGAGACAAAAATTACTCTCTGCTTGTCACTGCCTAACAGCTCACAAAGCTTCTCTTTGTGCCAATTTGTTCTTAAGCAGAATGTATGTTATATCTAGGGTTTTCTTGCTGAAGGAAATGCATCCTCTTTTGCTAACTGTGAACTCTGTGGCATTACAACCAAAATTATTTGAGCTTAAGTAAGTTTAGCACTTAGGTCGGTTATTTTCAGTATATATTAAAACCAATACTATCTAGTCTGGCTGCTTGGATTATGAGAGACAGCTAACTAGATTTTCTGCCTAATCTAGATTAAGGCAGAAATAATAAAACACTAGCAACAAACTTTGACCTTGGACAAGAGGGACTCTTGCTCCAGATTTGTTGCTTTCGAGGGTCCCGCTCTGGCCCTCCCTCAGCTGTGCCATGTCTCGTAACTGGAGAGGATTCTTCAGGGCCAAGGGGATGTTGTCTGTCTAAAAACACCCTTACCCTCACTTCTAAACCACTCAGGACCCATTATTCCCTGCCTAGGGGATCCTCAAAATACTTCCAGAGGCTGTATGGGTCTCTCTTGTGGTCAAATCTCCCAAATGTGAACTGTACTCTCTGGTCCTAGGACCAGAGTTGGGTGTGAATCTTGTATGCACAGGCTAGAGTGTCCTCTCGAGTGTGTGCAGGGCTCTTCATGTCGTGGAGCAGAACCAAAGTGGGAAAGGGAAGGGGAGTGGGATTACTAGCTGGGGGCTTTTGGCTTTACAAATTTTATGGTTAGGCTGGGATTTCAAACTCTCTAGTGGAAAACCATTTGAAACAGTCAGCTCATCTTGACTAAGAAGCACACTGCTTTGAAAAACTAGGCTTTATTTGACCACAAAGGTCCTTGCATGACTTCCTGCTCTGAATATGGAACAACAGTGGTTAATGATGTAAGGGATGACTGTTCTCTAGAGACATTCCTAGGGAGCTTCTGGTGGTGTACTGTTATTATTTCATGAACAATGAAATTTTTATTTTCTTATAAATAAATTTGTATTTTTCCTTTTTTGTCTTTTTTTTTTAAAATTGAATATTGAACAGTGAAGGTGTGTGTATGCATTCTAGTATGTTAAGAATTCTAGTTGTTGAGTTCTGGTTACTTAAATTTTTACTGTAGTTTGTACTTGTAGCTTGTTCAAAGTCTTAAACTTGTGGTCATTTTTTATCCTTTATTCTCTCTCCATTATGATGTACAGTCTTTGAGCTCAGGAAGATGATTTATATGTCACTTTAAAATATAGCCTTTCTTTCTCTTTCCTCCCTCCTTCTTTCCCTCTTAGTTATACTTATGCCTACTATCTTCTAGGCCTTGTGCTAGAATTTCTCTTGTGCTTATTTTTGAATGATAACATATGATTGTTTAAAATATCATTATCTAATAAATTCATAATAGAATATAACTTTGTTCTTTCACAAATATTTACAGACATTTAGTTATTTCAATATCCAAATATTTTACCTTTCTTTTTTTCTTTCTGGAGAGAAACAAATAATTTGTTCCCACAGAAAAAAATATATGTGAAAAACTTCAAATTTGATATGTAATTAGAGTTGTGTACTATTATTTAGACCTCTTCTGTAGTTCTCTTAACAGTATATACCTTTGTAGTGTCTCCCCTCTTATTCTAAATACTTTGCCCTGCTCCCCACTCTTACTTCCACATGTGTCTAGATTTTTGCCACTCCTCATTATTCTCTCTTTCTCCTCCTTTTTGTCTCCCTACTCTACTCCTTCCATGCTCCCTTCTCTGCCTGCTTCTCTTTTGTTTAAATTTCTCCTCATATATGTGGGCTTTGTCTTTGTCTGGATTTACATCTACCAGGAGAAGGGCCAACCATCTTCAATGAAACAAATGGCATCCAGATGTGAGGTCCTAAATCAAAGAGCTAGAGCATCATTCGGTTTCAAGGTTGTCAGAACCTTTGAGATTGATCATCTAGCAGGGTCCTCTTCATTTTGTGCCTGAGAAGACAGGTCCAGTGAATTATATAACTGGCCCAAGGCTATACAATGACCAGGCTCCCATCTCCTATTTCTCAGTCCAGGCCTTTTCTTAAAAATATTTTCCAAATAGATTCAGGTAAAAAGAAATAAGCCTCTGTAAGTTATAGACTTATTTTTGTGTACTCCTGTGGTGCCCGGAGGGAGAGAAAAGGCCAGGGGAGAGCATGAATACAAAAGAACACATGAGATGTACCGAAAAGTATTTTCCTCAAAAGATCACTAAAGGATTGTTTAGGAATTGCCAGTAAGAACTATAGACAAACATGTTCAGACAAGTTACTGCAGAGAAGAGTGTATTTAAGTTATAGAGCAGAAGTACATTTGTCAACACGTACAAAGAAAGAAGAGCTATAGACCTTACAATTGGAAAAAATAAAGGAGTTGATCATTTTCCTCAATTTTTCTTCTTTTGTGGCAAATGTACAACACACCTGTTTTAATGCATTAAAATTAAAATCACTATACTGTAATTTACTTGTGTTAATATAGATTTAAAACTCTTCAGGCTAGACCATCTGTAATCATATTCCCAAAGATTTCCATTTTATCATTATTTACAGCTAACAAGACATTTATGATCTCTTTTTGGTTGTCTCTGGTGAAACATTGTTGGCAATACTTTCCTGACTTGAAATTCTCATGTGCATGGAAATCCAGTTAGGAAAATGAGTGAGTCAATAACTTCTCCTAAGAGTATAATCTCTCCTTTGTGACATAAATTAGATATCCATTCATATCTATGAAATAATTCCCAGTTTTGCAATTAAATATTCTGATATGCACAAGCAAACAGGCCAGTCTCTTTATAGTCTAGGAGAATTTAGTCAGCTTTCTACTTAAACAAAGAAGCTATGCTTTTAAATAGATGCATCATTTTCTCAAAATTGGATTTTAAATAGTTGATATGAGCTGCAATCAGATGGATAATTAAACAGCAAAGGTAAGAGGCTTCTGACTGTGCATGTTTACAATGTTAATTAAAGAACAAATTGTGATTTTTTAATCCTAAGGGTAATTTGACCAACATGCATATATAATGATGTGAAGTGAGGAAACTTGAAGTTGCTGATGCATCTGAAACTAGCTTTATCACAGAGAATGCACAAAGTTTGGAGAAATTTATTCACATTTTATATTTTTCTGGAATGCATATAGTTGAATGAAAAATTAAGATGCTACTTTAAAAGTTTGAAAATTTTGTTTTTCTTCCTTTAGCTATGTTGCTTTGTTTTCTTGGATCCATTTAATAATATGGAATGTTTCCTGTAGAGTTTTTTAAAATGCTGGGACACATTCCCTCTGTAGCAGTTGTTTCTGAGATGTCATAGATTTTTTTTAAAACCTTGTTCATCACTATTATTACTTTTTACTTCACTTTATAGTAATTTGGCATGCCAATATGTCTTTCATTCCAAATTTAAGTTCTTTGAAGGCAGGGTTCATATCTTCTTCCATACCAAGGCCTTTCATTTGGTTGGTGTAATGTTTGTGTAATCAGTGAAGATAAGGTATGCATTGCTCTCTGAGAGTGTATAGATACATTATTGGCAATGGGCTGGATAGCTGGCTGACCAGTTTACATCTAGCCGAGGATACAGAGACAGCATGCTCATAAGGTCCTGTAGATTATTATATTGTTATTTTGAACAAAAATGAAGTGAAAATGTACATTTGTGGTTTTGCCTTTTTTCAGTGTGATTGAAAATGTCATTTGATATGTTTGATTACATTGAAAATGAGTGAAAAATGAGATGACACTTAGTTGAAGAGAATTTGGATTTTGCCTTTGGTTTTTTAGACCACTAATCTTTTAGTGCTTCTTCATGTATTTAAAATTTAATGGCTAAGTATTCTCAATTATAGACCATGTAAGTCCTGAAGCTTTTATTCTTCTTATTTATTAATCCTTTCCAAGAGAAGAAATGAGAAATATAATTGTGTTTTTGCTATTAATTAAAACTTCCTATGAAACTATTTAGATTCTTTTTTGAGCTAACGAGAAAAACTGAACATTCTTCTAGGTTTTTTGAGAGTTGTAGGAAGAGTTCTTTATTATTGTCATTACATATAACAATAATTCCAATTACTTTTCACTTTTATGTAGCATGAATTTTACAACATGCATAGCAAGACTTCACCCACACATCCTGGCCAGTAAAGATGCTGTTATCAGTCATGTTATAGAGCATTTTTGAATTGATGGTACAATCAGTCTAGTTTCCTTATTTTGGCTTTGAAGAGAGTCCAGCAGTAGATCCTATGAAATTAGGGATAAAAGAAAACTCTTCTTTGGCTTTTCCAAATCTCTTAACACCATTAAAACTCCTAGAAGTTTATCCCCTTGGGAAGAATATGGTGGTTCCAACATCCTTAACATCAGCAGACTGTTGCTCAAATTCAGCCTTTAATTCTTCTGTGAGTGGGAACAGAAAGAGTTTTATTATTATTTCCCTAAGGCTAGTAATTTTGGGAGAGCTGGGAAGACTAGGTTTAGAACCTTAGGTCTCTCCTATTGTGAATATATTACAATGTGAACTCACTTGGAGCAAATCTGGGTTGTCTTAGAGGTAGCAAAGTTACCAATAAGGGATATGGACAAAAATATGTGGTCAAAGGCAGTAGTGGAAATATATGCCTCATGTAATTTTCATACGTGAGCATCTAGGAGTCTTGGCAAGTGCTGGGGCTTGTCTAACACAGGGCCTGGCGATCCACTGGACTGTGGAGTATCCATTCATTTAGTTTATAAGCATGTGTTAAGTGTTTACTGAATGCAGAGCACTGTCTTCAATACTTTAACAATCCTAAGTCCAATTTTTATCTTCACCCTCTATGTTGGGCCACTTATTTTTGTGATTTCTGATTTTAGTTCTTTATTCATAGGTAGGAGATTATAATAGTAATGGTCTGGTAACCTCACAGAAAACTTTAGGTTAATTAGTAGGTGAGTATCTTATTTCAATAAATCCATATAAAGACATAATGACAGCATTTATATATTTGTAGTTGAATCAATGGTCAGTCAGTCTTATTTTCCCCAGGTAAAGATAGTTATCATGTGTATGACCAATTATCTTTATTCAGCTCAATTTGACCAGGTCAGTGAACCTTATTTTTATATCATAATTTTGCATAGTGCGAGAGATAAAAAGCATAATAGTTCCCCTCATTTACATTTGGTAAAATTAAGGTTAAGTGATTTCCCAAAATTTATGCTGATATGAAATATAAATACAGGCTTTTCATTCTCTAACATTGTATTATTTAAATGTTCTACAAGGAAATAATATATATTAAAGTAATCTTTTTAACTATCTCACCCAATCTCTCTTCCCTAAGTTAATTATAATAACTCTCATTTTTCATTTGCTGTGAAGTCAATTTGTCCAAAATAGGCTGGGGATAGGTTAATTAAATAATTATATATAATGATTAACTTGAAGTTAGAATTTATATTAAATTAGGGCAAAAACACTTTTCAAATAATTAGAAAATAATAAAATGCACTTAATACTGATATTATCCCATGAAAATGGATCACAGCTTTAGAATCCTTTTGATATATGTGAGACTGAATTTCCACCCATTATATTCTAATAGTTGCTTTTAAAAATAAGTCTCTGAACTAGTTCATTTGTCTATTTTTTATGAAAGGTGACTTAATAAAATAATGGTTGTATGAATTTGTTTAATTCTAGTTAAATAAAGAGTTACTTCAATTTAATATGACTAGGGAGAATAATGTTTTCTTACTTTTTGGTTCCATATGTGGGGAAATTGTTTCAGAATACCTTATGAAGCCTTCTCACTTACCATCTCATTGGATCTTTGCACTTAATTCTGCTTTTTTGCCTTTGGGACATTTTACAAAATCTCCTAAGATTTTTTTCCAGGTGATCTTTAAAAATAAATTTCAGAGAAATTTTAACAATCAAATTATTTCTGTGTGAAAATTTTTTTAAAACACGTTTTCATACTCTAGTGTGTGGGGGTGGGGTGGGGAAACAAATAATCAAAAACATCTTAGTGGGACCTCAAAATGTTTTCTTCCAACTACTTTACTAATAATTATTCAGGCAATTTTATATAGGCTTTTTAGAAATTCTAGATGCTTTTCCATTTCAGGCCTAATATATCTGGATCATAAATAAATAGCAGGTGTCTGCTGGAGGCATTAGAAACTGAACATTATGCAAAGTCTATCCTCTGTTGCGTCAGGAGCTTGAATTGTTCTCCTTAAAATATCTGCTATGAAAGCACCGAGATTAGATGGATGTTGGCTCCCCTTTTCTTCCCTGCTATCGAATGTCAGAGATTTGTACTGTTGGTAAAAACTGAGACTTCCTTTTCCTTGGCCACATTCTGATGCTGGCTCCATTGCAGAAATTCTCCCGTTCCTGATTTTTATGCCCGAGGTAAGTCGGAAAAGGAATTTCAGGAGTGAAGCTTAGGTTTGTTGAGGAAGTGTGGGGAAAACCAAATGAACATCTTCGGAATGAAAGTGTGCATCTTTGTCTGCCTGAATGTGTGAGAAATGAAAAACTGTTACACAGCCTAAACCTCCCACTGGTATGATTATCAAGTAGTGTTTATGGTCAAAATATGACAAAAAGTTTTTCTGAAGCAAAATGTTTTGTTGTGTGTGAGGCAGGCATCTGTGAGCCTGCAAGAAATTTATGAACCAATAATAGCATTCTGTTCCATGAAATATTGCCAGGTTTTGTAACACCGTTTTTGTTCTGAGTAATTCAAGTAAATGGATGATTTTGCTTTAAAACAATCATTCCTAGAATTTACAAATATAAAGGCAAAGCCACATATAACTTAATTAATGGGAAAGATGCCTTTTTGATCAATGCAAACTTTCAGAAATGACTAATAATTGGATTTTCTCTCAATAAAATATCATTCATTACTTTCTACTTTTTGGAATGACTGCAAATGTCAACAAAATAAAGTCAAGCATGTTTTACAAATTTCAAACAAGTGATAATCAAAATCATGAGCTAAATTAGCCCAAATAATTGAGCTATAATAGATTATAAATAAAACAAAATAAATTTAAAAGATTATATCCCTAAAGAACTATTGATATTAAAATAGAAATGCACTGAGTTTATCCTCCAAGGTAAAAATAGTGATTCTGTTGAAACTGATTAGTTACTGGTGAGAGCAACTTCTTGCTACTGAGTAAGGAAACTGAACCCTGTAGCTTGGTGTCTTCAGTGTGTACTCAGCTCTCCCCTGCTAATGCACCCTGGTCTTAAATAAAACAGAATGGTAAATATTTGGAGCGAGTTTTATGTGTCTTTGGGATTTTTCCTTCCCTGCCATTGGTAAATAGCATGTTTCCTCTGCCAATTTATGACCTTTGAGATGACTTCCCTTGTTAAATACATGCTCATTTGTGTGGGTATTTTTCTTCCCTCCTCATCACCCCTCATTTCAAAAGCTACTTTTTTTCTGCCTCATATTCAACTGCTTTCAACACAGAGTAAAGTCTTCACTGTGTCTGTAGTTTGGAAACTACACTGTCCGTAGTTTTGAAAGGAGTGAATCAAAAGCAAAGGAATCAAGAACAAAATAGAAACATGCTTTATCCATTGCAAATTATTCTTAAATATTACTGGTTGTAACTTTCATACTGACATATCTCAAAATGAAATACAGATTGCTAGAGACACTATTCTAAAATGCATGATTTGCTTTTATTGCTCGATAAATTGATCTGCATATTTCCAGATTTTCAGGGGCCCCATATGGACCTTTTGAAATAAAAACATATTAAAAATGGATGAAAACATGCCACTTGCTCCATATAAACTGGGATAGTTAGGAATCAGCACATGTTAGTGAGTTGGAGCCATGGAATTGGTAATCGAGCACTCCTGTGCTAAGTTATATCAGGGCCATCACTCCATAGCTGTCAGCTCATCAATCTAGGGCAGTGTTTTCCAAATCATGTCAGTCTGTGCCCCTCCTGGAGGACATGCTGAGGTTCCCTGGTCATGCAACAGCAGCCCCAAATCTCTTTTTCTGTCATTTTGTAGTTTTTATGTCTATCTGCATGTAGTTTTCCTGTGTCCTTCCCTCTTATTTATGGGCCAAAATTTGCCAGAGGGAGAGTACAGGATTAGGATGAATAGACTGGTATGAAATATAACAAGGTCCATTGTGCTACACCAGAGGTACTACATCACATCATTGAAGTGATTATAGAAACCTGGCTCCCTGTCTGAATTCGGTTATTGACATGTTAAATGTGAGTCAGCCTGCCATTTGCTTAGTGTCAAATATTGTTTCTGTTGTTATTTCTACTATTACTATTACTACTACTGCTGCTGCTGCTATTTGTCATCATGTGTTATGTCAATGCAACTCAATTGTACTTTAAATTAATATCTCAATCAACCTATACTGTCTTATTTAGGTATGGCTACATGGGATGGTAGTAGGATTGTACTAGGCTAGGATATGATAATAGGTTCAATAACCTGATTTTGTTTTCTTTTGTTTTCATTTAACAAACTGGTATGAACATATATTAAAGCCTGTAAATATTTTATAGCATAATTTTTTATATGTAGATAATTTTTTATAGTTAGCATTCACTTATCTAATCAAATTTGAATTTTTTGCTTCTATAAAAATTGTAATGTATTGCCTTGTAGCTAAATCAGGATTATTTCCCTAGGATATACTTTTAAAAACAGAACTGATAGATTAAGGAGTATATTTATTTATAAAAATTTGATTCTTTTTATCAAATTGACCTCCAGAAAGTTTTTTTCCTTAATTTATTCTCCCACAGCAGTACATGAAAGATTATACTTTCCCATATGTTGTGATATTGTTTAAAAAAAACCCTGCCAATCTGATATGGAAGAAACATTATCTCAGTGTGATTTTATTTACCTTTCTTAAAATACTAGTGGGGTTTGACATTTTTTTCTTCATAATGTGCCTATTAGTTCTTTGCTTATTTTTCTTTTGCAATGCTTATTTTCCAATTAATTTTATTGAAATTCTTTATATAGACAATATTCCACTTGTATATGGGGTTTCTGTTATGTAAATATTTTCCCAGTTTCCTAGCCATTTTTTGACTTTTTTCTTTTGGTGTATTTTTCTGTGAGAACTTTTTGTGCATGTAGCTGAATAATTATATGCTTCCGTTTTAAAGTTTCTGCCTTTGGTATTGTATTTAGAAAGGACTTTCCCATCCCTAGATTACACAACGTTTCCTATATTTTCTTCTAGTACTTTTTTGATTTCTTATTTTACATTTAAATTGTATTCCATTGGGAATTAATTTTGTTGTATAAGAGTATGAAAATTTAACTATATTTTTTCCAAATAGTTTTCTACTTGTTCTGACAATGATTTACTGAATATTCTTTCTCTTTCAAGTTTTGCCTTGAAAAAACATGATACAAAATTCTATTTCTAGATTTTCTATCCTTTTTATTGATTTTTTATATCTTTTTTGATCAGCATCACATTGTTTAACTATTGTAATATGTTTAAATATCTGATAGTTTGAATCATTTTTATCTTTTTTCAAAAATGTCTTGGCAATTTTTCAACATCTCCTGAAAAGATGATTGTTATAGTGTTTTAATTGCTCACCCTACCTTTGGTCTTACTTGTTTCTGATCTGTTCACAACACAATTGGCTATTGTTCTAAAACACAAATTGAATCATATTGCTCCTCTATTTTTACATACTTCCAGCCATTTTAAAAAAACACTTGTGCACTGTTGATGGAATTGTGAATTTATATACCCACTATAGAAAACAGTTTGGAGGTTCCTCAAAAAATCAACAATATATTTGACTACCTTATGACTCAGTAGTTGCACTTCTAGGTATTTATCCAAAAAACCCCAAAACACTAATTTGACAAAATACATGCACCCTATGTTCACAGCAATGCTATTTACAGTAGCCAAGATATGTAAGCAACTTAAATACCCATCAACAGACAATTGGATGAAGAAGAGGTGATATATAAGTACAATGGAATATTACTCAGCCATAAAAAATGAGATCTTACCATTTGCAATGACGTGGATGGATCTAGAGGGTATTATGATAGATGAAATAAGTCAGACAGAATAAGACAAATACCACATGATTTTATTTATATGTGGAATCTAAACAAAATAAATGAACAAACAAAATGAAAATAGACATAGATATGAAGAACAAACTGGCGCTTGCCAGAAGGGAGTGCAGTTGGGAGGCTGGGTGCAAAAGGTAAAGGAATTAAGAAATACAAATTGGTAGTTACAAAACAGTCACAAGAATATGAAGTACAGCACAGGGAATATAGTCAATAATATAATAATCATGTATAGTGCCAGGTAGGTACTAATTGGGGGGATCACTTTGTAAATTATATAAATGTCTAACCACTATGTAGTATACCTGAAACTAATATAAAATAATACTGAAAGTCAACTCGAATTAAACAATAAAAATTAAAAATATAAAAAATAAAAAATATAGATAGGCATATGTTGCCAATAGCAGAATTTTAAACCTGAAGTGCAAGCAAATTCTTGGCCTCAAATGTTTATGAAAACTTTAAACATTATTTTGGTGAATGTGCTTTTATTATTTCTATCTATCTATCTATCTATCTATCTATCTATCTATCTATTTATTTATTTATCTATTTCCTGAGAAGAGGGTTCATAGTTTCACTAGGTGTTAAAGAGCCATGACCCTAAAGCATTAATAACCACTGGACTACAGGAAAGTAGTCAGATTCCTCAGGATGGCTCAAGAAGCAGGCTGTCTGTGGTGGACTTTGCTCACCCCACTTACCACTCTCCTGCATCCTTCCTGCTTCCCACCCATCCTGAACTGCTGGCGATTTACCAAACAGTCTGCTCATTCACGGCTCAGTGCCTTTGTACACACTATTCCTTCTGCCAAAGTGCCTTCCTCCCCATACTTCACCCACCTGGAAAATTGCTGCTTGTCCTTTAAGAAATGATCAAAGGGTCTTTGTAAAATCTTGCCTGATCTCTATATGCAGAGCTGATCACCCTCTCTTTTTATTTTTGAAAACAACTAAGTCTATCCTTTATCACTACTCTTGTACTACTGATTTGTTCTTGGGCAAAAATCAAAAAAGTTTGGATTCAAGGGAGAGCAGGAGAGTAAGTAAAATCAGGGAAAATGGTAATGGGTCACCTGCAGCCTCATGTGACTGTTGTGGCCTGACCTCAAGTGCCAGGAAGAGAGTGAAAAAAGACATAGAGTTAAGATTTCTTCTGACAGTAGAGTGGACAGGATTCGCTGACTACCTGTTGTAGGGAGAAAGAAAGGGAACAACATGGCATGATCCCTAGGTTTCTGACTCAACCACCTGGGTAGATAGTGTGGCCATGATTTTTCTTGTTTATAGACTGAGAAAGGCTTCATACAGTAGATAATTTCCTTAGATACCACTTTTCTTGACTCTGTAGAAGTCTGACAGTGTCTGGGATAGGATGAGTAGTTCCTGTACTGCACCCTGAGAATAGGCACTGGGAGTGCCTGCCATATGGTATGCACATAGGGGTAGGGGGAAGACTTTATGAAAAAGATGTATCTTGGAATATATCTGTAATAAATAAGAAGATAAATTTAACATAGCTTTCATGGCTCCCGAACTTAAAATGTCTACAACAGGATTGGTTGGGAAACAAGTTTTTATCAATCTGGATGCTTATGAACTGGAAAGAAATACCTAAGGTTTTTACCACGGAAACAGAAGTATCTCAATTTTCATAATGGAAAACCTGAGAATATTCTCACTGTATTTATGCTCAGAGAAAGTGTTTTAATATAGATTAACATAAGGAAAAACCTAAGTGTATTAAGAATATTCAAGATCTATAGGCAAATCACAGTGGAAAGGCTATACTAGTGAGTTCTTGGGTAAAATCAGAAAGAAATTTCAAATCCAAAATTATCTTTCAGTGAAACCACAAACTGGCCACTTAGCTCTTCTTTTGCTCTAGAGTCAACATAAAATAATAAAAGTAGCCATTATATAGTAAATACTATAGTAAATAAAGCTCTGTGCTAACTACTTTATACATTTTGTGTCTCAGTTCTCACAGAAGCCTGAGAGGTAATTTCATTATACCTTGGAGATGAATAAACTTAGGCTTAGAGAAACAGGTTAATTGCCAAAATCAAAATCAAACAGTTAATAAATATTGGAATTGGAATTTCAGCCACATTTGTCTGATTCCAAAGTTTGTGCCCAATCATTGTTTACTGAGCAACTCTAAACATCCAAGCAACAGTTTAAGATGGATTCACATATGTTCAATGATTACAACAACCAGATAAAGTAAATATTCTGTTGAACATGAGGAATCGAGGAGTAAAGAGATAAAATGATTGTGTTGAGGTCACACATTTTAGAGAGGTTAAGTCAGAATATGAACTCAAGGCCTCTGTTGCCAAATCTAAAGATTTTTTTAGAAACTGTATCATAGCCTATTCTCAATATGATCATGATATTATTCTTACAGTTTCCTGCTCTTTTCAGGTAAAGCAATAATTAGCAGAGATTCCTAGGAGATAGCTGTCGAATATCTGTCCTGGACTTTCCCGTCATTTAACCCATTACCTAGTTGAATATCATCTGGTATTTCTAGAAACAGCATGAGTTCTATGAGTAGTGTTTGATATGATTCAGTGAACTAAATTGCATCCTGGCAGCCTAGAGAAGACTCGTATTGCTTCTAAACATATATAGATAATGGCTGTCACCTGCAAGTAGGTTAGGCAGTGGGCAATTGGACTGGCTTGAAATAGCTTGGAAAGGATGGGTATTTTCTCATTTCTTTTCTCCCTACCCCATCCCAGCTTTGTTGAGGTATAATTGGCAAATAAAAATATAAGGTATTTAAAGTATACACCTCAGTGATTAGATACACATATACATTGTGAAACAATTTCCTCCGTCTAATTAACATATCCATCACCTCACATATTTGCCTTTTCTTTTTCTCTTTTCTTTTTTTGGTGAGATTATTTAAGTTCGATTCTTTTAGCAACTTTCAATTATACAACATAGTGTTTTCAACAATAGTATAGATCCTCTAGTCCTATTCATCTTATAACTGAAATGTGTACCATTTTACCCATCTCTTTGTACTTTCCCCAGCCCCTGGCAACCAATTTTATACTCTTTGTTTTCATGAGTTCAACTTAAAAAAGAAAAAAAGATTCCACCTATAAATGATACAATGAATGAAGTATTTATCTTTATATTTGGCTTATTTCACTCAGCATGGTATTCTCCAGGTTCATCCATATTGTCAAAATAACAAAATTTCCTTCTTTTTCAAAGGTTGAATATTCATATATATAAATTCATATATAATTATATATATAATTATATATATATTATATATACATATTATATATATTACATTTTATTTATCTATTCATCTGTTGATAGACACTTAGGTTATTTCCATACTTGGCTATTGTGAATAATGTTGCTATGAACATAGGAATATAGGTATCGCTTCAAGATGAGTTTGTTTGCTTTTGAGATACCCAGAAGTGGAATTGCTGGATCACATGGTATTTCTACTCTTAATTTCTTGAGGAACTTCCTTGGTGTTTTCTATAGTGACTGTATCAATTTATATTCCCACCAACAGTGTAAATGTGTTCCCTCTTCTCCACGTCCTCACCAGTATTTATTATCTCTTGTCTTTTTGATAATAGACATCTTTACAAATGTGAAGTGATATCTCATTTTGTCTGTGATTTGCATTTTTCTAATGATTAGTGATGTTGAACACTTTTCATGTACCTGTTGGCCACTTGTATACGTTCTTTGGAAAAAAAGGTCTATTTAGAACCTTTGCCCATTTTTAAATTTTTGATTTTTTTTTTTTGCTATTGAGCTATATATATGTATATTTCTTATATATTTTCAATATTAACCCCTTATCAGATATATGGTTTATAAATATTTTATCCCATTTTATAGGTTGCTTTTATTTTGTTGATGGTTTTCTTTGCTATCCAGAACTTTTTTAGTTTGAGTCAATCTCACTTAGTTTTGCTTTGCTGCCTTTGCTCTTGGTATCACATACAAAAAAGCATTGCCAAGATCAATGTCAAAACTTACCCACTATGTTTTCTAGTATTTAAATCTTCAATCTATTTTGAGTTGATTTTTGTTTATGGTAAAAGACAGGGATCTATTTTTATTCTTTTGCATGTAGCCATCCAGTTTTTAAAATACCATTTTTTGAAGAGACTATCCTTTTCTCATTGTATATTTTGGCTTCTTTATTGAAAATTAATCAACCACACACGCATGGATTTATTTCTGAGCTTTTGATTTTGTTTCATTGGTCTCTGTTTTTATGCCAGTACCATACTATTTTGAATACTATAGCTTTGTAATATAGTTTAAAATTAGAAAATGAGATGCTTCCAGCTTTGTTATTTTTTCTCAGGATTACTATGGTAATGCAGGTTCTTTTGTAATTCCATCAAAATTTTAGCATCATTTTTTCTATATCTTTGAAAAATGCCATTAGAATATTGATAAGAATTGCACTTAATCTGTTTATTGCTTTTGATAGTATAGACATTTTAATAATGTTAATTCTTCCAATTCATGAGTATGAAATATCTTTCCATTTATTTGTGTCTAATTGAAATTTTTTTTATTATTATCTTATAGTTTTCAGTGTATAGATCTTATTTGACCTCTTTGGTCAAATTTATTCTTAGGCATTTTATTCTTTTTAATGCGGTTGTACATGGGAATTTTTTAATTTCTCTTTCTTATAGTTGGTGTATAGAAACACAGCTGGTTTCTGTATATTGATTTTTTTGAGCAATTATAGTTTTATTTTGATAAAATTGGTGAAGTAGACAATTTTCAGTTGTCTACCCATTTGTCAAAACACCACATACAGAATAATGAATCTTTATCACAATGGTATATAATATCATATTATATACTACATTCCTATTTGAATCTATTCATAGCCTCTCTATTCTGTTCTGTTTATCCCTGTACATATGTAGCAGTATTTACAGAAGAACATGCATGAATTCAGGTAAAATATCAGTTTTAATTTCTGTAGTTTGAAAATATATTTTAGTAGCAAGGATTTCAATGTCAGCACAATTAAGTTGATTCTTAAATGCTGTTTTAAAAAGATATAAGACTAACAAGGACATTTTTGAGAAAAATACAGAAGATAAGAATAATAGTATAGTTTTTTAATCCTGAAATTTAACTGAAATTGTTTATTAGGTCTAACAGTTTTGTGGTAGAATCTTCATGGTTCTCTCTATATAATAATATCTTGTCTCTGCAAGTAGAGACGATTTTACTTCTTTCCTTCTGATTTGAATGACTTCTTTTTCCTTGCTCTGGCTAGGACTTCTAGTATTTTGATGAATAAAACTTGTAAGAGTGGGCATCCTTGCCTTGTTCCTGATCTTAGATGAAAAATTTTTAGCATTTCATTGTTGGGTATGATATAGTTGTGGGCTTGCTATATATGACATTCATTTATGTGGAGGTACATTCCATCCATACATATTTTGTTGATTTTGTTGCTTATCTATGAGTCACATTTTTTATTTTTGTTTTTGTTTTTTTTTGGTCTAGTTAATTTTGATTACTAGAATTTTTGAATAAAATGTCAGTCCTCTGGATTTGATTATTTTCTTCTGAAGAATGGTGATTCTTATTTTAGCATTCTATTGAATTATTGGCTGATAACCTTGAACATGATTTTAAGCTTTGTTTCAGCAGCTCTCTGTGAAGCCCAAAATACTTTCTAAGCTCTTTCAACTGTCCAAGAGAGGCTGTTGTCTTTGAAGACAGGCTTTGTTTTAGGCTTTGTTAGGATCCTAGGACTTACTTTAGGACAGGCTTTTATTTGTAGAATGCATTAACTTCCTGTACCCCAGGTGGCTGCCAAAGGTGTTAATGAAGTGTCTATTAATGAGATTTTTTTTATTCTTATGGGGCCTAAACTCAGCAGTGTCTTTCCTCCTCTACTAGTTGACCTCTAGTATTGCTGTTCTTTCAACTCTATAACATTTGCCATTTGGTAAGCCTCAGATGTTCTCATCCTACAAAAGTATGGCCCAAGTCTCAGTCACAGATTTGTGGAGAACCCCTACCCAGGCTTTTGGGAATTTCTCTGCATATAAATTTTTACTCTCTAGGG
This sequence comes from Macroglossus sobrinus, assembly GCA_004027375.1. Classification (NCBI taxonomy): domain Eukaryota; kingdom Metazoa; phylum Chordata; class Mammalia; order Chiroptera; family Pteropodidae; genus Macroglossus; species Macroglossus sobrinus. Next base: position 954,039 of record PVKZ01000105.1, on the reverse strand, counting down.
TTCTGCCTTATATATTTCAGCCACTTCAGCTGCCTCAAAACCTGATCTATACTTCCTCAGTTCAATATGAATGCTGTGTTCTACTTGACTCCAGTTTTCTGTATCACATTCAGAAAAGTATCCTTGATCAGAGAGGTGGACAATCATGGGGCTTACCCTGTGAGTTTCCTTTTGCTCAGGGATTTCAGTCTTGGACTGGCTTCAGAAGTCTACTATCTGAAAAGTTTCTTCATGTATTTTATTCAGTTTCAGAAATGTTTTTTTTTAGATGGTTAATCTGATACCAGTTATTCCATCATGGCTAGAAGCAGAAATACACAGGGTATCAGTCTGACTTATAATCGTTTGTAACTTAGAACGCATATTGCATGTCTTTAAAGTGTATTTTTGTAATTTTAATTATTTTATTTTTGATCAGAGAACAATGCATTCACATGGGACAAAATTCAAAAGCCGCAAAAGAATATGTGGTGAAAAATCTCTCTTCTAACCTAAGTAGCATAGTTCTCTTCAGAGCTGAAAGATGTTACTAGCTTTTCATTTTGTACTCTTTCAGAGATATTAGATATCTCTGAGAAAAAATAGGAGGAAAAGATTACATATGCATAAGATTACATATAATCTTATTTTTTACATAAATGGTAGTATTATATATATCTCATATATATATATATGTATATATATAAATGGTAGTATGAGAGATATATATTTTTCTGTACCTTACCTTTTTTCTACTTAATGAAATCTCTTGAAGGCTATACATATTAAAATGTAATTTCTCCATTTTCTTTTGTGCCTCTATGTTATTCATTTGTAGAAATGCACCAAAGATCATCTCACCATATCCCTATTTATAATTATACTTTATGGTTGTTATAAACAATGCTTCATGAACTATCCTGAACATACCATTTAATATGTTTCTGTATATTTGTAGGATAAATTCGTAAAAATACAATTGTTATCTCAAAAGATATATACATTTGTTATTTAATTAAATGTTACCAAGTTTACCTCCTTAGTGGCTATAGTCCCGCCAACCCTGTATCAAAGAAATGCTGACATTTTTGTTGTGCCTCCAGTGTTCATTTTCTCTGTTACAGCTACAAAATTGGCTTCTGCTTTTTATTCTTAGATTTTTTCTAGATAAATTAGTTAATAATCTTTCCCTGATTAACGTATAAGGTTTTGTTATAACACTTGAGATGAGCACAAGTGATTTATACAAACAAGAGGTGGTATTATAGTTATTACTATTATTACTATTATTATTACTAATTATTATTACTAATTATTATTATTACTAATTATTACTATTATTGCTATTGTTATTACTATTATTATTACTAAGTAATACTGTGGTTCATTTTTCTAATATTCCAGCTCACATACTAACTCATAATTTCCATTTTTAAAGTGTAATTTTATTTCCATTTTTGTCAGTAGTTTTCAAAGAATTCTCTTTTATGTGTGTGTGAGCTTTAAATACATGGATAGAACATGTAATACCCTGATCCCTATTCTGTCTTTCTACTGTATATTTCAAACAAACACTTTAACTTTATGAATTCTTTATAGAATTGTATCCTTTGAGCTTTCTAACTTTTCTTCTTCTTCTTTTTATCTCACTTGTTCTTCTGAACTTGAAAAGCTAATGGTGTCTAGTATAAGGTTTGGCTGTTCACTGAACATTCTGAATTAATCATTTTATGTGAAAACAGTGACTGTGTTAGAGTTTCTATACTTCTTGGAAGACAAAGTTGTTGTTAGGTAAATAAGAAGTCTCTTTGAATTTTCACTTTCTTGTCTCTTTGTACTGTGCTGAAAGGTGCATTCTGAATTATTGATGTGAAATATTGAATATCTTTAATATTAGCGTTTAGTTTTATTTTCTATAAATAAATAAAATATTAGATTTTTTCCTAGCATTACCTTAAACTCCATCCATTTAAATATCATAGATAAAGAAATTTTTCATTTGTTTTTTTTCCCTATATTTTAATGCTGTATGTTCTGATCTCTAAGCTGTTATGTAATATGCCCAAGGAATGAACACTGAAAATAACCCATTGAAAACAATTTTTTTCTTGGTAACTGCTTCCTAAAAATATTTTTCTTCATTATATTTCAAAGCCTACCCCCTCTCCTGAATGTTGAGATCACCCACTGTTTTTGACTTTGTATCTTCCTATCAAATAGACATAATGACCTATCATATCAAGTTATTATGCAAGACTGGAACAGAATGAATTGAAAAGATCTTGTGAATATAATTGAATTTCCACTGAGAAAGAAGTGTGTTACCTAGTTTGGAGAATGCATGAATTCACACAACTGGTATTTATTAAGCTCTAGGGTTAGAACTGTGTTAGGAGAACTAAAAATAATAATTAAGTCTGGTTTTTACCCTCAAGGGGTACAGTGGTTGAGAGCACAGGATTTGAAGTGAAGCAGACAGAAGTAGGCTGGACAACCTTGGGTGAGGTACACTAAGACTTAGTTCTCTCATCTGTGAACTAATTGTACTTATCTCAAACATAAAATGAGATAAATCTATAAAGAGAATTCTCAGAACTCAAAGAAGTTGTTTCTCTGTGCACATTTGCTTTTTGTCATCTTTTCAATGGTTGTGAATCAGTTTTTATTCAGTTGTCAGATATCACTGTAGCTATTACCATGATCACTCACATTTTAGTAGTAGAATGTTCTGGACACCTGCTACAGATAAACTGGATGTTTGATTAATTAATACCCATTTCGGCCATTTGTATATGGAGACACAGTGTGAATAGTGATGGTATCATAAAGGCTATAACAAACTAATTTTTACATTTCAGTGGGTTAACACATTATACATTTATTTCTTGCTCACATCATGTACAATGAGGGTTTGAAGGTAGTGCTCTGTGTGCTCCATTAAGTTATTCAGATACCCAACTAATAGAAAATATGGCATGAATGACACATAATTGATGTGAAGTAAAAAGCCAGGGACTGCTCAGTACACAGTAACTTTGTCTTGGAATGTTTATTAATTTTTTGAAGAGATTAGTCTTAAAGTGGGTCGTAGAGCCTGTGATAGACAAGGACTATCAGCATGGCATGTGCTACAAACACATGACCCTTTCTCCCTAACTTCCAGAAGAGAGAAATTGTAATTGTCCAGAAACTTGGTAGACAAAAACAAAAGTATATGAAGTTAGTTAAGTAAATTGTAAAACATAGCTCATCGTTTTATTTAGAACTGTATTAAGCAAGATTAACAAAGTAAATCTTAAACTCTAATAAAGCAGCTAGAAAAATCTAGAATTTCCCTGTGTGTTGGGAGATGCTTATAACTGGCTGGTTGGGATCAACGTTCTGAAGGGTAGTTATATCAGGATCACTTCTTAATTGGGGATCTGATGCAGGACTGGAACAATTCAACATAAGATCTCATGACACTCGTAGCAAATTGAAGTTCCTCAGCTATTTTCTCCCTCCTCAAATTTTAAAATTAAAACAAACCACCCCCAAATCCTCTAATATCATTGGCTTTCTGTGTTTATTACATTTAGCCCCTTTTGAAATCTGGTTTTATGCTGGTGGGAGAAATGGTTAGGCTTCATGCAAAGTATAAAAGAGGCACATCATGTTCTTTTCACCAAATGTGTACGCTGTGTTCCTGATTATGTGTAGTTTTCCTGTCTTCTAAGTCCTTCCTTTCTTCTTCTTTTTTTTTTTCTTTTTGCAATTACTCTCATCTTCAGAAAAGGAAAGGCTCTGGAAGCCCATTATGTATTCGTATCTTTAGGATCAATGTAAAACACAGAGCAATATGAATGCAAAAGATGCTTTCCCTTCAAAGTTGGGAGAAAGATGAATTTAAATAAAAATAGATCTGATGTTTGAACTTTTTCTGCCTATGGGCTCGATGAGGTAATATCATAGTATATCACTTTCTAAAAATTCTGGGGGTTTTCAAATCAGTGATGTAACAAAAGAAGGCTACACGAGTCAGAAATACAATCCGGGAAGTATGTCCAGGAGTAAATAAAAGTGGTGATAGCATGAAAATTATCTGTTTGTGAGCTCAGCTGACAAGAGGAAGAAGGTAATTACACTTCCTAAATTGATTGATTAGATGAATTACATATGCATTCTATATATTCAAAGTGGTATAATGTCATGGTTAAAAGCATGGTTTTGGAATCACATTAAGGTGGATTTAAATCCTGGTATCATAACTTAATGACCACATAGACTTAAGCAAACAATTCCATCTCTAGCCTCTCCTCAGTTCTCTCATCCACAAAAATATTTGATAAAATCTACCTCAGAATTTGTTCTAAAGGCTATTTGAAATAATGCCATAGCCTTTGACAAATGGAAAAATATATATGAACAGCAAGCTGTGTTATACATATTATTATACAGTAGATTAATTATTTTTAAGTTACCAGGATAATTAAAATGAATTCAACATAAAAACTTTTCAAAATGATTCAGTATGTATTAAGGTTTTGGAGTGCTTCATGGTCATCATTGGAGATATTTATAACTCTTGTGCTTTGCTAGGACCAGTAACAGAATTCTAGGTGACAGAATCTTTTGCATATTAACATATGCAAAAACATGCAGGATTTGAACTGGGTACAAATTTGAATTGGATGGTATGGAAAAATTTCTGTCTTCCTAAAAATAATACAAATTATTCATTGTCCTTGGACAATGATCTAGAAATTTAAAAAAAAATACAAAAAAAAAAAGCAGAAATGAGCTGAAACACAGGTGCTGCATTAAAATATTTGAGGCTGCCCAAATGAATCCAGATGGAATAAGGGTTTCCAGAAAAGTGTTGACTAATTTTCCATCTCTCTTGGACTGTTCTTTCAAGTGGGTGTGCAAATATGTTTACGTATTTATAAAAAAGTTGCAGTGTGGGGTAATGGGAGCAAAATAATTTACTGGGGTCAGAGTCTTCTATGGCTGTCTTTTCTTCTAACGTACTTCTTTTTATCTTAGTTGTTCTCTTTGCAAGGTGGTAATTATAGAGATAGCACCTTCCTAGTGTAATTTTGAAGGAGTAACTAATTGTAGTTGTTTTGATATCTTAACAATTGTTCAGGTGGATCTAGCTGTAAATGGAGAAAACCTTAAGGAAGACAAAAGAAACAAAAATGAGCCAGTTTTTATCCTAGCTCCTTCACTGAGATAAAAGTACTCAGACAAAAAGAAATAGTTATTTAAAAAATTTTACTGTTTTATTGTCGGTGAGTTAAAAATATTAATCCTTTTTTAACATGATTTGCCTTAAGGACTCTTTAGGCAGGTAATAAACACGATCGGTGTTACACATCTCCACTAAGTTCCTCTTTGGGTGGCTGGGTGAATTATAGTGGAACAAGCCCTGTCTATATTGAGATTTTTATGTAGGAAAAGTGGAAAATGTCTAGGTAATTGATTAGAACTATTTCAGGGAAGAATAAAATATATTTCTAATTTTAGGGTTAATTTCACTCCATTTTCTTTTATTTAGACCTGGTCTTTAATTCCCTGATTTAGAGCTGATCTTTAATACTGTCATTTTACTCTTTCAGAACTAAATTGTTTAGATTAAACTTAAATGTTTAGAAATAATATTAAAATATGAAACTCCTTCCTTTTGGTATGGAAATGAATGCCTCCATTGAAAAAATTGCCTTTTATAGAAGAATTGCTTTGCTATGTTTTGATGTCTTGGTTTTTTATAATAATAGCGATAATGATAATGCTGATAATGATAAAGGAGTTAGCTAAATCTTATGTGGCATTTCCTTTTGTGATCTTTCTTCTGTTACCTCATTCATCTCTGATAATAATATATATGAAAGTCCAGGATATTTCTATTCCTTGAATAACTTTGCTTTCTACCAAAGCTAGTCTTTTATTCCATTCTTCTTTTAAACATCATAATCTATTTTGAGGCTAGCTAGCTGTTGTAGCTATTTTCAGGTAGATTTTTACAGTGAATGAAAAATGAACACTTTTGGAAACACATTTCTTTTTATTAGTCATGTATATTATACTATTAGAGGTTTTGTTACAACCTAAAACTATTGAGATTTAAAGAAATTTGAATTTCCAGAGTTGTTTAACCTGCTTTTAATCCAGTGTGATAGTTAATAGCTCATTTCTCATTCTTTGTGGCCTCAGTTTAAATATCAGTTCCTCCATTTACTAGCTGCAAAATTTATCTGATGCAAATTATTTAGCTTTCTGAGCTCAGTGTTCTCATATATAAAATGAGAATAATAATAGTATCTACCTCATATAAGTGTTGAGATTAAATGAGTTTATATTTGCAAAACAGTTAAGACTGTTCCTTTCCCATGGTAGACTCCCTGTGGGTATTTGTAAATAAATAAACGTTAATGTGTGATGGTCATTGTTATTACTAGGAAGTCTGGACAAGGAGGCAGTACCTGGAGTGGTCGAGCACACAAGCCTTTGGGCGCTGTCTCATTTGGAAGCTGTGTGAGTTTTGGCAGGTTGTTTAACCTGACACTCATTTTCCTCCTTGTAAAATGTGGGAGTCATAGCGACTGCTTCTTGTTTTGAGGATTAAATGAGATGATATTTGTAAAGCACTGTGGTGAGTCATAAATTTCATTAACAGTACAGCTGAATAGGCAAAGAACATATAGCTCCTTAATTTTGATTTTAACTAATGTGATCTTCCTTTTGAGCAAACTCTTGCTGTTTAGAAGGAAAATTAAGTGTCCAAGTTTTAAATCTTAGTCTGATGTATTGGTTTGAGATAATGCTTTCTCGAGAAAAAAAGGGCTCAGACTTTTAGATCTCTTAGTGTTCCAGGGTTTTCCAGGCTCCTCTCCAAGATGAGATGAGAGTATGTGGGGAGGGGAGAGGAGAGGCTTAGGAATGCTTTTGGTGGGAAGGAAGAGTCTGGAGCCCTAGACATGATGTTCGCTGCTCCACTTGTCCACCCACTTGCTATGTGGCCAGCAAGCTTTCTTGGTGGAGAAATGAGCTGGTGTGACACGGAATCCGGTGTGTCTTTTGGGATTGGATAGGGTCTGGCAGTCTTCCTGGCTCTCTGAGCATCATCTCATTCTCACTGCTGTGTTATAGGCCCTCTGAGTCCCTGTCCCACTTTCAGAAACAGACACTGAATGCCACAGGATAGATTTTCTACATCCAGCCTTTGCTAAGGCACCATCACATTCCTCACCAGGCTGGCATAATGGCTCTCAGCTCAGTTCCTTTCTTACTTCACTCCTTATGGAACTACAAATTTTCTGAGCCCTAGCACTGCCATAGTAGTTCCCATAGAAAACCAAGAGATGCTCAGAAAAGTTACACTCCAAGGTCTCTCTCTGCCTAACTGCCTCCAAATGTTCTTTGGCATGGTGCAGTCTCAGAGGTTATGTCTTTCTAGAGCCCTAAACAGGAAAAGAATTAGAATCCTTCATTCCTCTGGCTCCCTTGTTGCCTATACCACACTCCTAAGACACATGTCTGATCACTTTGCTCTTCCCCTTCTTTTCCTTCTCCCAATCCCTGGGATGAGGATAAGACAATGGTTTCTCCACATTCTTCTATGTCACATATTCCCCAGTGTGAGAGGAAACTCTTTAAGTCCTCCTGATTAGTGAAATGTAATACAGGCATTTAAAAATTCTTTCTCAAGACAAGTATTAGTCAGAATTGCATAAAATCTTTGAATGCCAGATACTACTATCAAACTATTAATTCAAAATAAGCACATAATCAATATACAATTTACTATGATGATGATGTAACTATTAGCGCAGGATCTAGTTGCTATTTAGCTTGCTTTTACCCTTGGGTAGGTTGTGGTTTCAGAGACATGAAGAGACCGTCAAAGGCATTTTATGATTTTCAGAGCATTCACAGGCTTTGGTATCATGACACATTCTAGCTCTTCCTCTCACAGCTCTGTTCCCTCCTCCTCCCTCCCCATCTCTCTGGCCACACAGGCCTTTCTTGTCCTAGAACATGAAGTAATTTTTCTTGCTTTGGGACTTTTTTCCTGCTATTCCATTACCCAAAACTTTGTTCCCTGTACCTTCTTCAAGCCAGCTCCTCATCTTTAAGACCTATCTCAAAGGCTGCCACTTCACTTACTTTCCTGCGTCATCTCTGATCATCCCAACAAGAGTAGCCATCTCACTTCTACTTATTGTCAATATTGCATCATCCTTCTTATATTCTTTTCCTGCAGAAGCACAGTTTTAAGTGTTTACATGTCTGTATCCCACACTAGAAAGTAAGCTTCAAAAGGACATAGACTGTGTCTGTCTTATTTTCTAGAATATTCCCCAAAGCTTAGCAGAGGGCCTGACAAATACAAAGAGTTCAAATTATTGAATATGTGAATAGGCTATTGAATATTATTTTATTTCAGATATAAGAAATCATTATTTTATTAACACTAGTGACATGGATATATATGGAACAAATATAACTTATAAGTATGGAAATAGAATTTGCTATATTTTTTATTATGTATAATGTAAAGGTGAGAATAAAGCTCTCTATTATTTTGTGCTATAATGCAGGTGGGGGAGCTAGCACTGCCTTTCTGCCAAGATTAGAAGTTCTTTGAAGGGAGGCATCATGACTCATATCTGTCTCACATCTTTTATAATGTATATAGTTGCTCAACACATTCATGTCAGAGGTTATTGGTGGTGGGAGTAGGGAATGGATGAGAGAAGAAATCACAGGCCGTCAACCAACCTCTGTAATGATTAATCTGGGAAGAAAGAATTCTAGACATTATATGATGAATAAAAGGAAAGTCACATTTATTTTCTGAAAGAAGGGCAATTTTCAAGTTGTAAGCTATGGAGCCTCAGAACTTTTGTCAGCTATTACTTATGTAGAAATTTTTATTTAAACAGAGAGTTTGGGCTACAAACAAGTAGAAACTACTAATTTAAGGATTGAAGCCTCCACAGAAAAAGATCAAAGGTGTGAATGGAGCAAAAGAATTGTTATTGAGACTAATGCTGGGTAACAAATTACCTCAAAATTTAGCAGCCGAGAACTACCCTCTCCCTATGCTCATGTGGGACACTAAGGGTCAGGAAGTCAGAGAGGGCACAGCAGGGGTGGCTTGGCTCTGCTCCATCTCTGAGGACTGGAAAGGCAAGGGGGTCTTTGATGCTGGGGTTGGAAGACTTTTCCACTCACATGTGCAGTGACTAGAATAGTTCCATGTGTGTGGCTCGGCTTCCTCACAGCCTGGTGGCCACACAGGTTGTGTGTCAGACATAGTAGATGGAACTCGGGGGCCCATACATACATGTTTCAGCAAAGGAGACAGAAGCTGAGTTGCCTTTTATGACAAGCCTCAGAAATCACACAACCTCATTCCATTGTCTTCTCTTGATTACAGCAGTCATGAAATCTACCCTGATTCAAGAGGAGGTGAGCCTGCTACTTAATGGGAAGAGTGTCTAAGAATTTTGGGGGTACATTTTAAGTTACTTCAAGAATGAAAGGAGGAAGTGGAAGAGAGGTCCAAGGATTAGGTCCTTGTAATTGGGGATGGGAGATGGCTTATGGATCTGATGGGAGATGGCTTATGGATCTTGATCCAGGTTATGTTTATTGTGCACATGCTCTGACCTTTAACGTTTCTTTTTTTCTTTTCTACGATAGAGATTTTTTGATGATCTTCTGAAAGAAAGTTTTCTTCCTCAATTCTAATATGTTTAGGAGCTTAAGTGCTAGATAGCAATTGCTTGAAATTCTTGGTGGTCATAATAAAATAGGTAGAGGTACTCTTAGGTATTATGTGATCCCTTTGTTACTGAGCAGCTGCTTATCCGAACTTTTTCAAACATACACTCGTCTTTTCCACCTCTAGCTCACACTGCTTCTCCTCCTCTCTGTCTAGTCCATTACATCTCTTCCTCTGGCCTTTTTCATTCTTCATTCCCACCTCATTTCCAGTTCCAGCCCACATTTCATTAGCCCACTGCTCTTGGTTCTTAGAGTGAGAAGGACTAATTATGCTGAGTTTATAGTACTTTTTAAAACGGCCACTAGAAAGCAGAGTGAAATTCCCAAACTCATTTTTAATGTCATTTATTTCAACATAATTTACAAGAAATAGAAGGAATGGGTATTAGCTAATTGTACCTTATAGATCTATTTTCTCAACAATACTTAGTATTTTTATTAACACAACTGATAGAAAGTAAATGAAATTAATCTTCATCCAAAGGCATGATAATATAAAGCTGAGAATACTAAGCAGCCAGGGATACGTAAAGAACTACAATCATTTTATTGTCATTTTGAGAGTTTTACATTAAGCTCCTACACAATAATTAAATATTGAAGTATGAGCATAAATTTTGCCTAGAATTTAGGAATGTAGCAGCTGTTCTGGGGCACATTTATAGAAAAATCATGAGTTTAAATGGAATTTACTGAGGACTATATATCAATTTATCTTCAGTACACAGTATTAGAATCTCTAGGCTCTACCCATTAATCACTATAAATGTGGCATCTCAAACAGACGAGAGTTATGACTGATATAAATAGCACATTGAGAATTTTTACTTTAATAGAGAAAATGATTGAAAGAGTTTGGGATAACACATTTATAGTCTCCAATTCCTCTTCTTTTTCCATTTAGTTTTGAAATTAATTTTCCACATTAAGAATCCTACACTTTAAATATTTAGACATGGCAATTTTAAAAAAGAAGATGTGTAGACTCATATGTCTGACCCATTGTTGACAGGTATCAGGAATGGGGTAAATTTTTACAGAGGGATGTTTTCAAATTATTGTGCCACTGCAGATATTAAATTTTATTTTGTTATTATTTTGATTTAGCAAAAAAGTCTCAATTATTTTTATCAATAATGGTAATGAAATTTTTGTCATTTATTAATGATGAAATTGTACTTTAGGAAAGAAAACAAAAAGAGCAAGATGATTTATTGTGTAGAGAGCCACCCAAAGCCCATCTGTTGGAAAGAATAAGGAGCCTCAATGGGAGTAGTTGATGCAGTGAGGAGCGGGTAGGATGTGATGAAAAGTGCTTGAGCTTTGGAGCCTAACTTCCTTTTGAATCCATATTCTGCTACTTGCTCCCTTGTGTTCTTGGGCAAGATACTTAACCTTAATAATCTATGATTTATAAATTGGGAATGATAATCACTATCTATAAAGGTGTTTTAGAGGTTAAAATATAATTCTATAAAAGTCTTAGCAAAGTGTCTGCCTCACATTAAGCATATGTTCCTTTCCAGATGGATACAGGCCCCATGATATAATTAATAAACAATACTGTAAGCATTTAAGAATCTTAGAACAATGAGCGATTTGCTGTCTTTTGTTTTTTTTTTAGTATGTGTAGAGAGACTCCTGGCTAGCTTTGGGCTGGATGTAGTGGCCACTATGTGAAATGGTTTTAGGGATTCTGGATAGGGCTAAATGGCCTCATTTTCCTCATAGTGCCCCAAATCCCACCTTGTATTTATTCACCTGAGTTTAAAAGAAATTTCCAAAATTCCAGGTTCTCTATTATAATGCATATATTCCTGGTAGTTAGGAAGTAAGGACAGTTATGAGGATGAGGAGAAACAGAGTAAGCTAGAGGTTAAAACGCTATTCTTTGCTTCTTTAGTAAAAACTGAAAAATTAGGTAACATATTTTTGCTTGGCTATAACTGGCTCATGAGGATTCTAGTTCCTATATCATACTCTTATCATCTTTTACATTTTTTTTGTTGTTTTCTTGAAAATCCTGAAATCTTATCTGCCCATAGTTTATTAGGGATGAGAGCAGAGAGATGTCAGCTAAGTTTAGTTGAAACGAAGTAGTTTGTATATCAGGAGGCTTCTATAATTATACCATTGTATGACCTGGGGTCAGCGGCTTCATCTTTGAACTCCAATTTTTTCTTCTGTAGAAAGATGGCTTAAAGGTTTCTAAGCCCCTTTAATTCCTCCCTTTCTCTGGTTCCTGATGGTGGGTGGTCTGGATCCTACCTGAAAGGAGTCCAAGATTAGAGAGAGAAAGAACAATACAGGAAAACTTATCTCTTTCCAAATGGCTCAGGTCTTCTCAGTGGTAGTGCTTCTGGAGAGTTAAGAATCTATCAAAAAACTACAATGTAAGGTTACTGAGCCCTCACTCTGTATGTACTCCATGAATCAATTTTTCTGCCATTAATTCCTCTAGAATTGTGTAGTCTAATATGGTGGCCATCAGCTACATGTGGCTATTTATATTAATTAAAATTAAATACAATTAAAAATTCAATTTCTCAACCACACAACTCCATTTCAAGTGCACAGTAACCACATGTGGCTAGTGGCTGCTATACTTGATAGAGAAAACATAGAACATTTCTGTCATCACAGAAAATTCTATTGGATATTGCTGCTCTAAAAGCTGTATAACTCTGAAGTGTGGCTTGGTAGTTGCTTGAGCAGAGGTAATACAATCCCAGGGGAAGTCTTCAAATTTTAGTTACTCAAGTTAACAAACCCATTGTTCCAAGCAAAGAATGGTTGTTCAACATTCCATTCTCATGGTGCTTAGCCAGGCAGTCAACACGGTGTTATTGAACACCACCCCCGTGCTGTGTACTACTAAATGAGGAAGGAATGTGGCCTTGTCTCCAGATAAATAAATTTATAGAGGAATAATAAATTTAATAAATAAATTTAAAAAGGAATTGGATGACTGAGGGTGTTGGCACTCAAAATATAGCTTGGTCAGACTGTAGAAACCAGAAAATCTAGATATATATATTTTTTACATCCATGGACAATCACAGACAGTTTTAATAGACTATCAGAGTAAAATTATATGTTATTTATATATTAACATAGACATTGCAAACCAAAGTGCATTGAGTTCCAAACTAAACAAAAGTTTTATAAGATGGTTTGTCCTGTCCAGAAGTTAACACTGTGCCAACTTCTTCACATGCTTTTTCTTGAGTCTCCTGACACTCCCTCAACAGGTCAACTGTGCACCTGTGGGGAGAGAGCAGTAGGAAGGGGACAAAGGCACAGGAGACTGGGCCCGGTTTCAATCTCAGCTCTGGCTACTTACTAACTTCAGGACTTCAGGCATTTATGTAACTTCTCTTAGCTATAATTTGCTCACCTGTACAATAGAATACAATATCTACTTCATATGATTTTTGTGAGGACTGAGTCAGATAAGGCAAGTAAGTGCCTAGTGCGATACCTGGCACTTAGAATGTAAAAGTAATACCTCTGCAATATATTGAACACTCAGCAGATGCTTTTGAATAGATAGGTGGATGGAGACAACGGTCACATTTTCCTTTATCTGCGGAACATTTTCTGGGAGTGTAGGTGGTCACCTAAGTGGAACAATTTGGGGTAGGTCAAAAGCCTCTGATTCAACCCCAAATATCTTCCCACTAGCCCTGGTTTCTGTTTTGAAATTTAAGCATTACTCATTCCATTCAGCTAAAAGACCCTGCTACAAGCGAATATTACTTAGAGCAGGAATACAGTAAACCATTGCATGTCGTGGTTCTGGTCCAACTGCCGAGCATCTCATCGAAGGCAGTGCTGTGCAGTGGCAGCAGCTCTGGCCTGGGAGCCACAGAGTCTGGCTTCCAGACCTGGCTCTGATGTTACCTGGCACCTGGCACCACTTACCTGGATCCCTGGGGCCATTCTTTACCTATTAATTCAATGAGAATTAGAGTGGAGCTCCTGTAAATGGTTTGATTTGTGATTCTATAAGTGGAATGTTAAGCAGGTAAATTTATGAGGTGAGGCATGGGGTGTAGTCTGGTTTGGTGGGCCTCAGAAGGTAACACTATAGAGCTTACAGAAGAATAGAGGATGTTTACCAAATACGGTCATGGGGTAACTGAGAATGAGAGCACAAGGGACATGCTTACTATGAGTGTAAATGGGCATCAACCATGACAGTCTAAGTTTTAAAGCTTTGTCTGAAGCGAACCTGATTTATAAATATTACATTGGAGTTTTACTAGATGTTAAGTATCAACAAAACATCACCACATCTGTGGGCCCGGAGTGAAGCCAGCTTACTGCTCTAAATATGATCTTCAATGCTGAGTACCCTTATCTAGCCATGGCTTGTGCATGCTGTAGAAAATTCCTCCAGGCCATCCTGGTGTGACTGTGAACTCAGTGGTGCCACTATGGAGTCCTAGGAAGTCATGGGCCCAGAGAGACCACCTGGGCCCATGGCTATCGGGAATAATGCAGCTCTTTGTGGCTGTAAGTGTTCTAGGGAACAGGAATGGGCCAACAATTATTGAGTATCTTCCACATGCCAGGCACACACACATTATCTTATGTAAATCTCACAGCACCTTCATGAGATAGATATTACTGTCTTCATGACACAAGTGAGGAGACTAAGACTCAGAGAGGAAAGTAATAGAGCTGAGATTTCACCATAAGATCTTTGAATGGCCAAATGCATACTTTTTTCCCAAGAACATCACAAATCTTCTAGGATGTTTTGCAAATTTTACTTGCTTTTATTGTTCAGTGTTCTTTGCCTGTGGGCATTGCGGATGGAATTATTGTTCTCTCATTATTGATATTTTCAGGTATTTCTAGTACAAAGAAACAATCACCACCATCATCATCACTCAGAGAGGCAGCATTTGAAGTCATTAGTTGTGTCTTTCAGCTGTCAGCGTCCCACTGTAAATTTTTGTTAAATATTTTTCTTTTATACTCAGTTGATTAGGATTTATAGTTTTGTGTTTCTTCCCCACTTTGGAAACTCATGTTTAGGTTTTATTGAGACTCTTTTCTGGTGTTTTAAGAGGTTAACGAAAGAGCTGGAAGCTCTCTGGGTTTCTTATTTAGACATGCAGGAAGAGGACAGAGTGTATCAGTTTATTGAGCCAGATATATCTGTTGAGGCGAATGCTGCAAATATGTTCTGGGAACCTAGTCAATGTAATAAGAGGTACATTAATCAAGTCTGGGCAAACTGGAGGGGTCTCTGCAGGGTTGGAGTTTCCTGGGAAATTCCTGTTAAAACAGAGAATTAGCCAGTGCTCACGTTTCACATATGGATCCTTGAGATGGGGCTGGAGTCAGATGCTGCAGCGAGCCAGTGAATTGCCCTTGATGAGAACCAGTGGCAAGCGATCACCTCTATCTGCATGTGATAATCAGGTGCAGAGTGTCTATCTGCCCAGTAGTCTTGCCACAAAAAGGATGCGGGCTCTGTCCTTGTCTTAAGATGAGGACAGTAACATGTGCCTATTCCAGGAATGTGTATTGTTTAACAATTTGGGAATTTAACAATTGAGTAGATTGAAGACAGATGTTCTTGAAACATTGTCTTTTTTACTTTTTTATCATTATTTGTTCTTTGTATCTTTAGATTTTTCAAATATATAGTTTTAAGCCTAATAATAAAATAAACCCCTGTTGATCCACTGCTCATTTATGAAATATTAGCCCTAACCCCTTTGCATTCTCTTCCTCTAAACAACTTTTTGAAATTTGCATTTTTCATGTTTTTGATTTTTTTGACAGTTTTACTATGATCATTTGTTAAACAACTTTCCCCTATTAACATATGGCTTTTGTGTAATAAAGCCTTGTGTACTCCATAGTAGTTTTCTTGTTTATGAAGACTGGTTCTATTTTAAAGAAGTTTAGAAGACTTTCATCCCAAGTGCTCTGTTTTGATGTTGCCTAGATGCACAATTAAATGAAGAAATTTATGCATTCATAATGCAATGGAGTAACCTTCATGTTTAGTTCTATAAATTAGTATATTTTATGGTAGGATGTTAGAACCAGAAATTTATATGTTATTACCTATACTTGGGGTTTGATAAAAATTTACATTATAGTGGGAAACTAAGGAAAAACTTTTGAACCATAGTCTTATTCATTTCTGTTTTTCCATTCCACAATCTTCTGTAGTAAGATTCTGAGGTGGTGGTCACTGTGTAATGTAGTAATGAAAAATATATGAATCTGGCCGTCCCTGTGATTTTCCAGATCCAAAGGTAGCATAAGCCTCACACGCTGATAGAGATCTAATGACAGCTCCTAATATGACTTGATGCTGTTTCAGTTATTTTGATTTAGTTAGTATAAATATGTCTTTTTACATAATATATCCCTTTAGAAACGTCAAGGCAAGTAATTGAAAAAGTATAAGGAGTCTGATAGAATCATTGTAAAATTTCAGCACCAGACTTAGAATGTGGGTGGGAACAAAGAAAAGCCAGAGCCACAGTCAAAATCACAGAACCAGCCTTGTGGGCCATCACTGCTGCCCCTGCTAAGCACGACATGATGGCATGCATGCCCACTGCTGGTGTTGACCTTGAGTTCTGCTGCTTGGTGCTGCTGATGATGTTGGCCTGGCAACTGTTATCATCACAGTCACCAGGATAAGGTCTCTCTGTTCTCTGAGTCACTGATCTGAAGCCCCAGGGTAGGTGTGTCTCATTGCTCATGGCTAACTCATGATCTGTGTCATAGTTGCCAGAGGAGCTGAGAAAGCAGGAGTCTGTCAATTTTGACATCTATAATGAAAGTGGCTTTGTTTCTCATGAAGATGCATATGGTGGGAAATTCACCAAAAATATAAAGAGGTTCAGATGTTGGAAGACCACAATTTGTTCATACATAATCAGCTCATTTTAACTAAAGGCATTCTTTTAAACCTTTAATTTTCTTTCTAACTGACATATTTTTTCTTTTAAACCATTTATTAATAATCTGTATTTCAAGTAGGAGAAGAGATAAAGAGATAACATTCAAAACTGTTTTACTTTATAGCTTTCTTAAGGTTTCTGTAAGCAGTACCAAGAGTTAATATTGCACTGACCCCCACCCTCATCCCTCGACCTCTCATACTCCCACTCCAAGAACTTGGAAACAGAGAAGTGGACCCATTTTCTAAGAGTGCAGCTGTTAAATAGGCCTGGAATGGATCAGATGGAAGGAAATAAAAAGTAATTATTTAAATGATCTTTAAATAGGCTTAAACCGACCTCATCTCCCTTTGTGTATCAATAATCAAATCATAAAATATTGAAAAGCTGAGATTTCAATTTTGGGGTGTGCACTTCATTATAATTTTGAGATAGATGCTTAAACACATGGAAGAAGGGCTTAGTGAGTACACACAGGGTGCTAGCATCAGACAGACCTGGTTGTGTGACCTTGGATGTGTATCTTCATTCTCTGGGTCTATTTCTCATTTGTAAAGGGCAGTGATAATCTCTACTTCACAGGGTTGGCATTAGGCTTAAATAAATTCATATATTTAAAGTCCATAATAAGCATTCAATAAATAATAGTAATTATTCTAATTCTTGATCTAGAAGAATAGAGGAAAAGATGGTTATCTCAATATATAATGGAGTTGCTTTTGGAGAAATGATCCCTCATCAGAAATGTTCGAGTGGAGGGCAGTGTCCAAAATGCCAGTGGTGTGTAGAGGGAGTTCCTGCATTGGGAGTAGGTGTGGTAGACTAAGGGATTTTCAAGTTGACCTGCAGCAGCGAATTCTACAGGACGGTAACTCTCTTGATAACTTAGACAGGAGTTAGTCCCTGAGCTGGGCTGCTCCTGCTCTAAATGGTAAAACATTAGCCACTCAAGTAGTATTAGCCAAAGTCATCACTTTGTGCTGATCAGGCCAAAGTTGAAACTGATTGATCTGTCCAGAAAGTAACAGATCCGCAAATGTGGCTGTCACCTTCACTGCAGTGATTATAACTCTGACAACATTCCCTGACTTGATTTAGCCTTTATGTTGAGTAACCTCCTCAGTAATGGCACGATACTTCTAGCATTTACAAAGTAATTTGCAAATAGTAGGCCTTCCCAGCTGGGCACTAGTAGCTGATTCTCTTGGTAACTGTGAACTGGGTTTCAGCTCTCATTTGTCCCCTGGATCTGGGTATCTTGTGCAGTAAAGAACTCTACCTTGTGGCCCTGGCAGTGGTCATGAGTAGGCCTAAGGAATGTGATCTTGGGAAGGGCATTCAAATAACTCACAAAATAGGCATCCTAATAGGGTAGAGGGATGCTGAGGCAGAGGGTGAGAGGTTTCAAAGAGAAGTTTGGCTTCTTTGCTTTTCTGTCCCCCTCTTAATCTTAATACCCTATATTTACAGGTCACAGTATAGATTGCGCACTATGTTTTGCAGACATGAAAGGAAGAAAAAGAAAAGGCACAGTCTTCGCTCTTGAGATTGTAATGTAACTCACCGTACTGTAACTCAGCAATTCCATTCCCCCATCCTTCATGCCTCACTACTTATCTCATTTAGTTCTAGTTCTTCCTCTTTAAATTGAGAAAGCAGAGGCAAAACCAGACACTGTGATAATGGAATTTTATGTTGTGATCTTTGATTACATTTTCCTTTCAAGCCTCAATATTTCACATTCTGAATAATAATGTAGGAAAAGTCCTTAATTTGAAAATGTTGCAGATGGCCTTTTATCATGAGCTACGGACTGTCAAAATAAATAGACCTAATTATAAACCATTGTTGTGGAATGGGCCATCTTAAATAACAGAAGTCAAGTTTCCAAAATTAAAAAAAAAAAAAGACCATACATTTTAAAAGTACCTCAGAATAATCAGCTGTCTGTGGTTGATTGGTTTTCAACTAGTTATTTCAGCAGATGGAGGCTGTCAGCTTTCTACTGGTAAAGTTATTCTCATAGCTGAGGTGGGGATTTGCCACAACCGCAGATCACTTTTTTGCTTGAATAACATTTGCTTTACAAGAACCCTACTGCAAAGGTGCATTGAGATGGAGCACTAGGAAAGGGCTTGGGACTGGAGAAAGTCTGGGTTATTGTGGGTTGCTTTAGGAGTGGTAGTGTAACCTTAAACAACATTGGGTTTTGGAACTACCCTCAAGTTAGAGATGCGAGAGAGCAGATATTTCTCTGCAAGATTCTTTGATTTGATAAATTGGTTTTTGCTTTCAACAAAATGTTTGCCTCAAAGCAGTGTATAGAAACCCAGTAGATGATCATGGGCTCTGACAAAGTAATGTCTTTGCTGCTGCTCTATCCCAAAGAAAGATCTTAAACATGTGTAAATAGGTAAGATAAGTTAGAAATTTTGTAATTTTATAGCAGGTAACTGGAAGTATTTACTTTATTTGGGCTTAGTAGTTACCTGAGTTTGCTAAGGAAAATTTAGAGGACCATAGATCTGAATAAGATAGAATAAAAATCTAGATAATGAAACTTACCTTTTGTTGACTTGAGTTCAAGTTAGCTCTTAAAACTGCAGAAAACAAGAGGTTATATTCATTGAAAATACATAAGGATTAGGAAATTTAAATAAATATGTAGGTAATTGAAACAATCTGTTCTTAGAAATATGTATAAATTTTATTTTCAACATGTGAAATCTCCAAAGAGTTCAAAGTTCTTTATAAGAAAAACAATTTCCAAATTAATTTTAAAATAAATTAACAGTAAACATTATCATCTCCATTTTAGTGATAAAAACTCAAAATTTAAAGAAAAAAATTCAAAGCAGAGGAAAGAGCTGCCACAATAATTTAAAATACATGTTCACTCTTCTTTCTATTTGTTTTTAAAACCAGTTCACTAAACAATCTTATGATAGGAAAAATTGGTATTCATGACAAAGTATACACACACACACACACACATACACATACATTATTTTTAAGTGTGTGTGTGTGTGTGTGTGTGTGTGTGTGTGTGTGTGTGTGTGTATGCTTTGGAGCATTCATATTAAAAATATGAGAAATACCATATTTGACAAAGGTGGATTTTGCTGAAAATTTTTGGGAAATACAAATCTGAATTAATGTAAATAAGATGAATAAAAGTCCAGATGACCTACATGTATTTCAGCTTTGCTTAAATTGCAAGGTTATATTAGTTGAAAATACACATGGACTTAGAAACTTAGGCAAATCTGTAGATAAAAACCCTCTAAGGGAAACATTTAATGAATTCTCTTTTCAACATGTGAATTAGTTTTCTTATAGAGTTAAATTAATATTTTACTGTGAAATAATTTTTCCTACACCAGAATCTATGGTAAGTTGGTAAAGAAAAATGTAGTAGCAATTCATTACTGCAAGCATTCATTATGTGCCTGGCCATCTCAATGTTTAATGAGTACCTGAATAAATAGTTTGAAATGCTGCCGTGCAGTATTAGGTTTGGGCGAATCCAGAGATATTTGCTGTGAGATTGGCAAAGTGATTATTGTGGAATTAATTGTTGAATTAAAAATTTTTTAATACCAGGAAATATTCACATTTGTCAAGTTCTCCTTCCTCTTATTTTCTAAATTGAAAAGTATTTTAAGGAAAATTTAATAAAACATATTTTATTCTTTTAACTTCTTGAACAATTAGCAGTGTTTTCTAATTGCAGTGGCCTATTCATAGGGTCTTTTTTCTTAAACCTTCCAGTTTAGAGGAGAAGATAAATGAAATCAATTCCCCTAGTTGTTGAGCACAGATGTACAATGCTCAAAGCTGACAAAAGACTTTCTCCCCTCTTGGCAAAATCAGACAGTATGAAATCATCAAGGGCCCAGCTCCCACTGTCTTCTCATTAAGTTGTTACAATTTGTGAAGCATCCATCCTGTGGAAGTTTCAATTGGTTGTGGCTTGAGCCCCACAAAAGTTGGTTCTGAAGTCAGACTAGTAGGAATGTAAAGTGGTACAACCACTATGAAAACAGTATGGAGATTCCTCAAAACACTGAGAATTGAATTATCATGTGATCCAGCAATTCTTCTTCTGAGTATTTACCCCACAAACCTGAAAACATTTATCTGCAAAGATATATGCACATCAGTGTTCATAGCAGCATTATTCATGGTGGCCAGCACATAAAAGCAACCAAAGTGTCCCACAAAGATGATTGGATAAAGAAGATGGGGTAAATATTTACAATGGAATATTACTCAGTCATAAGAAAAGATGAACTACTGCCATTTGGGGCAACATGGATGGATCTTGAGATCCATCATGCTAGTTAAACAAGTCAGACAGAAAATGTTGAAAACCATATGATTTCATTCATATGTAGGGCATGACACTGAAAGCAATAAACAAACATGACAAACAAATAAAGACTCATGACAGTGGATTAGTGGTTACCAGAAGGAACAGTAGTAGGGAGAGGTAGATAGGGGTAAAAGGGGTCAAATATTTAGTGATAGAAGGAAATCTATCTTTGGGTGGTGAATACACAACGTATATGGCATATTGTTGAATCATACACTTGAAGCTTATTTGATTTTATTAATCTATGTCACCTCAATAATTGTAATAAAAAAGTAGGTTCTGGGATTTGTATAAACCTTTGATTTATTGGAACACATCTGATGGTATGACATATACTGACCCCTGTGATGTCAACTCTCTTTCAGCCAAGGCCAGTGAGAGGCCAGGAGATCTTTGTCCCCTAAAAACATTTCTTAGCCTCCATGGTATCCTCCTCTGGATCCATAAAAGCAATATTTACATCTATCTTAGGTAAAGTACCCAGTTAAACATTGAGTACCCAGTTGTAGATCTTCACTCCTTTTATTTAGGGGAACTTTACGGAGAAACATTTGGTCATGAGAATGGTGGTTGCGAAGGTAAATTGGAGACTGTTGTTGCCCATTTAAAGAAGTTGCTTTAAAGATAATTTTGGTGACTTTCCAAAGGCCAGGCAAAGGCCAGTTTCTGCTTGATGTTGAAAACCTTGAGATGGGGTTAATAAGAAACTGAAAAATAAAGATAGAGATTTATAACTATGTAACAGCAGCATGGACAAATTCCTAATATACATCTCTAATTAACTAACTAATTAATCATTAACGTATTAGCTCATGCGTCAATTTAACAAATATTCATTAATTTAAGAGCTTTGCTTATCAGGCAAAATTTTGGGCACTAGAGTTACAAAAATGAATGAGACACATTTTTTCCACTTAAAGAGTCTAGCAAGAAATATAGTATACAAATTACCACAGTGCTTTCTTCTCAGATCAAATAAAGATGAAGGTTATCTGCTTCCCAATGTTATTTTTGAAGAAAACTGTATGAAACTTCAAATAAGAAAATACAAATTTATGTTCACTGTTAGTTTTTCTGCACAAAAGTGCCATCACAAATGGTGTAACAAAAATGCTTTACTCAGATTATGGATGACATCATCAATTTCAGTTCTGATTTGGCCCAACTATGCAAGTGTTAATTTATGCCATCTCTTTAGAGGAACAAAACAACCAAAACCACCATCAGCACAAACTCAGATAACCTTGGTACTGGAAATCTTTATCATAATAATGATTTCTTCCATTATTTGGAGTTTGATGCTTATAGAACTTTTATAAACATTACCACATTTAATCTTTGTAACAGCTTTGTCAGTAAATTTTGTTGTTTCCATTTTTTCTGTTGTGGGGGTCTGGCGGGGGGAATGTGGCCTCAGTGATTGTGACTGAGTTGGTCATCTCGGGTTATAAGAGCAACAGTTTCAGAGAGGATCTTGAATAAATGTCTTCTGCCTCTAAGTCCATGGAATTTTATGCTATACCTCAACAAGGTTTTATGAAAAGACCAACTTAAGACCTAAGTGTGGATCTGGATAAGAAACATGACAGCTATTAAATAGATGGGAATGATTTACCACTTTTTAGATCCTTCTAGAGGATGATGTGGTAGGAAGATAATGGCCCCGCAAAGGGTTCCACATCCTTATCCCCAAAACCTGTGAATATGTTAGGTTACAGGACAAAGAAAAATTAAGATTGCAGATAGATGTAAGGTTGCTAATCAGATGACTTGAAAATAGGGTGATTATTCTGGATTATCACATGGGTGCAATACAATCCTTAAAAAGTAGGGCAGGAAGGATGTTATTCCATAGTGTAGTGGTTAGCACGTCTGCTTTACATGCAGAAGGTCCTGGGTTCACGGCCCAGTGGAGCCATGGTCCATGGTCTATGGCCATGCCACCCTGAACAAGCCCAATGTCTGATTGTGGAAGCTAAGCAGGATCGGGCCTGGTTAGTATTCGGATGGGAGACCACCTAGGAAGACCAGGTGCTATAGGCATAAATAATAATAAATACAAAAAAAAAAAAGGAGGCAGAAATCCTCAGAGGAAGATGTGCCTAAGGAAGAATAGTCAGAAAGAACTTGCTGGCTTTGAGAATGGAGGGAGAGGCCACAAGCTAAGGAATGTGGATGACCTCTAGAAGATGGAAAAGGCAAGGGAACAATCTTCCCTTAAAACCTCCAGAAAGGAACAGAGCCCTGTCAACTCCACATTTGAGCCCATTGAGATGGGTGTTGGACTTCTGACAACAGAACTATGAAATAATAAACTTTTGTTGTTTTATGCCACTAAGTTTGTAGTAATTTGTTACAGCAGGAGCAGGGAACTAATACAGGTGGGGTGGCTCTTAGAGCCAGATCTACAGTTCTCTACCTTCAGAGCAGATAGTGTGACTACTAACCCTTTGTTAGCATTGTGAGGGGACAGTTACAGTTGGATCAATAGTTCACTTAATTATTTATTAATGTTTATTAATAAATATGTCTTGAACATTTTCTTGATGTCAGGTATTATTCCAGGCCCAATAGGAAATAAGAATAAAAAGTCCTGCATTCATGAAGCTATCATTGTAGAAGGGGAGACAGGCAATAAGATAAATAGTAAAACATATCATATGCTAGAGAGTGATAAGGAAATTATATGGAAAAAAGGATGATAGGAAGCAGGAAGTTGTGTGTGTGTGTGTGTGTGTGTGTGTGTGTGTGTAGCGGTTTGTAAATATTAGATGGAGCTTCCAGGGCAGGTTCACTGAGTAGGTGATATGTAAATAAAGACCTGAAGATTTATGTCAGAAAAAAGGAAACAAGCCATGTGGCTTCCTGGAGGAAGATTATCTAGAGCGAAGAGAATGCAAAAGCATCGAGGACATAGTGTTCCTGGCCTGCCAATGGTTGAGAGAGGGTGAGTAGGTGAGACTGCAGGTAAAACTTCCAGGGTGCCTTGTTGATGTTCCGAATAGTGGCCTAAAGCCCTTAGGTCTGGAATTGGAACCTTTTCTTGTCAGCTGGTGCTTTTTTTTGTTTTTTGTTTTTTTGGCCACTTCTGCTGCAGAGAAAAGGAGACCATTTCCGAAGGCCTGCCTGAGGGAGCCCGAGGCAGATAGGATCAGAGAACTTTTCAGTGCCTGTAATCCAATTTTATGGATCAGTCATTTGAATTAATAAAAAGAATGGGGAAAGTGATGCAAATAATGTAAGTACTGGTTGGCATTTCCCTGGAAATTTGAATAAATTTTACTTTTCAAATAGTAGTGTAATTGGTTAGTGACTGAAAACAGGCAGAATTGGGAATGCTGTAAACCCCACCAGCAGTTAACCCATGCAACAAAGTGATGCTGCAGAAGGTCAGTCTCTTTCTCTCTCTTCACATTGCTCATGTCTAATACAAATCCCTCTGAGTATCTTTCATCTTTTTTGTCTTCAGGCAGAACACCCATAAATACCCACCTAAAG
Source organism: Macroglossus sobrinus (assembly GCA_004027375.1). Taxonomy (NCBI): domain Eukaryota; kingdom Metazoa; phylum Chordata; class Mammalia; order Chiroptera; family Pteropodidae; genus Macroglossus; species Macroglossus sobrinus. Next base: position 929,472 of record PVKZ01000105.1, on the reverse strand, counting down.
CTATGGTCTAGCCTTTCTTTAAATGAGTAGACTGGTATGTGGTTCCCTAGTGTAGTGGTTAGCACATCTGCTTTACTTGCAGAAAGTCCTGGGTTTGTGCCCCAGTGGAGCCATGGTCCATGGTCTACAGCCATACCACCCTGAACAAGCCTGATATCTGATCTCAGAAGCTAAGCAGGGTAAGACCTGGTTAGTACTTGGATGGGAGACCACCTAGGAAGACCAGGTGCTGTAGGCATAAATAATAATTAATAATAATAATAATAATAATAATAATAATGATAAATGAGCAGTGCCTCGTGTGATCCTTACAGTGGAGGGAAAGTTTCCTGAGTATTGGACATCTGGAGCTAAGAAGGACACAGGTGTGACCAAGGGAAATAGGCCAATTGGCAGTAGTAGCTTGGATTAACTACAAACTTCCCTTAGGAAGTGGTAAATGTAAGAACTTGGTTTCTCACACAGCAAAGATCTATGAGAGAAAGGGAGACGGAGACAGAGAAGGAAAGGAAAGAATGGGAATAAAAATGAATAGTAAATCAAACTACAGGAAGAGAAAAGATGACTCCAGAGGTATGTGGTGATTTTAAAACATGGCGTCAAAATTTTTAGGTGTTTTCCCATCAAGAAGTAGGGTTTATGCCTACTCCCCTTGAATTCTCTTGTAACTGCTTGACCAATAGAATGTGGCAGAAGTGGCACTATATCAGTTTCTGGGTGCAAGCCTTAAGAAATTGGTAGTTTCTTTCCATTTTCAGTTTCCTGAGATCCTTGCTCTTGGAACCCAGTCACTGTGCAATAAGGAAGCAAAATCTACCCCACAGAAAAGCCCATGTGGAAAGAAACCGACGGCCAGTCATGTGTGAGAACCATCTTGAAAGTAGATTGTGCAGTCCCAGTTGAGTGACTCCAGCTGACGTTACAAGGAGCAGACATTAGCTGTGCCTTCTGAGTTCTTCCCAAATTGCAGATTTCTGAGAAGACTAAATGGTCATTATTATTTTAAGCTACTAACTTTTGAGGTATCTTGTTCTACATGGATAATTGCGACAGTACATTTTGGGTGACAGGAAGAAGAAATTTCAGGTCTTATACATAATTGGGAATGCTTTGTTATTCCAAGTATATAGAATATAAATCATGTGATTAAAATAATTCTCAATAATTTTGGAGTTATTGACCTCTCTCCCTAGAAAAATACACATATATCAACTTCTGAATATAGTTTTAGGAGTCTCAGGACCTCCTACATTCGTCCATGAACATATGGACCCCAGGTTGAGAACTTCTGTGACAAGAATCTCTCTCCACCACTTTTTGTTATAAAGATGTATTTGGTATATGCTTATAAAACAAAGGACACTGGAATTTATGTTCTTAGACTTGTGTTTTATTCCAGTTCTTTCACAGACCTGCTCTTTGATCATAGATAAAGCACAAAACCTCTCTATATCACAGTTTCTTGAATGGTAAAATGTGAATTAAAACCCTGTCCTTTCTTTTCTCAAGGAATGTTGAGATAAAAAAAAGTTAACATGCTTAGAAAAGTCATAACTTGCCCCTTAGAGGTGCTCAGTGAATATTTGTTGAATTAATTGTGAGCTGCTGTTATACATTGTTGATTACTTGATTAGGTAGCCTAAACCTTTCAGGGCAAGGTTTTGCTCATAAAAAATCTTTGGGACATGGACCTCAGGGAAAGAGTACCAAGGAGTGTAGGAATGGAAAGGTTCAGTGTCCCCCAACTCCTGTTCCCAACCTGTGCTATTTTTCTGTCTCTGTTATCCTTAGTTTTGTAGTCAGTAGAGAGGAACTAGGAGAAATAGTAGCCTGCAAAAATTGGTATCAGTTTACACCAAAGCAGAACTCTGCTCACCAGCACAAGGAATTGGAAACAATATACACAAAAACCTCACAAAATGTAAAAGCACAGACACTGGCTTCAGCATTGGCGTCAATGGGTAAAAAGTCTATTTACATTGGTTCTTATGAGGTCAGCAAAACATTTTGAATAGCAACTCTTTGGCTGCCTGCAGTGGGTCTGAAAATACGAAATAAAACATAAACAGCAGACCTGACTTATGAGCATGGCCTTCCAAGATTCCTTTTTTGTTTACTGCTGTAACAGATTGCTTGTTACTGTGTTTGTTGATTTCTATCATCTCAGACTAAAGAATCCCAGTGTTGCTTAGGGCAAAAGCCAAAACAGGTGATGGAAGGCAACTCCCAGTGTTAAAACCTTCACAAGGAAAATCCACAGTGGTTGCTTGCTTTCCTGTTACTTACGTAAAAGGATAAGGAGAGTCAGGAGAGTAAAAGCAGAAATCACATTGGTGTGGATTGAAGGCAATTTAGTTTCCATCAGACTTGGTGACAGTGATCAATGAATTGCAAAATAGCAAACAGCAGTTTCCCAGCACAGACTGTGTCACAGGATCCCAGATCAAAGGTATCTACAGTATGTTTAGTTTTCACATCAATGTTAAGTAGAGTCAGTTTGGGCTGAACTAAATGGCTTTTAGAAATAAATAGTTCATCACCTCTTTCTCCTTTTTATCCTCTAGTGTCTCAAAAATACTGCCCCAGAATCTGAATTTAATCCTTATTCAGGTTTAGGTATATTTGCATGTAAATAAGTTTCTTATGATGAATCCAGGGAAGGCTGATGGGCAGGACTGCCACCCACCCTATGCTGCATTGGCTTCCTGCTTTGTCAGCCGGAAAACAGATGCAGTTGTCCTGAGGGGCCTGTAAAGCAGGACTTAGGAGGATAATTATATCACTTGTTTCTTCTTGCTAGGGTATTTAAATGGATTCAGCATGAAGGCAGGTCCCTGTTAGGCACACAAAAAAGCCTGAGTATGAAAGGTTGAAAAGGCCCCCTGTTAGGGCCTCTTACGGGTCAGATTCTTTTAAAGAAAATCTCTACCAATAAAGAGGCACATAGCTAAAGAAGCTGAGGAAGAGTGAACCCAATTTATAGCCCCTATGTAACAACCCTAATTAGCATTTTTTTTTAGAAGAGTATGCACTAAAGGGCGAATTGCTTCCCTCCTTCCTCCCAAATTTTCCTTCTGGTCTAGATTTTGTTTGCCATATTAATTGGAAACATATTATTTATTCTATATGCTCTATAGACCTTTCAGGAACTATTTGATGTTTTTCTAGTTTTTTTCACTTTGGGTTTGGTACTGGGGAAAACTAAATCAAGCACAATTCTTGCTTTTCAGGAGTTCATACTCTGGCAGGCTAGACTCACCACGTGGACAGGTAACTACTGTGCAGTTTGATGAGACAGGTACAAGGCAGGGCAGTGGCACAGGTGCAAGTGCTCAACTTGGGAGCAAAGAATAGAGGGAAGGCTTGAGACCTTGAGATGGGGAGATCTGTGAGCTGTATCTTGTCAAAACATAGGGGTATTCCAAGTAGATGGGGATTGGGTTGAGTGGTTGAAGTGGATGTTTCTAGAAGAGAGAATAGTAAGTACAAAACACCGAGGTGGCAGTAGCATTATGTGTTCTGGAAACCATTGATATGTTAGACTAGGGCAAGTGAATGTTAACACAGGAAGCCTGGGAAATGGCAAAAGAAAGAAGGAGGGGCCAGAACATGGAATGTCTTGTAGGCTCTGCAGAGTCACTTGGATTTTATCTAAAGCCTCTAAGAGCCTTGGGAAGATTTTGTGGCAGGTGTTGCCAGTGCTGCTTTCATATTTCCTCAGCAGTCATTGTTCCCATACAGGCCAACAAACTACAAGTCTCAGTGACTGGAAATTTGCAAGATGACAAGGCAGCAGGCCCAAAAGGAGCAGACCAGGAGTGATACCGTTGGAAGCATCCATGAAACTCAATGGCAGATAAATGTCTCAACTTCTTTGCTCCTGGAATGGGACAAATCTGCAGGATGTCTTATTGTCTCTCAGATGTCCATAGTGGGATTGAATCCAGTGGCTCACAGCAGTTATATGATCATTAACACATCAGTACTAACTTCCTTCCTATCCCTGTCATTCTTACATACCCTCTACATTGACTTCCTGGGGTCACTTCACAAGTAACTACCTGCACTTAAATTCTGAGCTCAAAGTTTGCCTTTGGTGGAACCTGACCTAAGATAGTTTTTTGGAGAGAGACATGGTGGTGAAGGTGAACTCCAGATGGTTTTAGAAAAATGGAAGTGAGAGGGGGAAGACTCAAGAGCAATTTAGAAAGCACAATTCATAGATATTACAACCTAGCTGGATGTATCCTGGAAGGGAGGGAAGGAGTCTCTGGTAATTCAAGAACTGGGCTTGTTGATTGGAGAAATTCATTAAACAAGATAAGGAATACAGAATGGGGAGTAGAATTTTTGGTGAAACATAAAGAATTTGGATTTGATTATGCTGGGTTTGAGGTAGTGCCATGGACAGTATGGAACTTAGAGAAGAGAACTAGCTTGGAGACCCCAATTTGGAAGCATCAGCCCGTAAATAGTGGTGGAAGCTGTGGGTGTGAGTGTGGTCACTCAGGCAGAGTGTGGGGTTGGGAAGAGTGTGAGAAGAACCCAGTGAGGACAGAACTATGGGACTCCCATCCTTTAAACAAGCAAATTTATGGGGAGAAACCTGCTAAAGAGAAGGAGTAAAAGAAAGACCAGGCAAAGGCCAAGAGAATGGTGTCACAGAAACCACAAGTGGAAAAGTGTCTGGAGAGGGAAGAAATGATGGAGAGCTTTTGTGAGGTAAAATTTAACATTTCCATTGGATTTGGAAACTGGGCAGTCACTGGTGTCTTTAGGAAGTTCACATTAATTTGGATCCCTTGGAGAGGCAGGAGAGTATTTCCCTCCTTAAGAAATCTGGTTTCATTACTTGGAAAATTGGCTCAATAAGAATTGCCTAGAAGACATATTGCCTTAATGAATATATAAGATGAATTTCTAATTACAGATAAGAATGATTTCAGTTAGCTTATTGAAGAATGCTGCCCTTTATTTAGATGATTTATGTGAAACTAAGTACTTACAAAGCTTCAAGTGTGTTCTACTAATTGGGTAAAGATTTTCCTTCTAATCCAGTTTTTTTTTTTTTAAGTTGATCCTACCTCCATTTTAACTATCACAGCTTTCAATTTTATGTTGCTGAAAGAGTAAGGTCTAATTGCATAATTAGTGCTCCTTTGAATTTTGAATAACAATTCCATTTTCTATATCCTACTTAGTTACTTGTGGTTAAGAATTTAATCTCTAGAGTTAAGTAAGACTGCTTGACTATTATAGTGGTTCCTCCACTTACTAAGATCCCTGGGGACAGTACTTTACTTTTCTGTGCCTCAGTTTCCTTATCTCTAAAATGGAGATAATAATACAGTGTCAGTGAATTCTTCTAGTACCAAATGAATGAATTCATGTAATGTACTTAATGTCTGTCACAGAATAAGTGCTTAGTACCTTTTAGTATTAGAAATACTATTTGTTAGTATTTTAAAAAATTGTTATTATTAAAAATTAGAAGACAGCATGATGAAAAAGAATAATGATTGGACTAGAAAACAGAGTACTAGGGGTCTGCTCTCAGCTTTTTTTCAGCTTTGTTAGCTTAGAAAAATCCACTCATTTTTCTGAGCTCACTTTCTGCATTTGTAAAATGTGGAACTTGGAAGAGAAAATCTTTGCCAGCATTGGTTTTAATATTCTGGAAGCCTGTCTCTTCTTGGGAGTAGCTGATTTACATAGCAGTTTTAGATATAGTATATTTCTCCCTAAAAAAGGGATAAATGGGCAGAAGAGGGAATCAGAAAACATTTCCACTAGGCAAATACTCTCTGGAAAGTACAACGAATGTTTTCGTTTATTTTCACATCAGTTTCTTATATTAAGATGGCTTATCTTTTCTTTTTGAGTGTACTTATAATTGGAACACATCCAATTATTTATCATTTTTTGCCTTTTTTCGTATCTCTTGTAAAAAAATTGTTTTTCATGCATTCATTTCATTTGCTGATGCTATAATCTTTACAAAACAGCTTATTATTCTTATAGATTTTTAAACATGACACATGTAAATAAAACAATAATTGTAAAACGTGGTGTTGTCTTGAGTAAAAATAGCACGTTTTGAGATCTGAAATTTGGTCCCTGTTCTTATCCTGCTCTTATCCCCATGAACTCTTCCTCTGATGAGTAATTTTTATTGTGCCCACATGGGGGAGCTTTTGAGACACTGGTTTGAAGGACTTTCAACAGCTGGAATCTAAGTTGAGGGAATGGAATTCTCCATGGTAGGGAGTGTTAATAGGGCAAGACTGGCTGTAGAACTGACTTAATTTCCCCAGTATTCACTGTCGAATATAAGACCCTAGAATAAATTAATAATTCTCTTCCAAAAGTAGCAAATATGTGTAAAACTTAAAAAAGGAAAATTTAAGGCAGATTCAATGTTTTGTTTCAGTAAGAAGTACATGGGGTATAAACATGGTGGGCAGTCAGGCAGAAACTCTGACTTCCACAGTAACCTTATTTACAGGTGGCTCTGAAATGGTCCCAAATCTATTTTTCCATAGAAAAAGGAAAATCTAAAGTACAATGAAATGGAAGACAAATCATACCTGGAGGGAACAGAAGCAAAAGCAAAAGGCTTGGGTTAAGACTGATGTTCTTGGCCTCTAGCTTTGTTTGCTGTTTGAGGAAGATGCAGGAAAATAGAAAATGCTATTGTAAGTGAATTGAAACCTCTGTTTCACAAGTCCTTAACTGGCTTTGTTGGGGTCTTTATAAAGAACCTAATTTCTGGGTGGTTAAAAACATAAATGAACATATAAAAATAGTCCTAGTGGCAGCCCCATGGATGCATGAAGGAATATCATGAATGACTGGGGCTTCTCTCTGCTCCAGCTTATTTGAAATTATCAGTGGTTATTACAGTCATTTCCGAATGCTTTGCTCATGAAATAAGATTTTAAATGCACTTGAAAATGAAGCTTCTATGAGAAAATCAAGATTGTTGATTTTTAGTGCCATTTATATATCAACAAAAAATCTTTAGCAGTTTTTTTTCTTGTGTAAAATCTATGGTATAACTGGATTAATATAAATTTATATAAAATTAAACCTACCATCCTTTATGATGAATTGGGAAATAGGTAAAAGTTGTCTCCCATATCACTGGATTTTCTTCCGTAGGCAGGCAAATTATATTCTCTGCATTTTGTGCTCAACTCCTTGCTATTCCTTTTCTCTAATCTGTTCCTCATTACTCTCATTAATTCTTGTGGTTTCAACCATCAACTATATTCCCATCCTGGGATTCCGTCATCTGCTCCAGTTGTATATTTCCCACTGCAATTCCTACTTGGAAACAACAGTCAAATTTAATAAGTCAACTACCAAACTTGCCTTCCTCCCTCCACTTAGATCCTCAGCCTCTTCCTTTTCTTGTTACCTCAGCTTACCAGTTTCTCCTTACTTTCTCATTTCTATTTTTGAATCACCATTTTTCGAGCCACCTGGGTTTAGAAATTTGGAGTCACCATTGATATTCACCTATCTTATGTTCTGTGCTGTGTCAGAAGTCCCCAAGACCACCCTAGACTCAATGGTTTACTGAAAAGCTCATGGGACTCAGAAAGTTGTTATACTCATGGTTATGGTTTATTGCAGTGAAAGGGTACAAATTAAAAACAGAAAAAAAAAAGACGCATAGGTGCATTTAATTCTCTGAGCAACAATGTGTGAAAACACATGCAAAGTGCTGCCAAACATGAAAGTTCATCTGAGCCTTGGTGTCTAGGGTTTTTATTGGGGGGCGGGGTTCAGTCACATAGGCATGTAGTCCCAGCATGACTTACCTTACTTACTCAGACTCTAGATCTCCAGGTATTCACAATAAATCACACAGTTAGCATAACTATTTGACCAAACTTATACTTCATGGCCCAAGGTATACAACAGTTTTTACCAGGCAGAGTATTCTAAGGGCTCACAGTTCATCTTCCAGGTTTTTGCTGAGAATGTGCTGGATTAGAACAACCCAGGTTTTCTGAGTTAACCATGCATGCATATATAATCACCAATTTTTATTGGTTGTTGGGAAAAAATGGGTAGGAGCACATACCATGATGTGAAACAAATATGTATTTCTAGCTCTATGAGTATTAAATGAGATGTGGCTAACATATGCTGGACAAGTCAATAGCAAATAGAAATTAGATAATTTTTTTTTTAGTAATTATGATCATTGTTGTCTCTGCCCTTTTCTATCTTGTCTATCTAGTCTAAGACCTTATTGCTTTCACCTTTATAGTGTATTAGCTTCCCATGTCAGTTAGGATGCTATGCTTCCGAACAAACCATCCTCAGATCTGAGTAGTTCACAAAAGCAAAGGAGTATTTCTTGATCCTGGTACTTATTCATTATGAGTTGGCTGAAGCTGTTGTTCTAAGTCTCAGACTGAAGAAATACCCACACTCTGGGATATTAAAGCAAAGATAAAAGAGTATATGATAGAACCATACAATGGCTCTTAAACTTTTGTTTGGAAGTGGTACATATTTTATCTATTCTAGTTTTATTGTATGAAGAAAATCACACAGGCAGGCCTGAGGTTAATGGATGAGGGATGTATAATATTTCTGTGGTGTGTGGTGGTGAATATTTGGACAATAATATAATCTACAAACTTTGTAACTAATAATAGACTTTCTCTAGCCTATTGACTGTCACCAAGTCTATATATTTAAGCTCAATGTTGGTAAATTATGTTTCTTCTCTAAAATTGCTGTAATTCATGATCTTCTATTGACTAGTCAGTCATCCAAGCCCTCTTTTAAGCTCAGTTACCCATGACTCTTGTATTCTGGTGAAACCAGAATATCCACCAGCACTAGGCATATTTTACCTTAGCAATTTCTACACCATTATGCATGACATTCATTCACTAGGAATGAGAACCCTTTTTAAAAGAAACCAGCCATTTTACTTACCTTTAAATTCTCCACAGAGCCTGAATGCCTTACCCATACTCATGCCTGAAATGTGTGATAAATGAATGAAGAATAAATGTGTTAATCAATGACTACGAGACACCAGGCAAAGGGAGTGTGAGGTGGCTGAAATCCAACCTGTGATTTGCTTACAAGTCAGATCCTGAGATGGAGTGTGGATGAAGTTTGTCTTTTTCTAATTCTCACAAAAGCACTGAATGGTATAGCAATGGCCTTTCTTTCAGAGACTTTGTATATTAAAATACTTCTTATATAGGATCTTTTGTCCCCCAAAGGACCATACATATAGAACTCATCACAGCAGAGGGATAAAAATGTTTTGGCTCTGTTTTTTTTTTTTTTTTTAAGTTTTCAATTTCTAGGCCATTAAGTTCTTTACCTATGCATTATCCTTTGAAAGTCTGTGACTCAAGATATTTTTATGAGATTGGGTCCTCTTGGTGTTTTGGGATTCATGAGAGGGACCTATGGACTTTGCTGTTTTTGCCCACTCAAGTTTTACTTATCTCAGGGGCAACATTCCATCCTTGCTGGAGAAAATAACCCTTGAAACCAAAAATATCAGACTGAGAATGAGGGTGAAGAAAAGCAACTGGATCAATTATGCTTGGAAAAAAGATGTAAAGCTGTGTCTCATAAAAATGTTCCTAAAAATAAAAACCAGTCTCTGGCAATGCAGTAGATAGTCAAAAAATCCTCTTAGCTTTGGGTTTTCTTCAGATTGTATAAATCTTTCACCTTTTACAAAAAGACTTCTTTTGGTTAAGTGATTTTGAAAGTTTTCCCCTGCTTGCAATTTTAAAAACTCCTCCGGAAGTAATGTTTCAAATTCAGTACTAAAGAGGAACAATAGTTAGGGGTGGAAAATTACTTTGATCCTCCAAGGCAGGATAACTGTTAATGTGGGGATTTCATCCTGCCTGGAAAGTGCTTTAGTGCTATAAGTAAACTCTCAGTCAGGCTCCAAATAATAGCTTTAAAGCAGATAAAACCACTGTACATGTGCAACATGCTGGTTTTCTTTTCTTTTTTTTAAAACAATATCTTCTTTATACTTGTATTTTGTGTCAAGGGGTTAGGTTCTTAGATTGCTGAGGTAATAAAACAAGCAAAGAAAAATCAGTGTCATTCATGTTAAGGTATTAACTGGAGCACTAATGAGATGTTGAACAGCAAGACAGAGATGATTAGAGGATATTGAATGAAAGTAAATTGAGTAGGTAAACCTTTAGATCCTTATGTTCAGAATACTGGTATTAGAAGTAGAATGTGGAGCTAATTGGTCTGTAGTTGTAAAGAGAGACCTGACTTTGAATTACAGAGAAAATGAAGTTTAATCAACCTAACACATGTCCCCTTCACTAGTGAGAAAATGCAAGAACATTTGAATTGTCATGAAATATTCTTATCAATTTAATAAAATACCAATGTGTTTGTGGCATTTAGGAATCACTATCATTACCATGACACAACTCTTCATGCTTCGTATTTATGAGCTCCAAGACTGTTCTGAAGTGCCTTCATATACAACTTGGCAATCATGACTCACCCAGTGGGCAAAATATTATAGTCCTGTCCTAGAACTCAAAGCATCTTGTCACTGTTTCCAAGAACCAACAGACTTTCTAGAACCAGGTTAAAACATGACGTTTTATAGACTGTATATAGAAAAGATGTTTATATTTCCCATCTAGGAAATCATCCTTTTCACGAATAGCTTTTCCTCCATCATCTTATAAGATGCTATTAAATAATGTATTTTACTTTGCTTTTGCTTCTTTTTATTTGAATGCATTTCTCCCCATCTTTTTAGAATGATCAGTGGTCATTTAATGATCGATTTAGAGGGACTCGTGTCCTCAAGACCTCCCTTTGATGGGGAGTAATATAATGTCTATTGATAAGCATGATAGATTTCTTCTGAGATAACCTTTGTAATTCTGTGGCCTCGGTCTCCATAAGGTTTGGCAAGTAGATTTTGAGTTTTTTGTTAAGAGGTCACTCATGAGACTTTTGACTAAGCTGACAGGTCATTTTTCTTTTTTTCTTTCTTTCCTTTCCTTTTATTTTTCTTTCTTCTTCTTATTTTTTTAGATGAGGCAACCCTTGGTTGACCTCACAGATTGCAAGACCTTGTCAGTTTACAATCCTTCATTTTTTATTTTTTATTTTTTATGCCTACAGCACCTTCTTAGGTGGTCTCCCATCTAGGTACTATCCAGGCCTGACCCTGCTTAGCTTCTGAGATCAGAGAGGATAGGGCTTGTTCAGGGTAACATGGCCTTAGACTCATTTTTCATTTACTCCTGAGTTGGCCCCTTGACTGTTGGGGCTGGTGAACAATATTGAGTTGGATTTTGAAGCTGCTAATGTTCCATATAGATTCTATTGATCTATATAGATTCTATTTTTTAAAGAGGTTAAAGTAGAATAATTCTTCAGTTCATCATTGTCATTTGTGGCTGTGATAAGAGAAAATTTTTACTCTGAAGGGGCCAGTTACTTATTCTTGTTCACTCACTTATTCTAGAATGTTTGAGTGCCATGATGTGCTGAGCATTGTGCTAGATTCTGGAGGTTCAGCACTGGGGTCCAAGTCAGATATAGTTTTTGTCTTCATAGTATTTAAAATAGTTACAATCTAATGGGGGAAATACAGAAATAATCAGGAAATTACAGTGTATTGTGATACGTGCAATGATGGGAAAGCAGAGTAAGCACTCAGAAGGAACATTTAAGAAGGTTTGCTTGCCTGAGTATACTAGGAAATGCCAAAATGCTGAATTTATAGTTAACTAACAAAATAGACATTGCCCCTGCCATAATGATACTTATTATTGTGGAAACTGATGTTGATCAAATAATCGCATACTCACATATGTGTGATATTGCTATAAAGATAAGGCATGGCGTGTGATAAGAGAGTCTATTAGGGGATCTAATTTAGACTGAGTATCCTAGGAATGTAAATGTAAGGAGACATTTAGGCTGAGAAATGAGGTCTGAGTAGGAGCTAGTTAACTAAAGCAGGAGAGGAAAAGGGCTCCTTGTGGAAAGATCACCATGTGCTAAGTAAGGCCTGAGACTGAGGTGATGAGTGAGAAGATAAAGATTCAGGGAGCAGAATGTTTGTTATGGTTATGGCATTGTGTGCATGAGGGGTAGGGGCAGAGAAACAGACCAGGAGTCAGGCTGGAGAGTGACCAGGGAGACTTTTCACCCACAGAAAGGAGTCTTGACTTCATCTTGAGGAAAATGGGAGAGCCATTGAAGTGCTTCAGCTGAAAAGAGACATGATCAGATTTATACATTTAGAAATTAGCATGGCTCCAATAGGAGATTGAGCTGTGAGACAAATTAAGAGGCATTGAGACTAGTTAGGAGGCTGTTGCAGGAACCTAGACTAAGAAATCCAGTATAGAATACTGTAGACTTGAATTCTGCCTGTGTAACTCAAGCTGGGCAACTCTGAGCGATCATGTTACTTCCGTGGGTCTCTGTTCTTTCTGTAAACTAGGGATGATAATACTAATGCCTATCTCATTGGACGACTATGGGTTAATCACCATTTAGTGCTCAGAGAAGTTTGTGGCGCTGCACTATGTTTTGTTCAGGCCTTGCCCTACAGAAAGCCTTGTGATTCAAGGGCCAGGGAGGAGGGAGACTGCTCTCAACTTACAAGCCCTGTGCCAGGGTTTACTCATCCTGGGGGGGATGCCTTTTATAATTCATCTATCTAAAATAAGCATCTTTTTGTAATTCAAACAAAGTCACCTTGTTGGCTAACAGCAGCCCTGCCTGGCATGTATTAATCATTCAACAAATGTTATGTTGTTGTTAATGGCTGTGTGCCTCAGTGCAAGTTATTATACTCTTCCATGCCAATTTTCTTATCTGTAAATCAGGTAATAATGGTCCCCACATAATAGAATTGATTTTAAGAATTAATTAATTAATACATGCAAAACACTTAAAATAGTGCCTGTCATGAATAAATATAAGTGTGTCAAAAAGAAAATAGGGGTAGGAAACATTTATTTACTCAATAATGTTTGTGAACCAACTATGTGGTTTAGGCACAGAGCTGGAACTTGAAAGAAAGAAGCAGATGTGGTCCCTGTCCTCATGGGGTAAACAAAAATTTATCCTGATAATGAATTGAAACTGTAATAAGTGTTACAAAAATGAAGTCTAGGGGATAGAATCAATTAGGAAGATTTGAGAAAGAGTTTAGAAGTAAAAAGGATAAGACTCTGATTAGATAAAGGAGTTGCTTCCATGAAGATTTTGCGTCAAGGTCAGCCATGTCGCCCAGCTTCATAGCTAAATTCATGCGGATGAATCAGATTACTTAGCTAATTTGGCATATGATATAAGAAATAATCTCAGGTGAACATTAAAATGCACAAAAATATATTCAGATTTGATTTGGTGCACTGAAAAATTCCCTAAGTTATATATAGAAAAACCCATATATATTCAACCAATTTTAAACATATTATATAACTTATAAGATTTGTTACTTAAAAATTTGAAGTAGCAAATGAAGTCTGAATTCTATCTCATAGACATTTAAAGATTAGATTTATCTTTTTTTATTATTGTAAACTGAAAACAATGGTTATCTATTTAGAGAAGACATAGGTGAAAGTATATTATGTGATTTTGCTTGCTTTCTTCTCTTTGCTTTTTTCTTTTTAATTCTGATAGTGTCATGGATGAGTCAGATGACCTTTCGTAGGCAATTTATAAAACACTGTTGAATGAGAACATGGCAGAATATTCATGTACACCTTCAGTAGTTTAGGATTACTCTCAGACTGAATTATTACTTAAGATTTGCTGAGTGTTTAGAGTACCCTAGGCAATGCAGAAGTTTCTTTGATATATTTATTTTTAAGTGTTTCCTGTTCTTTTTAATCCTCAAGTAGAATTGCACCTGGATCTGTAGCTGTTTCCTTTTTTTTTTTTCTTTTTAAAAATTAGTTTCAAGAATACAGTAGACTAGGTTAGACATTTACATAGGTTATAAAACAATCCCTTGATCACTCTATCTTCCCTCTGGTTCTACTCACAGTCATGACCTTACTGCTGACTGCATTTCCTAAACCATGCTCCCCATCCTTGTGACCCTCTATCAACTACTAATTTGTAAGTCTTTAACCCTGTATCCCATTATCCTAGCCCTCCAACCCCACCCCTCTGGCCATCACCAGATTGTTCTCTATATTTGTGTGTCTTGTTTTGATTAGTTTGTTCTTTTTGTTCTTTAGATTCTGTATATAAGTGAAATTATGTGGTATTTATCTTTGTCTGACTACATCACTCAGCATAATAACCTCTAGGTCCATGTATGTCATTGTGAATAGTAGGTTTTCAATTTTTTTTAATGACTGAGTAATATTCCATTGAGTATATGAACTATAATTTCTTTATCCAATCGTCTGTGATGGGCATTTAGGTTGCTTTCATATTTTAGCTGTTGTAAATAGTGCTACCATAGGGTCATTCTTTTTTGCTGCTCTCCCTTGGTTCCTTTCTTCTTCTTAACAATTTATAAAGGTAATGGTATTTTGAGGGAACAAGCAAAAAGTGGCTTTGGAATTTATAGGCATATAGGAGAAAACTACTTTGCTCTTCCATGAAATGTTACAATGAGTTGTTTGTATTTTGGAGGCTTGTTTTTGTTTTCACTTTGTTTTTGAACTGAAGGAAAACCTGTAGCAGCACTTAGGTAAATAAATCAATAATCCTAGCTCTGCTGTATTTTTCAAGGAAAAATACAAGAGTCAAGGCCTGTGGCAGGCAGCGTAATGACACCCCTCCTTTCAGACATCCATGTCCTAATCCCTGGAAACTGAATATGTTGTCACCTGGAAAGGAACAACTAAGGTTGCAGATGGAATTAAGGTTCTGATTTGATGACTTTGAGATGGGGAGATTATCCTAGATTATCTGAATGGGCCACGTGTAATCACAAGGGTCCTTAAGTGTGAAAGAGGGAGATAATAAGTAGCTGTCCAAATGATCCAGCATGAGAAAGACTCAACCTGTCCTCACCAGCTTTGAAGATGGAGAAAGTGGGCCATGAACCAAATAAGGGTAGTCTGTAGAAACTGGAAAAAGCAAACAAACAGGTTATCATCTAGAGCCTCCAGAAAGGAATGCTGTTCTGCCAACTCTAAATTAGTCCAAGGAGATCCATTCTGGACCTCTGAATTAAATGTAAGATAATACATTTGTATTGTTTTAAGCCACCTAGTTTGTGGTAATTTGTGATAGTGGGAAACCAGTGAGGCCTGGCAGTCACAAATTGTGAAAATTTGGAGAACAGGAAGTCTGTATTTGTAAAAGAAGCAATGTTAAATACGAGTGTTATGTAAATCTTAGGAAATTAATTATTTAGTTCAATGGGAATCTGGTGAAGATGTAGCAAATTAAAATACTCGTCAAGGTCTAGGGAGGTGGTGTAAGTGAGGGAGACTGGGCTAGTGGAAGAGAATAGGGAGGAGAAGGGACTATGGCAGACAAGAGAGTTTATAGCCAGGCTTGGGAGGGCAGTGGCTGCTCAGCTCCAGGTGCTTGTTGTCAGGGAATATGAGCACTCTTACTAAATCTTTTAGTTTTTGCAAAAGAAATGCACATTTTGGAATTTTAATGTAAATTATTATAATATTCAACTCTAGGGATCTTAAATAAAAACCAACAACCAACCAAAACTTAAGCTGCCTAAACATGTCTAGTTGGATGGATGTAGCCAATGAGCTCCTTTGCTGAGACCGCTATTCTAGAAGTGCAGTCACTCTCAGTGACTTGTAATTCTCACGCTTCTGAATATAACATCCCCAGATCCTTTTTAGAGTGTAAGAAGCTGATTTAGGAAATTTAATAATTGAGCTAGTCAATGGTAAACATCAGGTTTCAAGTCTCAGTGTGTCTAATTGCAAAAACCAAGATTTTTTTTTCATCTTACTTCCTCTGAGTTAAAAGGGAGATTAATAATAATAAAAAAATAATAGTAGAAGATAAAAGGAGGTATGGAAGGAAAATAATATTTATGGAGCAAAAAATATCTATCAGACATTGAAGCAAAGATTTTAAGCACCTTATTTTTTAATTCTCACAACAATTTTATGAGGTAAACAATAGTCTCATTTCCCAAGCAAGAAACTTGAGTCCAGGAGAAGTCAGGTAACATGCACTTGGTCACACAGATGGCAACTGGCAAAGGAAACTGAAAACACACACACACATACACACACTTTTTTTCTAGTGCTAAGGGATTTTAGAGAAAAAAAGGAACAATGCTTCCTTTAGGGATAGAAAGAAGGGTGAAATGTTAAGGACTGCAAGGAAACATGCAGGTACTCATACTATAGGATCTTGTTTTTGTTGGTGGAGGTGGGAGGAAAGGTCACCTGGTAAGATAAGGGGTAGGTTTATAAAGGGAGTGGGGGTCAGATTGGCTACTTCAGGAGAGAAGTGGCTGGCCACCAGAGTGACCTGCATAAGAGACTGAGATATGATGTGGAAATGATTGGTGGACAGTGATGAAGGCCAAGAGGCAGAATGACTTTGGTATGAGTGTACACACCCTTGGTTCTTACGGCAGCATCTTTCATAAGTGGTAACCAGAGAAGAGCTGAACAATGCAGAATGGCCATTGACTTGGTGAAAATTTCAAGGTTAAGAAAGCTGGGTCACTCAACTTCATTAGTCTCCAGGAAATTCAAATTAAATCCACAATACAGCATTGATATACTACATGCATCAGAAAGGCTAAAATGAAAAAGACCAATATTACCACTGAGTATATGGGACAGCAGAAATGCTTACAGACTTCTAGTGAGAGTATAAGTTGGTAGATTCATATTGGAAAAATGTTTTTAGTATCTATGAAGGTTGAACATATGTGATAACCTATGTCTTAGCATTTCCATTCCTACGTGTATGTCTAGCAAGAATATGTACACTTGAACCCCAAAAGACGTGTGACGAATGCTCTTCATAGCCTTATTTGTAATGGTGAAAAATGAAAACAACTCATTAATTTGTGGCATAGTCACAAACGAAAATACTGTATAGCAATGAAGAGGAATGAGGTATAGTTAGCTGTAATATCGGTGAATCTCAAAAATACAATGTTGAGAGGAGAAGACAGACACAAAGCAGTACATGCCATCTGATTCCATTTATATAAAGCTTAGAAATAGATCTTTGGCATTACAATTCAGTACAAGGTTAAGTTTCAAGGAGGTAGGTTACTGAGATGGGACATAAGGAACTTCTAGGGTGCTACAATGTTCTAATTCAAAAAAAATTGTTATATGGGTATCTTTGTGAAAATTCATTGACCTTTTCTGTGTACTTTTCTGTGCACATATTACATTTCAATAGAGTATTAAGAACAAAAAAAATGCAAAGCCTGAGTAGGAGTCTAGTATCATGACAGCCAATATTGAAATTGTTGACAAGTGCAGCTGAAAGAAAGGATTGAATTACTGAATGTGTCTCCAGTTATATTGGATGTGGGGAACTAAAGAAAATTAGGGACACCTAAGTTGTAATGGGAGAGAGAGAACGACAACTTGTTATGACAAAGTTGGCTATGTAACTGTTGTAAGATTGAAAATACAATCAGCATTGTAGCTCTATCTGTTTTATAAGTCAGTAAAGGCCATTCTCATGACTTGAGAAGGAATTGATTATTTAATTTAAGGTAGATACAGAGATGAATTTCATAGCTCATTTCTTGACCTTGTTTAATTTTTGCTGTTAGTTAAGTATTAGAACTCTACAAGGAAATGAAAGTTTACATTATCATATTAAGCAAATTATGTGCAATGTAAACAAAGCATTTGCTAAATCTGTGAACTCAAACCTGGCTTTTCCTGGTCTTTAGTCTCCTAGCAAGAGAAATACAGGTAGATGATAATGTAAACAGTTAGGTTCCCTGTGTGACTTTAAAAGGAAGGAAGCAATTTATTCTTTCTTATGTATTCACTGAAAGCTCTTTTTTTTTTATTTCTCAGAAAACTGGATTTTCGATCTTTATCTTAGTCATATCTATTTACTCCCTAGTTATCTTGATTAAAATAGAAAATCCATTTGTCTTATGAATCATGGGTTAAAAAGGTATCCTTAAATAATTATATTAATTGTCAAGATTGCTTTCCAAATATCATGGCTGACTAACTCTTAGCAGTTGTTATGAATGAGGACAGTGGACAATAAAGGTCATTTTCTTTCCTCTTATGGCTTCTCTTCTGGGTTGACATATATTCCCTTTGCTTACATAGTGTTTACCTTCTAAGTTTCATGAGGATAATTTTCTAAATAAGTTTTATTTATAATCTCAGTTCCAGAGATTGTTGAATGCAGTCTGACATATTGTTGCAACACCTCTAGTGGATTATAAACAATTCATTATGTAGCATATACCTAAAGGGAACTTAAAATTGATCATGCAAATTGGGACCTTTTGAAAATAAAAAAGGATGTTATCAATAATTATGCTAGGCAACGGTTGTGAACTAGTGCTGTCTTGGGCAAACTGAGATGCACGATTGCTCTACCCAGAGCTCTCCTGGAAGGAATAAGCCTTGTGAAGACTGTTTTATTAGAAATGTTGCTTACCTGGTCCACCCACCCCAAACTGAGTGACTTACAAGCATGATCTCAGCTCAGTTCTCTTTCTCATGATGAGAACTGTAAGGCCTAATTACAAACAATAACAGTGATACTGTATGACCAGTATGGGATATTACTTTCCAGTTCTTCTCTATTGAAATCTTGGTGAAAACCCATAACTAAATATCACTAACAGAATGGCCTGATTTTTCTAATTTTTCTGGCTTTCATCTTTCAGAGTCAGTCATAACTAAACCAACAAGTCTCAGCCCTGTCAAACATAGGATTTTTTTTTTCTTTAATGACAAGGGTAAGAAGTCTCTATAGCAGTATTATGTTTGCTGCCCCTCACTTACTATTGGGCCCCCATGTCAGTCCTGCATTCCTCCTTCTTGGTTCTCAGGTCAGCTGACTCATCCCTCTGTCTGTATACTCTGTTCTCAGCAGTGGAACTTGTTGGGAATCTAAGGGTTTAATCAAAACTCATCCTTCTGTGGGTTCTGAACCAATGGAGAAATAAAGACCTAGAAGTCAGATGAGAATCAGAGTCTCTTTTTTAATATTGGCACATTTTCATTATGATGCTGTGACCAGTGGCCTTCTCGCCACTTTTTCTTTGTAGTGAACTTACCTCCTTGGTGACAAATAAAGCAGCTGGGCCTGCCCTTGTGGCTTTAAACAAGGTAGACAGAAGGACAGAATAACATTGTGATTTCAGCATGGTAGTTCAGGGTAGGAGGGTGAGGAAAAAAGAAGTGGGGTAGAAGAATTGTAGACAGCTAGAAGTAAGAAAAAGGCATGGAAAGAGAGGGAAGAGAGAAGAAAGTCAAAGAGGCAGACAGTGAGGGAGAAGGTGAGATCAAGCAATCAAAATGCAGTGAGAGAAAGAGAGAGAGAGAAAGGAAGGAACCACCCCTGCCCCCAACACAGGTCATGACATTTCCTGTGAAACTCAGTTAAGTACATCCTGAGGCTGCAACTGCCAGAATGTTACTATTCAGCTGCTTCACATGCAGTGTCCTAGGGCTATAATGAGAACCCTGGAAAACCACAATGCCTTTCCAACGTTGTCACCGGTGGAATGTAAGGCCACATCTTTGTCACCTGTAAATTGCAGAACATCCACTCTCAGTCTGTAGAAGGGCACAACACTTTTTATTTTAGATAAAGAAAACTTTGTTATTGTTGTTATTTTATAAAAGGGAAAATTGTGTGAGCATGATGGATAACCATTTATTGAAATATTTGCAAATATTTTATCCTTGAATAAAACCAGAGAATGGTAGAGAATCAAAGATATTTCAAAAAAGCAAAATGAATTTCTTTCTCCATATACTTCTTTCATTCTTATTGTCTTTAAGATATGAGAAAGAACTTTCAGTGATGACATACATAATTTAAAAGTGCTTTTTTTGGAAGGGTGGAGCTTTTCTTTTCCTCCTTCTAGGGCAGGGCAGGGCAGGGCAGGGCATCTATTTTAGTCCAAGTGGAAGCACAAGGTCATGTTGGGGCTGGAGGTTGAGCCCTGGTGATTACTATAGAAGAGCCACAGCGTCACTTGACATGTACTTCCAAAGGGCTAGGAAAAAATAAATTTGGTGGTAAGTGCTTATTCTTCAGATTCGAATAACACAGAAGATTGTAGTGACAAACATACTGAGCCGGGACTGAAAGCCCAGAATAACCAGGTCCCAGCAGGGAAAAGAAATATGAAATTGAACAGTGAGATAGGACAGGAGAAATTTAAGGTAAGACTGACACAATTTGTTAAAACTCATATTCCATTAAAGAGTAGAAAAAATGACCTCAGCTGAGCTATTTAGGATGATAAAAAAACAGAAGTTGTATTTTCAAAGTTTCCATTTGGTGTAGAATTCTTATTGACACCAAGATTCTTCTTGTAAATGACTTTTACCCCTAACAAATAAGGAATTGGTTTTCCCAAAAGACTGTCTATCTACCTACCTGGGAGACATATTCACCAGAACAGAGTGATCTCTGAGATTAAGTAGCATGGTTTAGGTTTGGATTTAATTTTCACTTCCCTTGGTCTGCTGTGGCATTCACTTATTTCCCCTTTCAAAGGTTCTAGAATCTGTTTCAGCTGAGAGATTAAAAACCCAGTGCATCAATTTAAAAAACACCGAAGTCTTCATGGTCTGTTTTATCTCTCTGGCTGAATTTCACTTGTGTGTTATTTTATTTGTGTTTTGTTTAAAGTGCGCTTCCAGGGCCGTGGCACTGTATATATTTGTGCATATTATTCATTGGGCCCGGCTGCAGGGAGTGAGAGTGGAAAGGCAGCCACACTCTGCTTGCCAAGCCATACCATGTGATGTGGGTCTGTGTCAAACCAGAGGAAGGAGCACTTCTTTCTACTTCCCACAAACGTGCCATATGGGCTATCAAGTGGCCTGGATTGCTCCTAAATCTCCTGTTTTGCTGAAGAGTGGACAGAAATGGTAGGATCTAGAGTTCTGGAAGTGGTCAGATTCTTAGATATTCTCAATTACTTACGTCTATTACTCAGTTTGCTTAATTTGAGAAATTCAAAGTTCTCATTTTAGGGATGTGTGGGAACCTGAGTGTGTTTGTTACAAAAGAATGCTTGCTATAAAACTTCACTGTGCAGGGAAACTCAGTAATTTGGGGCTTAACTGAAATCCATTTGTCTTTCTGTTCATTCATCCATCCATCCATCCATCTGATCTGTCTCTATCCAAGAGGGCTTGCCCTGGTCAGGCAGGTGTTGTAAGTGAATGATACAGGAGGGATTACAGAACAGTGGGGCGTGGTAGAGGTTGGCAAATAGAATATTTCTCCATCTGTAGGGAGTGGCTGCTACTCATCTTCAGGGGATCCCTGTCCAGCAGGAAAGCAAATGCACAGCTCCAGGGGCCTCAGGTCTTTTGACTTTTTCACAGTTAAAGATGTGAAGCCTCCTGATTTTAAAATATTGACAGCTAATTTAAACATTTAAAAAACACTCTGCTAACATTGTGAGCCTTGTCCTCCTGTTGCTGCATGCCACAGTGAGGGAAATGTGTTGGTCACACGAGGTGTTCCGGTGTCAGTCTGTGACCTCTGCCTCCATGGAATATATGCCGGAAGAGGGGTCTCCTGTATTATCTTATGGTTGAATGGGAAGCTTCTCTACTTTTAATGAATTTGAAAGTAAAGGTATCCCTCTACTTTTTGGGGAATAAACTGGTTACATTACTTGGATTACACAGAATAAAACATTGTTGTTGGGTGTTTTAAAAAATAATTATTACCCCAACTGCTTCCTGATTATCTGAAGCAATTCTATCAAGACTTTTCAATAGGGTCCTCCACAAGCTTACAAAAGAGTTCAGTGCTGGCAGTGAAAGGAGAAGAATGGCAAGGAAACAATTCTCCTTGCTGGGAATAGAGCCAATCTGTGTATATTGGTTTTGAGAGTAGGGATTTTAAAGCAAGCCACTTTAATCTACCTTTCTAAGAAGAAATAGGAAAATTCTTCACAGAAATGTCACCTGCTTTAACACCTGAACACCAATTGTATTCTGTCAAGTTGAAAGCAAATTTGGGAACATTTTAATCAAGCTGGCATCTCATAGAATTGGCACATGCATGGTTCATAAACTATCTTTTTGCTTGAGGGAAAAAAATACATATAACTAATTTTAAGGCAGAAAATCTTTTAAGATTTTATGAAAGACTACTAGGATCAGAATGAATTGTTACAAATTCAATAATATTTTATAATATATTTGATGTTTTATATTTTAACACAAATAATTCAATTATAATAAGCCGATTACTTTTCCAGTGCCTTCTAAAGAAATTCTTTACAGGTCTGTGTAATGCTAGAACAGTGATGATAAAGCACACTATGTCCCTTGCTTCAGTTTTTCCTCTCCTGTTCATCCTTCACACACCAGCTGACAATTATCTTCTGATAGAGTAACATGGCATTCTTGCAGAGTAAGAATTTAGGAAATAACCTAACAGGACATCCAGGTCTGAATGACCTTTCTGAGGCTGGTGCATATTTCTCCTGGGTCTGTTGTGTACTGGCAAGTGTGAACCTTGGAACCCTAATAAGAAGAAGGAATTCAGGCATTTTCTGCCCCGGCTTGGGAAAGATTCCTGTCCTTTCCCTGTGGAACTGGCAGAACTATCATTGTGTTATGAAAGAACTTTGATCAATTTTGTCAGATTTTGGTATTGATATTTGCATATCTACAACTTAATGTCACTTTTCTACTTAATATTCTTCACTAGTATCTCACTGGATTTGGAATAGAATCCAAGATGTTTACTTTGAACTACATGGCTCATCTTGCACTGGCCTCTGCCTTCCTCTTCCACCTCATTTTCAGCTACTCAGGCTTTCTTTCTTTTCTTTAAGTGGGTTAAGCTCTGTCTCACTTCAGGCTCTTTGTTGAACCTGCTGGTCCCTCTTCTTGGGGATTCTTTCCTCCGATCTTGGATTTTTTCATTTGGATTTCCACTCAAATATGACCTTCTTAGAAGGTTTCCTTTGGAGACGACACCTACCAGCACTCTATCCCATTACTCTGTTTCATTTTCTTCATAGCATTTATTTGAACTAGTATTATTTATTATTTGCCTCTCTACTAAAATACAAGCCTCATGAGAGTAGGACCTTCTTCTTTGTACAGTAGTGCTATATTTTCAGAATCGAAGACAATTAAATTATATATTTTTCCCCATTCAGTGGTGTTTCCTACAACCTGTCATACTTTTGATCGGAATATAATTTCATTATTTGGCAGGGTTTGAGGAGAACAGAATTAGAAGGTGATGAGAAAATAGAAATATATGGAAATGGTGAATAAAATACTTTTCCGATAGAAGAAAAAAAAGAGCATGCATTCAAGATAAGAAGCAATCAGTGATAGAGCCCATAGCTAGTGTCAGTTTTTTTTTTTTAAAGGAATCTTCCCCTGGCCACCCTGAAACCATGATGATTCATATATTTGTTTACAACTGTTTCGTCTGGGACCAAGGACAACAGGATTAATCTTTTAAACATCAAATAGAAATAAAACAATATTTTTATCTGTTCCCTAAGCTGTGTTGGACAGAAGGTGTTTCATGAAGCTGATGAAATTTTAACTAATGCGGAACATAATCCATTAAGATTTAACTTTCATCAATCATCATCCTTATTGTTACTATGCAGCAGAAAAATGTAAATAAGTAATTACAGGAAAATGTAAATATGAAAATACAGCTGGAAATTTTCTAGTTCTTAAGCAGTGATTTATCTGACCCTCCAGTCATCACCTCAAGAACCAAAAGAAAAGAAAGCCCAACAGGTTTCTGTGGTTAAAAGACTTTTATTTATAAAAGTCTATAGGAGCAGATCAGACACAGAAAAAAGGGGGCTCATGACAATTTTTTGGTCTATTTCACATCTCTTGAACAGAGCTCTAAATGTAATCTTCTTATCAAGAATGTGAATTGTATTTCTGTGGGACATAATTGCCTGCTCTTCTCTATTCCTAGAATCGATTACAGTTTTCTGCAGGGAGCAGAATTTTAAATTCTTGTAGGATGATTATTAAGCAGATCAGAGTAAGGGTTGTGATCCACTTAGTTGGGATACTTAAATATGGTTTAGTTCTGGTAATAACCAAAACACAGATGCAGTAACAACCACACATGCTTCTCTGTGAGAAGAGGTGATGACTCAGCACTGTTTCTATGAGATGACTGATGCAGAGCCAGATAACAATGTTAGATATTGATAAAAATGCTTAAATTTTAACCTTAATTGTGCATAAATGCTTAACCCCTATCCTCTACTCTCTGGTCCCTTAGTCATTGAGATTGGTCCCTTAGCTTGTCTTCACCTAGCCTCAAAGATTCTTTTCTGCTGACCCCAATTTCCTACATTTTCCCTTTAATAAATAGCGGCTATGTATTTGGTGACAAGTTTGTTTTATGCCATTGTGTGTGAAAGGTAGATCTGCATGAGAATTGTGGGTTACTTCTTGTAAAGTTCTGCATTCTCCCTTAGCTGTTTCCAAAAACAACTGTATTTCAGTTGAGTGTGAAAATTCTTTGTTGTTTCCTCATAATGCTGTCAAATAAGGCTGACTGGGTAAGATTTTTTTTTCTGCAAAGATCTGAATTACGGACTTCTAGCTAGTATTTTACTTCTTTGTCTGAGATAGAAAGGGATATGAGTATCCTTTTAATACATGGCTTCAGAAACCCAAGTCCACTTTGCCTGATTTTCATATAAGCAATCACCTTTGCTCCCAGGTCACAGATGGAAACTACTGATCGCAGAGACCTTGTCCCCTAGCAACAAACCACATCCACTTTTGCCCCTACAGGAACATTCCATTCATCCATTTGTTCTTAAATTAACAAAAAGTATTTACAGAAGTGGAGAGGGTGACTATGGGGAAAGAGCATGTCTTGTTAGGTCAGAAAATATGTGACTAGAAACATGAATGTGTATGTGTGTGTGTGTGTGTGTGTGTGTACATGGGTAAGAAAGAGAATGAGTCGATTAGACAAAGGTGATTGTTTACCAAATGATTCTGTAATATTAGTGCATAGATAATGAGCACAAGTACAGTTTTGGGAAATGTAAGCTTCCTTTCTATAAAAGCCAGAAGATACATTATTATATGTGTTTTACTAAAAGAACTGTCCTTTGAACATGTTTCGAACTAATATTTTAAGAAGTCTTTAGAGAATAATCAATTTTTTTTTGTTGCCTCTTCTAAGAATGGAATAGAAATAGGAAGTACCATCCTTTTATTTGTTTTGTCCAGATCTTTGTAAGGGGAAACCAGCTACTACTTCCTTGTAAGAGCTACCTTAAAACTCACTTCTTTTCAAAATGTCTTATTTTTATGACAATACCCTGTTTAGGATATATTTTTGAAAATCTTAGTCTGGAATAGTACTTTTACTTAGGAGCATTTTGTAGCTCTGACTTCCCTAATGGATACCACATATGCCATAATTTTAACACTTAGAATTAAAGCCACCTAAAGACAGAGGTTATATCTTCACTCTTGTAATCTCCAGTTGACTCTTTTCTTCTTCAGTGAGATTATCTAAATACCACATGATACCATCATACATATTTTGTTTGCCTACAATTCACTTTATTTCTGATTTATTTAAGTTCAGGAAAAATATGTAGATAATTATTGCTTGTAATATTGCCAAGCTAAACTTAATAAAACCTTATATTAAATAAAGTACAAAATTAACTGTATGTTTAGCAGCCAAGGGGTTTTGGTATGTTGCTTGGGTAAATTATAGGTCTGGTATAGAAGGCCCTGGAAGGCAGGCCTGTGTCACCATGGTGACATGGGTTAGAGGAGATGGATGGCCATCATGTAAAGGGTCTATTGAATTCTCTGTGCCAACAGCAGTGCTTGGTACTACCCTGGGAGTACTCGATCACAATAAGATTTTCTTGGCGCAATATAATGTACCATAATGTGTCTGATATAGTCAGCCAAAACATGACCATTTATCAATGTCTCTGCCAGCTACCTGGGCTGAGTAAGAGAACCAAAAGCCAAATGTAGTGATCAAAAAAGCAACTAGAGAAGTAAAAGGCAAATGAGGAAAAAAGCTAGCCAAGAATCCATGTTTTGCTTAGTTATCTCTCTCATTCCCAGGGAATCAGCAGTGTGGGATATTCTCCTACCTATGTGTGCAATCCATCTTTTCTGTGGGCATAAGACTACTCATCTCTGAATCCTCCCACTTCTGACTGTCTCAGTCACTGGGAAGCAGACGAGGAACCACTGCAATATAGCAGAGTGGTAACATGTTCAGGCTCTATTGGGCAGATGTCCTGGGTTCAGATCCCTGCTCTATGACTTACTAATAAGAAATTACTCAGTTTTTTGATTTCTAAAATGAAGTTTTTTGATTTCTAAAATGAAGAAAGTAGCAAAAATATTATTTCATAAGGTTAGTGTGAAGATGAAATGAGATAATACATATTTATTGCCTAGCATACTACAGTTATTAATAATGACAGGGCCAGGAAGACTACATGTAAGTGATAAATAAATATGTAAAATGTGTGTGATTGGCCACCTAGGTTCATCATATAAGAATGTATCAGGAACACAAGTTAAAATATATATATTGTTACTATTATATTGTTACTATCACTATTGATGTTATTACCAAAGAGATGTACAAAAATATTTCTATATTCACTAGGAATCCTACTTTACACATAAGGTGAACAGTATTATCCAAAGTTCTCAATTCCTAATGCTTGAGTTCTTCTTTCCTTTTTTTTTTGAGAGGAAAAAATTTTTATTAAAAATAATCACTATATATATATATATACACATATATATATATGTACATATATATATATATAATCTTGATAATATAAAATTCACTTGCTATATCTAAGAAGAACATTTTCAGATGTTTTTGTTCTGATCTCAATTCTCCTGAGAGATAACAGCAGTCAAAAAACAGTCTGGTAAAAATTTCATGTAGAAAGGCACATAAAAATTTTACTCTTTGAAATGTAATTGCTTTGGCATAAAAATTAAGAATAAAACTTCAGTCTCAGGATGATATAATTTTTTAATGAACTGAAATTGCAGCTAATAGAACACTGAATACAAATATTAGTGAATATGAAAGGAAGGCATGACATGGATTATTCATTATAGGTGTTAAAATAGCAATCATGATTTTTTTTTTTAACGAAGACAACTCAGAAAAATAAGCCAAGCAGCTTCAGAATGAATTTACTGCACAGCTTGATTCTGAACTTATAAATATAATGAAGTTCAAAAATATTATTAGTAGCAGAGGTATATGAGAAGAGCCTATCCATATAAATTGCAGCTCTGTGGGGCAGGGGTATGAGAAGAAGATGGATTCTCGGGACCCTATCTAACCCATGAGACAGTGATCCTGCCTCTGATTTCAACTGTTATCTTCCTTTTTTTTTTTTTTTTTTTTGTATTGCCAAAACACATCTGTATTCTGGTGCACTCTCTCTGCCCTGTCTGCCTGTTTTCCACTGGGGCTGAAACTCTACTTTCCTCTATTTCTACCTCTAGTTGCTATATTTTTAAAATATCAAACTAATTTTTTTCCAACCTGTAAAACATTACCAGTGAATTTCTGAAATTGGTACTAGTAGCTATTTTGATGGACATGTCTAGTTCCATAGCTTCTTGCCAGATGAACAGCAATGTAATAAAGCTTACAGAAACAGCACTGGCATGGCCAGACATCATGCATGAACCTGCCAATTTCCTTGTTTCTGGTCTTTCCAAGCCATGGAGTCCCTGGTAATGTACACTTTAAATCAAGAAAGCCTAGTGAATGCTACATCGAACAAACTTCGTATGAAGTATCAACAACATCAATATCATTTATTCACTTATCATTATTCATTAATTTATTCAATAATGTTTATTCCTATAGTAAGTGATGAGAGACTAAAATGGGGAAAAAGAGGAGAAAATAGCAAATTAAAAAAAAAATAGAAGTTAGAAGAATGTAGAAGCCATAGCAAATTGTTTCAAGAGGATATTTTAAAATCATAAGTACAGATTGGGACACTTATAATAAAATAAAATGTCCAGAAAAATTATTGTTCAAACATGAATATGTAGATAGTAATATCACTATTTGGTTTTCAAAATTTATAAGTTATATAAATATAAAAACTGCAGCCAAAGACAATCTATATAAATATGCAAAGAATATGAAAAATAGCATTTGGAGGAAAGCATCAACTATCTTCATTGGAAACAGTGCTAAATGTTCATCTTGATAATAAAATGTTGAGAGCAATTATTTGGCCCATTCAGTAAACAAAGCTGAAGAGTACATAATAAATAATTAATAATAATAATAATAATAATAATAATAATAAAATAATAATTACTTTGTCTTGTTAGTGAGATCATTGTTAATATTAATGGGAATGTAATGCTCAAGATCCTGGGGATAGATAAAAAGGAAGCTCTAGATGTATGAGACTTACATGTGGCTCTAAGGTTTCCTGACAAGTTAATTATGGGCCCCTCTCTTGGGGGCATTCCCAGGACCTCTCCGGAGGCCTCTTTTAGTACTTATGAGTTGGGGGAAGGTGGTAATGGGAAGCTAGACTTTATTTTCAAATTCCTCTGAATTGAGAACCAGACTAGAGGTAGGGATAAATGCAAGGAGAAGCAGTAGATTAAAAGGTATTTCCTGGTCTGGATAATTCTCTATGCTAGGGCTGGTTCAGGGAGCTTAGAAGCCAATCCGAATTCCAAAGAGTCAAGCAGTACTTTGACTTCTAGGGTCACTTGACCCTCCGCCAGGAGGAGTGGATCATCATCATACAGCTAGTCCAGGGTACAGCCAGACATCCTTGCTGGTAATGCAAATATTTTCTGGTGACTGTTATAGTAATATGCTAGTTTAATGTGCAATGAGATATATTTTTAAGGTGTAGGGAGGACCACAGTAGCTTTCCTTGGGTTTTGTCTCCTGACTATAGTCCCTTGGGCTTATTCGTATTTTTGACAGTATCTTCAAAGTGTATTTATAACATTGTAATTTTTTTTCTTATATTTTTCAGTTGTAAAAACAAAAGTAACAATAACAAACAGCTTCCAGAAAATGTGTGAGTTATGCCTGCTGTATCACATGGCATTTCCATATTTCTCATTTGTTTTAATAAGAGTTGGCTCTGGGAATAGTAATCACAGTATATAGCCCTTACTGACAGTGCCATCTTCTCTGCATGATTTATTGCAGAAGTGATTACAAAAGAGAATGGGTTCTGTCCAATGGGCAGCCTAATCAGTGGTCAAACTGTTATTTTCCCCAGTGATTATAAAAGGACAGATTTAGTACCGGGCATATTCATTTCAGTGTCCAACAGAATGAAATGAATGTCCTGGATCATTCTTTTCAAAGACATCTCAGCATTGGTCTAAAACCAATTTATAGTATGTAATAGTATGCCTTCAATTTCTATAATACTCTTGGATCCCTGTGTGAACTTCTGCTCATTTTGTACTACTTCTGTGCTTGCTACTTTGGAAGAAAAGTGGACAATGGTATTTCTTAAATAGTCAAATGTGGGTGCTGATTCAAACGTACATGCAGTAGCTACTTACCTATGGTTCGGTAAATGGTGGTATAAAAAATGAAATAGTTTTGATACTATGTCCTCTAGATGATGAAAACTGAAGACACTGGACTGATGACTTTCTTAGTAAATGTTATTGACTGCCTGGGCTGTGTATAGTATTGCATGCATATCAGGTATTTTATTTGTACTTAGTAATATATGTTAAAAGTAAAATTTTAAGATATGTTGGATCATCTCTCGAGATCCATCCAAGCTCTTGCTAGTATATCTTTTGGTTCTGCAAAAGCTGGAAAATTACAAAACAATCTCTAAGACTTCTTTGGAGATAAGGTAGTGAGTGGTCATGGGGATGTTTTATTGCTTTGCTGTCAGCACTGGAGCAAGTCCCAGGGCCTTCTCACTAGCTGCATGGGTGTAAAGGGCAGTATGTGAACATAGTGGGCACTGTATGATTTGGAAGCAGACAGCCGTAGTGGTAGAGTCTAGCTTCCCAGTCGGGTTGTCCTTGGATCATAGTGATTTCCTGATCTAGCCACCTGCCTGTTAGTGTTTGTTTCTTAATTGTGGTGAGGCACTGTGGTTATGAAACTGTCAGCATCCCAAGGTGGCAGGCAGTGGCTCACAGAAGAGGTAGTGGCTTTTCCGGTGGCCCAGTTCTGTGGTGTGGCTTGGGAATTATTTCTGAAGTCTCAGCTTAGATGTATTTCTTTAGCCTTCCAATGATTCTCTAAGCCATTTAATTATCTGTATAAAATCCTTTTCTTCTTAAAATAGCTAAGGTAGATTCTGTTCTCTTTAACTATACCATGACCTGTATCCCACTGGGCTATGTACTTCCTCCAGAATATTCCCAGGTCAACTCATTGGCCATTATATTAGTTCTACAGAAAGTTGTGGAAGTACTGCTAGAAATAATCACAAATTTTATTACAAGTGGGTCTTTTTAAACTCATTGCAAAATGTTTACACATATTCATATTTTTCCTCTAGTTGATGATTTACATTGGTGATACCCTCAAGCGCATTAACTTGACTTATAAAATGTCCCTTAAACTGTACTTTGAAGCCCAATAAAATCAAGTTGTTTGAGCTAGAAAAGCAAGAGCAGGCAAAAGTGCAGAATCTCCATAGAAAATGTTTTGCCTCTAGGGTCCTGTCATTCAAACTAGAGATTGAAAATACCAATATTCTAGTGGATGGATTTCTAAGGCTGCTTATTTCCGTAGGTTAAGGCACAGTGCCAATTAGGGGCCAAAGCAGTGGGTCCTGTGTCCAGGTGAGACATTTAGTTTTACTCTTTTTGATTTCCTCAGCCTTCACTCTTTTTGTCTTGTCTATTGGTATTGCCTGTCTTTGAGAAAAGAGAGAGTAGTGCAAGGACAAAAAACAAAAAACAGATAAACAAAAGCCACATACACACACACAGAGAAAGCTTTCTTAAGGTGCTTTACTAATGGGTCAGCAGTATCATTTTTATACCTGAAGGACTGTACATACCAGATAGTCTCAGAAAGAGGAGAGAAATACAACCTATAAATACTAGTGAGCCTTGTTAAGCTGAACAGGCCAAGAGGAAACTGACTACCTTGCCTGGGGAGAATATTTGTATTATCAGGGTAAATGGCATGTATTGATTAAGGTAGAAGAATGATAGAAACATTTTAAGCATATAGGAGAATTTAATTCACAACAGAATAGGAGTTTAAAAGGGATAAAAGTATTGGGTGGAGCAAAGATAGCTCAGGGAAGGAGAGAGGCTGTACTACTTGAGAATTACATTCAACTATGAATAAGACAGATTCCTTTCCAAATAGTGGCTTAAATACACAAAGATTTGATCTTTCATGTTACAAAAAGCTTCAAAATAGGCAATCTGGGGCTGAAATAGCAATTCTAGAAGATTATCCTGGACCCAATTTCCTTTATTAAAAAAATTATTTTTAAATTAAAAAAAATTATTTATAATTGACATATAATACTATATTAGTTTCAGATGTACAACATAGTGCTTCTATTTCTGTTATCCATTTTCTAAACACATGGCTTTCATTCTCAAGGTCAACTCAAGATCCAAGATAGTAGCCTGAGTTCTAGATAGCAACTTCATGTTCCAGCGGGAAAACCTTTCTTTGCCAGAGGCTCATACAGGACTTCCTTTTACATCTGACTGGCTAGAATTTAGTTATATAACCTCACTTAGCTGCAAGAGAGGCTGGAAAATTTAGTCTCTCTTTGCCAAGCAGCAATATGCATAGATAAAAATTTTGGCTTCTGTTACTAAAGAAGGAGAGAATGGATATTTGGTAAGCAACTCATGATCTTTGCCACAAAGGCTGAGCCAGACAGAGCTTAGAGACAGCTATTCCATCACAAATGGAGTTTCTTACCTTTACTTCTGAGTGATCCAGGAAGCTGGAGTGGTTTCCAGAAAATATTGCCAAGAATGCTTGAGTACACATGCAGCTGTGTGATATTGGCAATGGCACCTGAGACCCTTTTATCTGCCTGTTGTAGAATTTAATCAATTGAAACGATAGCGAGTGTATGTGGGAATTATTTGCATACTGCTTGTGAACCTTGTCTAATGCCCTCAGACAAACACCTGTATCAACTGAAGCTCTGGAAATTTTCTAATATGAAATGGTAGAAATCTTTTTGAGGTCACAGTTATGGGTAAGTGCACTCAGGTGATTTTAGAGCCATAGAATTTGAAACCTGATTAAAGACACTTTGACTATTATAAAAAGCCTATGTTATGATGTTTTGTTTGTCTCAAAGTTTAAGAAAAAATAGGCCAACATTTGAAAATTAGTTGATTTCACATATATTTGAATAATTAGATCACTTGATAGTACCATCCTGCATGTCTGCATGTTGACAATCTCCTGGGGTTGAGCAATGACAACCCCATTTAGACAGGGCCTGTGTTTGTTGGCCCTCAACCATCTACACGTTTCTGGTATCTTATTTCTAGCCTACTTTTTACTCATTTATGTAACCTGCTGGCTCCCTGGCAGCATCTATGCTTATGCCCTTTGCCAGGGATGACTCAGAATGTAGCCAGTGCATGGGAGTGAGTGTGGTGGTTGGTTGCCTGCCTCAGTCATCATCTGAGTGGGAGGCATGTGTGGAGGACTCCTGGCCTGAAGATGTGAGAAAAGATGTAAAGGACAGCTAGGTTCTATAAGAGCCTGAAAGTTCGTATAGTATGAGAACTCCAGGGATCGTCTGCAGGAAGGCACATAATTGCACCCCCTGGATATCTGGTATTTCAAGACTCTGATTGAATGGGCTTGAGTTGAAGCCATGGTTTACAAAGCTAGAGCCAGGATGTGACTGTGGGTTGTAGCCAAGTTGTTCCAGAACAGGTGGAGTGAACTTGTTGGTGTTTTGAAGTGATAATTGGTCAGGCTAATATTTTTAGGGTAGTGGTTTTAATAGCTGGCACTGTTTGAATTCCTTCCCTACAACCTCCAAGAATGACTCTGTAACCTACTTAGGCTCATCTAAGTGGTTTATAACGTAGGCCTATATTCCAACTGGTTGGCAATCTGTTCATTGCCATTGTTATCTGAATGTGTGTAGTGTGTATTAAATTTCTTAAAGAAGAGATACACACAGCTGCTTCTTAAGCCACCCTTGTCCCAACACAATACTGATACATGCATGCGCAATTTTGCAACCCTTAATAATTCACTTGAAAATTATTTTAATTTTAATTTGAAAAAGATGATGAAGAAAGAATCCTTAAAAAACTATAGAATTCAGCTACTTCTATTTATAAGAAGAGGCATCAGAGTGCTTCAAGGTATGTTGGACTGAATAATTTGAGAAAACATCATTTTCATCAACTGAGGCTTTTATTTAGAGATCATAACTATAAATTTAAGAAAGAGCCCTCTTGCCTTCTCCCAGCCCAAGTAAGTCATTTGAATGGTATTTGTGTCTTTGGATTTTGACCTGAAATGAAATCTTTTAGCTTTACTTTCCATAGTAAATGTCAACAGTTTAAAGTAACATGATTCTGTTCTCTAAACCTGCCCTACTGCTAAATGCTACAAATAAAAAAAACCCCAAATAGCTATTTGCTACCTCGAGAAACATGTGCAATCTCCATTTGCTTCTTCTTATGAGGTCTGTAATTGTAAGATCTGATTTTATTATAATGGGAAAGCCACAACATTTTAATTAGCAATAGTGACCTAAATTTTATTAGTTTTATTGCAGTTCTTTGAGTTTTAACTTTTTCTTGAGTGTATTTAATTTAATTGACATAAAAACATCCATAAGGGGTTCATTCAGCTTAAGGTTAATGAACTTGAAATCGGATGCATTTAGTGGCTGAAGTACAGTATATTAGATTATAA
The DNA here is from genome assembly GCA_004027375.1 of Macroglossus sobrinus. NCBI lineage: Eukaryota > Metazoa > Chordata > Mammalia > Chiroptera > Pteropodidae > Macroglossus > Macroglossus sobrinus. Next base: position 895,371 of record PVKZ01000105.1, on the reverse strand, counting down.
TTTGCACAGGAGAAAAATAGTAATTTGCTTTTTACTTGATGTTACCACAAGTATTTATCATGACTATATCCTGACAAATACAACACTTTCTTTTTATACTGCACCACTCTATACCATACTTTACCTCTTTGATTCTAAATTTACTTTGTAGCATTAGGTTTTAGTTTATTAATTTCCATGTAGTTTGGGAAAATTTCCTTGAAGATATTCTTTTATATCTATAGTGTATTAATACCACTTTGAACATTTCTTCTAATATTCTCTAAATCTGAAACTTAGAAAAATGGAATTACAGATTCTATTTACAGAGAACATTTGTGTATTTATATGGGATTTCTTTCTATTCCTTATCTCATATTAGGACACTGAGGCTAATATTTACATTTTGTATTTTATATATATATATATATATATATATATATTTATATATATGTATACATACACACACACACACACACATATATATATATACATATATATATATTTAGAATATATATTCAGTTACAAAAGTAATACAATAAAATAGAGACAAGCTGGGGGAAAAAAAAAAGAACTATAGGTATTGATCCATGAAGGTAATTGTATTGAAAACTGAATTTTGAGCAATTGGACTCAAAATTATTTTGTGAGAATTTTTATCTCTAATATATATGACTATCAAGGTATTCCATCAAAGTATGTGCCATAGTCACTTAGGCTATTTCTAACTTTTTTTTTCTACTAAGACTAGTGCTGTGTGGAATACTTTTGATTAGAAACCAATCCCATATTTAAGATTTTTTTAAAAATTGGACTCCAGAGATAGATTTACTGGCTCAAAGAATATATTTTATTTAATATTACTTTTCAGGAAGCACCTACATATTTCCTAATACCCTGCCTGGCTCTTCTTTGTGTGTGGACAATAGATGAGGAGTCAGGAGGAGAAACAATGGAAAAAGAAGAAAGAATGATAGGAACCATTGCAGAGTTTTACCCAGGTTTTATTCGTTAACTGAAAATTATTTGCTATAGAAGTGGAGACAGTTTGAACTAGCTTGTCCCACATCTGTGTGTTTTCTTTTGGTCCTATTGGCCAAGAGACAACACTAAGACTTCTAAGGTTTTATTGAGACAATTCAAATTAACAAACACTGGAGAGTTTACTGTGTACTTTGCAGGGCATATGGGCATTTTGCATATGGGGTGTAGTCTGGGCCTTGCTCACTCTCTTTGAAAGGCAGTCATTAATCACCTGGGCTGATTGTGATTATTCCAAAAATCAATAGAAAACAACCAAGGCTATAACTCCAAGTCCAGATTACAGTTCTTTGGAGATCTTAAACAATACTGAGATTTTGCTCTGCCTTTTGATTTCCTTTCCTCTGTTCCACTTTTTCCTAGCATGGCAGCTGAACTACTTAGTATGCACAGAATCATTTCTTGGGGTCTGTCAGTTCTTGAGTTCCTTAGGCAATTATAGTAAATTAAATAAGTAAAAATACAATTGTGAAGGTTGAGAACCACCTCTCCATACTGTGAGATGATGAGGAGAAGAAAGATGGTACTTTGTGTATCCCACATCTCTTGGAGTTGTGAGGCCTCACAGAATTTACACTAGAGATATTAATTCTGCTCCAAACTCTTGTGCAGTTTTGTTCTGCAATGACTTTTATTCTAGGTCATCATGGTGGGCCGATGCTACCAGGCTAGAGGCTGGCTTCAGAAGTACACTTAGCTTTCTAGATTTGTGCTTTCTCATTGATTTTGATGTCTGAGCATTCCTCCCATTTTTTTTCTTTCTAAATTATGTCTGCATTTAAGTATTTAAAAATATTTTATTCGCCATTTTTGTTGTTTTTCACCAAAACAAGTATTATCAATATTGCTGTGAGAGAACAAGAGTCCTTTCAGTATTGCTGTAAATAAACTATGCAATCCATTCTCTACATAGCAGCATAGGTGATCTTTTAAGATATAAATCAGATCATGTCAGTCTCTTGCTTAAAACCTTTATGGTTTTCATTGATATTAGATTAAAACAAAACTCCTTATCATTTTCTACAAATGACTGCATGATCTGGCTTCTACTGGTCTCATCTCTAAAACACTCTTTCTCCTGCCCTTTGACTTACATCCACATTGGCTTTCTGTCTTTTTCTTGAACTATCCAAACTCATTCCTGCCGGGGGCCTTTGAGCTAGCTGTTTCCTATGCCTGGCTGCCTTAGACATACTGGCTCTTGGCATCATTTAGGACTCAGTTTAAATGTCCTCAGAAATAACTTTGCTGACCATCCTACTGAAGTGGCACACTTTCCCTCACCCAATCACTATTCCATTACCCTGTTTGCTTGAAATAATTTTGTTTATTTGTTCACTTGTTTACAATTCAGAATATAAACTCTATGGGAGAAGGGACCTCCTCTTTTTAATTCATTGCTTTAAGCACAGGACTAGAACAATGACAAGAAGTGTATGTTAATGGGCTAAATTAATAAATAAATAATCAGTCTGTGTCATGTCATTCCCAAAGTTGGCAGAATTTAAAATTTTATTAAGAGATACTGAGATACAGAAAAAATGTAAGGGATACTTAATTAGCATTAAAGAGGCAATGGTTTGTTAGAACTCATTACAATCATGTGATGTTAGAACACAAACAGGTGTTTGTTTCCTTTAGCTCTGACTCTTATTTTATAAATGTGAAAACTGAGATTCTGAGATTCTAGGGGCAATAGATCTGGGGCTGGGTCATATATCTCCTGATTCCTACTTTATGAGTGTTGCTTAATATCCCACCATGAATCATGGCTACTGCCCAGTGGATTGGCCACAGCAATGAATATTAGGGGAGCAATTGACTCTAGATATTGCAAAACCATGGGAAATGGAGTGACACTTTTTTGTCATTTTTTAAAAAGGCAGTAAGTGGTGATACAGCAACCTCCCTCCACCCCTCATTTGCTGTTTCACTGTCATTGGTTTCAGTTATCCATGGTCTAAGGTAGCTCAAAAATTTTAAATAAAAAGTTCCAGAAGCAAAAACTTCATAATTTTTAAATTGCTACTTAGTAGCATGATGAAATCTCGCAAGTCCCGCTCTGTCCTGCTTGAAATGTGAACCCAGAATCCACACGGTGTTCGTTCCCCGCCCCTTAGGCACTTGGTAGCCGGCTTGGTTATCAGATTGACTGTTGCAGTTTTACAGTGCTCGTTTTTAGATGACTCTTATTTTGCTTAATAATGGATCCAAAGCACAAGAGTAGTGATTTCTGGCAATTTGGATATGCCAACGAGAAGCCGTAAAATACTTTCTTTAAGTAAAAAGGTAAGTACGATATGCTATTTTGAGAGCGCACAAGATACCACATTCACGTAACTTTTACTACGGTATAGTGTTATAGTTGTTCTATTTTTTATAGTTATTGTTAATCTCTCACAGTGCCTAATTTATAAATTAAACTTTATTATAGATATGTATATATAGGAAAAAACATAGTATATACAGGATCAGTACCATCCACAGTTTCAGGTATCCACTGGGGGTCTTGAAATGCATTCCTCACAAATAAGGTGGAGGGGACTACTGTATTTTAAGATATCAGAGTATGGCATCTGAACACTTTTTCGAAAATTGTGTAAGGTTAATATCCTATGGCTTTATAAATGTCAACAAATTATTTCAGCTTGCCTAGAATGTCTTGAGTAGAATATACCTTACATACTATATATTGTCAGAGTCAGTCAGCACCAAGCATGGCATTCTAGGTCAAATTTTCCTTAAAAGGGCAGTAGAAATAAGATAGATGAAAAAGATGTTTTATCAGTACCATGATCTTGATGAAAATGAAAAAATTTATTCTAGCAAATTAAAAAATCTATTACAAACCCATGAATGTTGCATCTATATTTTTTTCTTTGTCTTTGTAAGATTTTACAACCTGGAAGGAAATGAGAACTGAGAAAACAGTTTTAAATTTAAAGTTCTTAATTGAACTTCCAGCTTTATAATTTACTCAGTGAATATGAGTTTGACTTTTTTTTTTTTTAAGAAAATGGGTTTGTTAGGAGACTATGAATATATTTCAGAAGCACTTCAGTGATTTTTTGCATTTAAATAAAAATTTGGATTATTCTGGAAAACAATTTGGTAATGTTCAAGTATTACTCCCTTGGCTCAGTTATAGCCCTTTTAGAAATTTATCCTAACTTAAGAATCTAGCCTAAGAAAAATTTGAAATTCAGATAATTTTTCAGAAAGATGTTCACAACAATACTACTTATAATAAAAAACAATTTGAATATGACTTAATATTCAAATACAGGTATAAGATAATTAGTGGTCGGCTCATTTGATGTAGTATTATACAACCATTTAATAAATTTAAATAGTTACAATTATTTAAATAATAAAAGAATTTGACACAAATTTATATATAATATAATCTCAACTATGTAAAGAATGAACAAAATCCAAAAGACTGGAAGGAAAGAAGCAAAAAATATTAATAGAGCTCACTTCTAGGATTTGAACGATTATAATTTTTTTTTGTAGTTTCACTTTTTCTGCAATATGCTTATGTTGACAATCAAAGAATTATAGAATTTATTTTAAATCCTAGCAAATGAATACAGTGAATGAACTATGTCAAAATGTGATTGGAATTATGTAAGCTTATTTATAGAAGAATATACATGTCTTTATAGTATCTATATATGTTATGTATATTATTTCTTTTACTTGCATAAATAGCTCCTCTTATATAGAAAATCTGGACAAATTATGACAACTTAAAATTTAGTAAAGTCATGTTTGTGTATTTAAAATATTTATCTCTTGTGTGCTATTTATAACGTGCTGCTTTTGCCATAAGACTGAGTTGATGGTGAAAACTGAAACAACTCTTGCATAAAGATTTCATTAGATAGGTTATAGGATAGGTTGTAGAAAAAGTACTTGATGGATGTTCATAAGGGCTTTGTAGGTTCTTTAGTGTGATCACATTAATATCTTTGCTTCATATACCACTGAAAAACTTCTGCTTCTTAAGTGATTGATACTTAATTCAGGAAGGTTATGTTATATTCATTTGTAAATTTAAGGTGCCCAGGACAAATCAAGAACCAAAACTTGTGAATAGAGAGTCCTATTGTTATTGACCTAAGTATAAACTTAGACACCCAAGCAAAGGTCATAGCTCAGAGCAAACCCTGAGTATGCTGTTTTGGGGAGGACTGGTAACAACATAGTAGGTGTGTCGGGGAATCATTGTTCATAAAGTAGGGTAGATTGGAGTTCCCTTTATGTACTTTTAACATTTGTATCTTTATATTGTTTTATTAAGGAGTGACAATATAATCAGCAGTCAAGAGCATTGGCTTCAGAATCATTGGAGCCATATTTGTCAGCTTCTAATTATGTAATCTTGAGCGAGCCACCTCTGAATTTTCACATCTATACTATAAGATTAGAATAATAATAGTCCAAAAAAAGAAAATAAATAAACCACTTTAAGTGTTTGAACCAGAGGAAATTTTAATAGGTTATGTAAATGAGGGAAGAGCTAAGAAGCCAAGCAAGGTCGCTAAAACAACCCAAATATTAGCAATAGTAGGGAGTATCTACAAATGATAGTGGAGTGGGGGAAGGGCGAGAAATGGTTCTTAGAAGAACAAAAATTCATACATCTGAGAGTTGTTGTTGTGAGGATCACACAAGGTATTGTGCCCACAGCATTTAGAATTGCCTGGCAAATATGTGCCTAATAAATACTGCCATTGTCATCATCATCGTCAGTGCCATTTGTAGAGTAACATATTTTTGTGAATATACTTTATATATTGGGTGCCAGCAGATTATTTCTGGTATAGCTTTTTTATCTTCTGGGCTCTGCCATGGTCAGGTCGCTAATCATTTCAGCATTTTCAGTGTCTAATCAGGCGGTGGTGTTCCATGTGCCTCCTTCAATCTCATATTGCAATCTGCCCTGTGCTGAGTTAAGGTAGAGTGACCATACCTACTTCATATGACCAGAACCGAGCCATGGCCATTTCCAAAGAATCTATGTAGTTTTGAGAGCATAATAGCATTTATAGCCTTATAAAAATACCCTGGAAAATTAACTTTAAAATTAATGGTTTTCTCAGATATTCTAATTCCTTCGGGCTTGAGTTTATTTAGCTGTGCCCTGCAAAACTAATTTAATCTTTTTCGTTGTTGTTGTTGTTTGCCATAGCTTGATATTAAAATCAAGGAATTTAAGGTAATCAAAAGTTTGTCAAGATAACAGGCCCACCAGGAAGAATTACAGAGCCGCTTCTTTGAAGCATAGACATAAAATAAAAATTCCATTTAGATATATTACCGTGAAGCTTTGTCAAAGTGCCCCCTTGAGTTGTTTGCCTTTTGAAATCACACTATTTATTGTAGCATTTTGCTAAGTCCTGGGAATTTCCTTCTTGAGAGATTTTTATCACTATGAAAAATAGCAGCTTTTCTAGGTTTTAAAATATTGTTAGTCTTTTTCAAATTGGCTTTCCAATTACATTCATTCTCAGAAAGAACATTTATTGATCTCAAGGAGTTAAGGTGTGTCTAGTTTTCTCCAGTGCTTTATTCTTCATATTTAAGACCAGGCTTCAAATAAGGGATAATAAAAGATAATACCAGCTAATAGTTTTTAAGTGCTTCCTCTATGTTACTTACCGCTCCCACATTTTGGATTCATTCTCTCATTTTAATGTGATGTTCGGACTTACAATGACCTCATGAGACTGGTGCCTTGTTTTAAATTAGGAAACCGAAGCTTAAAAGTTAAAAATCTTCTCCAAATCTGTATCACTGTGCTGTCAGATTCATATTCTTAATCACTTAAGGAGTAATGTTAACACATTATTGTTATGTTAATAAAACAGAAATGGAGAAAGAAAGAAGTAAATGCAAAAAAAAAGTGCACGAATACCTTAGAATTGTAGGTTACAAAAATGCAAGAGTAGGAAATGGTCTTAAAGTACGTCTAGTTAATCCTTCTCTTTTTACTGCTAAGAAAACTGATCTCCAGTGAAAGAGATGAGCCTTTTGATAACAAAGGAGACTAACTCCCAAGTACCAAGTCTCACCATCCTCTGCCTTCCAGAAACACAGAGTTATGACCATACCCCATAGCATTCACAAGTAGATGTTGAAAATGACATCAGTCCTTTGCTTTGTTCCAGAGAAGCAAATGCCTTTTTATGAGTTCAAAATGTATTGCTTGTATTTACTTTGTGTGCTAAAATCAGAAAAACAGTTAACTAAGGAGTGGAGTTAGGACTTGAGGGATATAGGAATGGTGCTTATTGCTCTTCTCTGCCTCTGAATTCATGTTGATCAAACATTGGTGTGGGGTAAAAGGCTGATGGGTGTGTGTTTGGTTGGTGAGTTAACTCCAGCATACCATGTTTCCTGCATTTTTCAAGTTAGTGCCTTGTTCTGAGTTTCCCATATTTTTATTGGGTACCACCTTCTTTTAGGTTAGCTTTGTCCTGGCTCTCTTGCCTTCTTTAAAACAGATGGTGCTCTTTTAAAGGCAAGGTAATCAGAACACATTGGTTTTGTTTGGTGAGTGCTCTATACATGAGATTCTTCTCTCAGTTTTAGGAGTTAACAAGGAGATGAAGACGGAAGGTGCTCTGCTTTGAGCCTTTAAATGTCCTCAGACATTTTCAGGAATTTTAACCCTGATATCTGTATTTGAGTCAAAACACTTGGGGAGTGGTGATGAATTACTCATGGAGGCAAGGCTCAGAGTGGGAGGAGAAGCATGTAACAAGAACCCTGAACCTGTGACAATAGCTCTTTCTTACACTTCTAGTTCCACCTTGAGGTTAGCATGAACTGATCACTGGTGACTCTGCAAAGGGTTCTTCAGAATCCAGATGCAGTCACTTTTGGGAAAGGCAATGACCTTGGTCACTGTGGTGTGGATGGCAAACAGAAGGTCAGACAGAGGGGCCCTGGGCTAGAGACAGGAAGCCTGGATGCCTGCCCGGCTCTGGAATGTGCCCATGGGTGGGTCCCTTTAAGCCCAGTTTACTCTCCTGTAATACGATAGGAGTTCGGCGATCTTTGTGGCTCTAGATTTTTATGATTTTTAGTGTTCTTTGAAGCATGATTATGAGTTCAAGAGAAAAAAGTCATATTCCATTCAGAACAGTTTTAAGATGTTGCTCTGACTCACTAGATGGTCCTTCATAATGACAGGGGAGCACGATTTCCCTTCAGTTTTGCATCCCATTCAGCCAGCACGGTGCATTTATGATGTACTCGTGAAAATGAGACAGTTCTCTAGGGAGCACTCTTGTATTTATTTACCAGCTGGGTGATTACAGAAGTACAGGATAAACACAGAAGTGTATAAGGACTGGGAACATTTTCTTTCTTCTTCCCATTACATACAGAAGAATAAAGGCTGATATTTGTGTGATTAAACCCATCTCTGAGGACAATGTCTTGTCTATATTATTGTCATTTGTTTTTGTACATAATTTGGTTGTGCCAACTCTTCTCTAAAATTTGTAACTTTTCGTTATACTTCTTACCTGCAATATTTATAAAACTCCACTTAGTCACCTTTATCTGAAAACTTTATTTGATCAAAGCCTACACTTGGCAGTAAATGAGAATATCTTTGAGATACTTGTTTGCTTTTTTAAAAAAATGATGTAACTGCTTTGTGAAGATACATAATGGAGCTGTGTTCTGTTCTCTTCCTCTTCAATAACTGAGGAAAGAAGGCTATTATGATTTCCTGGAGAGGTGGGAGGATTGAAGCCTCCCCATGTGCTAATCACGGCTGAAAGGAGAAACTATTGTATGAGGGGAATGTCTGAGGCTGAAGATAAAATTCCCATTATAGCCTCTTTAAATATTTCTCTGTTCACATGGAGCAGTGAAACTATCCTCTTCACAAATGTAATCTTTTTTCTTCCTGAGCCAAGTGAAACACATTGTTTCTTTCCCCTAGACTAGGAAAAAAAAAAAAGATATGATGCTCTTTTAATTAGTCAAACAACTGATAATTCAGACTCTTTCTTTTGTTTCAGTTTATGTAATGTCAGAAAAGGCACCGTAAGCAGAGATCCCCTGAGCGTACACTGAGGGCCTAAATCCCCATTTGGCTTTCTTCATAGAGTTCACTGGCAGCCTCAGCAAGATTTGGTGCCAACTCTGAGGCAGCTCCAAAGCCACACGCACATCGATATAATCTTCAGTGGTTTGGGCTGGTTTAAAATCTGTCCTACTGAGATTTAGTTCAAGGCCTTTAGGGCAAGGATCTCCTCTGAGCTGAAGTAAAAAGGTCTGATTTAAAGGAGATTTGGTCCTGCCAAATGAAAGTGGCACATTTCCAGCTGCACATGCTGAGTTGCCCTGGAACACATTCATGCTGAACACAGACATGCATTAGGCAGCTCGTTTGTGAAAGGCATGTGCTGAACACAAGGGAGAATTGGAAGACAGCTGACTACCATGGAATACCTACCTTCAAAAGCACATACTGAGTTGGAAAGACAAGCCAAAGACACACAAAGAATATCATTCAGTCCAAATGTGACATCCTATAAGTGAGATGGCACAAGACCCACAGAGTTGGAGAATAATTTTTTTTTTTCAGTTATAGGAATCAGGGTTAGAAATATTGGACAAGCCCAATTTTTAGGGGCTCTGGATACTAACTATGCTAAAGAGAGTAGACTTATTTTGACTGGTGTCATTTTCGACTGCCCAGATTCAACCCCCTTTCCAAGTATGGGCAGTTGTCTGTTGTCTGTTGTGGAGGGTTGCCGTTCTTACCTCTCTTTGCCTCAGACAACTAGATGTTAGGTTTAGTCATGTGGCCTAGGCTCAGCAAATCAGGTTCTGCGGTGGGACTGAATCTGTAGCAAGTAGGTCAATGTCAAGACTGTTATAATTGATTCATGGTGTCCATGGTGGTATCCATTGTTGTTCAATGGTGGCAGTAGCAGCATTCCAGTCGTTATTTCTGCCTTAGGATGGCTCTTGTAATTTTTACCCTTTGTCATTCAGAGTGTCCTGGGTTTGTTTGTTTGTGTCCATTTTCTGTATTTGGTGTTTTAGCCCCCCACTGATTCTGTGAACCAACATATCCTTCCAAAAGGGTCCACTTATTCTGTTTCAGCTAACTAGAATCGATTTCTGTTACAACGAGCAGGAATTATAACAGCACCTGAATGATGAAGGCTTTCATCGTTTTTCCTGTCCTACCTGTTCAGCTTGTCTTCTGCTTCTTTTCTTTGGGTCCTAGTCCTCCTATATCTAATTATCTAACACCCTACTTTGAAGGATGAGTTTAAGCATTTCGAATTTTTTCCTGAGTTATCAAAAAAGAGTTTTATGCTTGCTATTTCTCCATCTTGTAATTGGTATACATTTTTAATACTGTATTTCTTTTTTTTAAAAAATTTAAATTCATATCTCTTTGTCCACTAGCCAGTGAGTAATTTTTTTTTTTTTGGTAGGGACTTTATTTTCATCTTTGTATTTTCAGAGCCTGGCCCAAATCCAATTAATAATAGATGCTTATTGCATGAATGAACAAATCTCTTTGCAGAGAGGGATATGGTATTGAAATTATGGGCTTAAAAGTAATAATTAAAAAACTGGAATAGCTGTTGTAGGACATTTGCTCTGGTGATACCTAGAATGGAGTGAATGATACAGGAAATGTGTATCATCTGAGATTGAGCAGTATACATTTATTTTTCAATTTTTACGTCAGGTTTATTTAAGTCTTATTTATTTACAATAAAATTTACTCTTTTTATTCTATAGTTGCATAAAATTGGACAAATGTATACAGTCATGTAAACCAGTGGAATCAAGATATTTGAACAACTTGATCACTCCCCAGATTCCCTCGTGCCCCTTTGTAGCCAACATTTTTTCACACTCCCAGCTGCTAGAAACTACTGATCCATGAATTTACATTTTAAGCAGTTAGCATAGTTCCAGAACTTTTTAGAGCAATGTTTTGGTCCTGTGGAAGAAGAAAAGTAATTGGATAGTGCATCTTTACATATATATAGAGTTACTAGAATTAGCGAATTAAAATAGCACATACTTATGCTAAAAATTATTCATTGCTTATGTGAAATTCAAATTTAACTGAGCATTCTGTATTTTATCTGGAAACCCTATCTTGGATGGATATGGCCACTGTGGGCAGTGTTAAAATTGAGATTAAGTGTGATATTAGCACACAGAGGAGGAAATAGGTTTAGGAAAATTCAAGTTTATGAATCATTAGCAACATCAACTCACTATCAAGACACTTTGGGAGAATCTGAAAAGAGCTGAGAGAATGAGATTTTTGTATGACAAAGAAATTCACTTTCTTGTACATAAATGATACTATAAGACTGCCTTAAAGAACAAGGTTCTCGTTTGTTTGTAAACCAAAGAAAGCTGCCATGCTGTGTTGTGGAGGAGGACAACTCAGGATGTAAGGGAGCACTCTCAAGTAGGTGAAGTGTATTCTATGGAAACGAGAACCACAGGCTAAATTTCCACCCTTAAGAACATGAACTTTCCTGAGTTATCAAAGAGAGTATAGTGCTTGTTATTTCTCAGCATGGCCATACAACAAAAACATATTTATAGTAAAATGTTCTCCTGATTCAAGTTCATAATATTTAAAATGACTGGCCTCTGTTTATTTTTACATTATTAAAACTGAAGGGCTTGCTAAGCAAAGCCAAAGAAAGACACTTTCAAGTAAATTCTTCTTACTCTATGTTAAAAAATAAACTACTTAAAAAGACTCGGCAAGTTCATTGTTATACTACAGAGATGTCTTACCTTTCTGTTTTAAAGCAAGCTTGGCAGAACAGTTACTTGGCAACAAGTTGTTAGTGTTTGGTCTGAGTGGTTGCACCTCATACCTGTGCTTCTTTATTCTTTTCCCAATTCCGTAGAGCTAAGCTGTCCTCCGTGGCTATCTCCAGACTCAGGGCCCCATTCAAGTACCTATGTAACCAAACTGGTTGATGACAGATATAATAGTTTAAGTTTAAGATGATTTAAAATGTTAATGCTATTTAATAGTTAAAGATTTACAAATAGCATCTTTGCCTCCTAGGTTTGAAGATGCAAATTATGAGGAGAATGGAAAAGAGGAGACTTGGGGCATTTTTATTTCTTATAACATAAAGGTGGCTGTCTACTTATGCTTACAGAAAAGGCCCTTGGAGTGTCTTACTTGAGAAGGCTGGGACTGGAAGGGACCTTGGAGTTCATCTCATTCAGTAGTTTTTGAACTTTTATTTTGGTTGTTTTGGAACTCATTTTTAAAGTTACACAAATGAACAAATATAAAGCAGACAGAAGACAAACAGCTCTATAGAAACAGGGGTAGGGAGTCCACGGTTTCTTTTATTGCACCTTTTTCCTCTGTGCTTATTTGGGAAATATCAGAATCACTGGGAACTGAAGCAGGAAAAGTCTCCATCAGAGTTATTTCCACCACCTCAGCTGGGTTAGCTCAGCAGCTCTCTGGGCAGTGGCTCCTAAGCAGGCATCTACATGAGAAGAGATCAAGGACTCTACAAATGGGGACAGAGAGGACATGTCTTGTGTAAGCCTGGTGGTAGGGGTTGGCACAGAGTCAGTAGGAGATGACTTAGAAATTTTGATGCTTAAAGATATTAATTACCCTGTAGGTGCTAGAATACCTGCAGTGAGCTTTAACTAAGGTCTATAATGTGATTTACAATAACTATACTATTCACTCCCCCACCCCCACACACTCTTACACACTTGAGAAGATGATCAGGTTAATGTAGTTAGTTAGCTTTTAAAGTTGGAAGATGGCAATTATTAGGCGAGTCCACTGCGAGCTGGGCTGTGGTGGGTTGTTGTCAGGTTAGAAGTAGTGATTAACAAGACACTGTTGACTGACTGGGATTGAATATGAGATATCAGAATTTGCCTTTTCATGATAGATATAGGACATTTTTATATAACTGAGTTATATAAAATTGGTAAGATATTCAAGAAGATAAAATTGGTAAGATATTTAGATGACAAAAAAATTTATTTAAAGCGATCTTTCCATTATATCTGGAGAAGAAAAACCACATGGATATATTCATATTGGAAAGGAATGACTACATCCAGTTATGTCAGCAAAGGCTATGTGTTGGTTGATGATATGAGTGTGAGTCAGTGACTTGATACCATGCCTAGGAAGAGTGACCACATGTTCTCACTTTTTTCTTCCCTATAAGTTACTGGTTTCAGCTAGACAATTCTCATCACATAATGATCTTGCTTACTTCAATATTTTTTTTGATGGAAATGCTCTTCACCTTTTGTCTCTAACAGGGGTTCTTAACTTTGAGGGTGACAATAGAGCTTAGGGCATCAGTGAAATTGGATAGGGAAAAATCGTATCATTTTTATTGTCAATATGTTACTGAAATTTAACATTTTCAATTACCAATGGAACAAATTACAGGAATATTAGTACTTCCCTATCTGTGGCTTTGTCATTAATAAAATCACAGTATTCTCATGTCACAGTACAGTTACAGATATCTCTACATATCATTTGTATGCATCATATGTTGAGATTATGGTAGTTTATTGATTCAGCTACTAGATCTTGTAATTTAATGTGTTAATAAAAAGCACATATATTACTATTTTATAAATTTGTTTAAAATTTTTAAATATATAGTCAGTTCTGCTATATTGCAACATACATATTCCTAAAAACCTCCTACATGCAAAATTCATGGAAAACATTGAGCTTGGGGCATAATACTCAGAAACTATCAATTGCAAAAAAAAAGAAGAGCATCTACTTTATTATTAAAAAAAAGATAGGAGGTTAATAAAAACGGTAGCTCAGTTACATACAGTTATATGTTAAGTGATTAAGAAATACATAAATTCATCAGTACTAGAATAAATATGGTATCTCATCTTGAAAAAGACCTGAAGTGTCCTTGTAGAAAGGGTAAAAGCTTGTGAGATATTGTGTGAAGTGGAGTTATTTGGACTCAAATGGGAGGTTGTAACACTAGGTGTGGATGTGTGCAACTGGCAGCACATCTGGTAAACTGAGGAAACGTAGGAGTTTGAAGTGAGCATGTCTAAGTGTTTTGCTATGTGGTTAGATTTAGAGGGTGCCAATTTTACATTCATGTAGTGTTTTTTTGTGAATGGAATGATGCATAGGCAAAGATGAAATCTGTATTATACCCCATTTCCCCCTAATTATACCTCATTCCAAGTATATTGGAACAAATTCATATTTTCAAAATAAGCACTATAGATGGCTATAATTGGTTTCCTCTGTGATCCAATGTATTTTATTATATATATTTAAAAATGTTGTGGGAAAGTTATAGACTTCAAGCTTACAGGGGCTCATTGCACAAAAAAGGTCAGGGACCCCTGCTCTGACAACCCTTTTCCCTTCACCCAGCTCAGATACCTACAACTTCCCTGTGAAACTTTCTGCCCTCTACGTTGCGACCTACCCCTGTCCCATCTCCAGTCATTGCTCCCACCTTAGTGCTTATGGCATAACTGTATTCTAAGCCTCTTAAAAATAGAGACTATATTCTTTCTGTTCTTTTATTTCTTCTAGTGTTTTAGAAATGTATTCTGCTTATTGAATGAATTACTAAAGTAATATTCAGCCAAGAAAAATAGAGCAGGAACTGTAATAATAGTCTCTCAGTATTATTAATTGTTAATGAGAGCAGAGTGGGTAGGGCCAGGCACCCTCATATTCTAAGTGCCCAGGAGAGAAGCAAACAGATTAAAGGACAACATTCATTGTGTAAAGAATACATACTTCCCTCGATTTATGCAGATTGTCTGTTCTACACATCTTTTTCTTTCTTTTTTTTTTTTAATGCGAGGCATCCCTTTGTTGACCTCAGAGATTTCAAGGACCTTGTCAGTTTACAATCTCTTATTTTTATTTTTTATGCCTACAGCACCTGGTTTTTTTAGGTAGTCTCCTATCCAAGCACTAACCAGGCCCGACCCTGCTTAGTTTCTGAGATCAGATGGGATCGGGCATGTCTTTCTTTTTATACAGAAGTAAACCATATAAAAAGAGTCCACCAGTTGAAAAAAAATACTAAAGAAATGGGCCGATATAAGTCATAAAAATATTTATTTTACATATTTTCACAAAAAATGCTAATAAAAATTAGAAAAAAAATAAATTTTATTCACTGTTGGCATCTATACTGTAATCTAAAGCAATTAATTTTTTTTAATTGGCACAAAGTAATTATCTTCATCACTCAAAATATTTGGAAGCATTACTTGGGTTTTGTTATTTATGTTTTTGTTTTTGGATGATCTTTTTTCAATACCATCTTTTGCTAAGTTTTCATAAATTCTTCGATATTTACTGCAACATTTTAAAAAATATTTTTAAGATTTTAAGACTCATTGGAGGTTTGGATCAATATCTAGAATTGCAATTTCCAGTTTTGTGGTCAGTCGAAGAGCTTTGTAAATATTTTCTGAAGTGAATGATACTGGTTCAAGGTCACTGCTGTATTCATCAGCAGTATGGGCTTCAGATATTAGGTGAATAAATTCATTATTAGTTAACTCATGATCAAACAGTAATTTGTTAATATCATCTACATGCAAATTGTCAGAACCTTCTTTTTGAAATTTATTTAATAAATTATTAATGCCAGTTAATCCCTCTTCAGTTGTTGGAACCATATTCCCTGGTACAACCTCTTCTGGCCATATTGCTTTCCAGCAAGCATTTAAAGTTGACAGCTTTAAATCACTCAGCTAAAGCAATATTCTTGATACAACTTAAAACTATGTCCTTATTCCAGGCTTTTGTAACTGTAAGTTACAGTTCTGTAAGTGATTCATTGTCTTCCAGTTTATTAAAAATATTGTTAAAATTTTGTTTAATATAATTAATCTTAATGGTGGAAACAATGCCTAGATCTAAAGGTTGGATCAAGGAAGTTGCATTTCGTGGCAAATATACAACTTTTATATTTAGATATTCTAAATTGTGTAAATGACCAGGTGCCTCGACACAAAGAAAGACATTTTTCTTCATATAATTTTCAGCTTCCACAGCAAAACATTGATAAAACCAGTCCCCAAAAACATTAGTAGTCCCCCATGCTTTTTTTATCATTAATAAATGTGTGTTAGTAAATATTAGCTCTTTGTATGTTGCTGAGTTGAGCTATTGTTTTTTTTTGAAAGAGTAATTGCCAAAAATGAAAATGAGAAAAAAAAAAAAAGAAACATGTGAAAGGAGACCATGTAAATGGAAACCACGTATAAAAAGTCAATGTAAATAGGGGAATATTTACTGCATATAAAAGCACTTGTGTAAAAAAATGCTGCACAAATTGAGGGAGGTGTATAAAGAATTCCTGGAAAGAGTTTTAACTACCAAGAAAGGCTCCTGGGAGATACAGAGGGGCCCTTGCCCTGAAGACCTTTTCATTTAGAATAGACTCTCTTTTATTTGTTTGGTTGACAACATTGCACGTTTAAAGGTAGTGGAGATAGTGCCTTTGACATTTTAAATACATTGCTCAAGCCACCCATTAGCAAGTCAGCCACAGAGTTGGAACCCATATTTGGAACCTTCTGATCCCTCACTTAGGCTTGTTCAACATTCTTATGTTAGGGTGACAAGATTTGGAGCTAAAACTAAGGAGTCAACACTGCAGCAGAAGCCTCTTCCAGATCCACTGTGCTAGTTTTGAACAGAGGCATTGTCTGTCCACAGCCATATGCAGTGTGAACAGACTTCAGATGCACATCAAGTGAGTGGGTGAAATAACATTTGGTGGAAAATAATGACAGTTTTATGGCATTAGTCCTTGGAGCCCCAGGTGCACTTATTCATCTTTCATATATTTTAAGCATTCAGCCTTGGGAATATTTAATCAGCTTCGCATCTGTATTTCAAAGAAGAGCCCTGCAGTGAATCAGCGAGGAAAGTGAGTTCTCTGTGAAACTGAGAAAAGAGATGAGAGCATCCTTATTCAGAGATCATTGTAATGATGCAACCAAGTAGAAGGTCATGGCTTTTTGTCTTTTCTTTTGCTCATCTAACTCACTGACTTTACTGCCCTGGCCCTAGAAGTAGCCTTGGCTTGGACAGGTTGTACCAAGCTTTGTATATGCCCCTAGAACACCAGGACCCTGTACCTGGATTACCCTGGCGCTGAGCATGGGTTATCATTTCTGAGCTCAGAATCCTACTCCTTGACTTTTTCACTGTGGATTTTTACTCTTCTCCTTCTGTCTGTTTAATGAATCATATGTCTTCTTGACAGAATGAGAAATCTTTTGGAGTCAGGGCTATGTCTATATATGGCCACTGAATTGGCTGTTTAAAAATTTGTTTTTGTTACTTTAAATAAATATATTTTGGACAATTATGTGGCCAAAAAGATAGCTAAGAATCTATCAGCCTTGGCTGATGTAAATTAAAAAAAATAATTTTATGGGTTTTAGTTCTCAGACTTAGTCTGAGCTTTCTAAAACTTTTCCCACCTCTATAAATGTCATTATACAAAGCATGATTAACAGTAGCTGAAATATTTATTTAAGTCCACACACTGACGAACAGCAACCATAGTGAATACAATTTAGGCTATTCTTTTTATCCAAAGAATATTGTGGGATATACACAGCAATGAACAAACACCTCAAGACCTTTGACTAGTTGGAGATTCAGAGTGAGTTTCCAACAAGAAAAGAAAAAAAATATGAGTAGTACTCTTATAAAATAGCTATAGAGGTAGGGTAGCTTAGGGAGGCTTATTTCACAGCAAGTGAAATAGTCTGGTATAAAACTATTCCTTAAAAATTGTTATACTTCTGTAGCATTTACTTCAAAATCACACTGCTCTTAGGCTTGTACAAGATGGCCCCCTGCTTGGCCTGGCACATTAGAGAACCCTAGTTTAGCCCTCTGATCGTACCACTCCCTACTGAGTAAAGATTCTGTGAGATCAGGGAATCATGCCCTTCCTTTTTATGGATCTTGGTCAGGGCATCTGGACCCTGGGGTTTCCTGCCCAAATGATCCCAAGCTAAGTCATGGGTCTGTCCTTCAGAGCAGGTTGCACTTCACACAAAGGCTGGCCATGGAGCAGCTGTGTGCAGGGGCAGGGAATGTAAATGGCTGCCAAACGGTGGTGGCTATATATGTGCTTGCCAATCCCAGTGAGGGAGTGAGGGTGCAAAGAGAAGGAGAGGGTAGACCAGAGTCTGGGAGGCCAGCTTTTTCTGAACCACTACGTTCCCATGTAAAGCTTTTCCTAGGTGCTTTGCATTTGTTATTATCTCTTTCAGAACACTTCATGGTCATGTTTTATCATCACATTATGGGAATGAGGTTGAGGGCAGTTAAGTAACTAACCCAAAGCCACTGAGTTAATAAATTGAGCCAGGATTTAAAACCTCAATCAATTGAGTTCTAAAGTGAATATTTGTTTTCACTTTATTAGGTTGCCTGTTATCAGCATCTTTGCTTTTACACCTTCTGAGTTCTCCCCAGAACCTTGGCTTGTAATGCTATGTAACAAAAATTTGTAGGATAACTAAGATTGTGGAACCAACTATTTGTTCACCTGTACTATTAAATGAGATATGGAGCATAATTATTGTATAGGTGAGAAATTCCATATAAACTGTGCTGAAGGGGACATTTCACTCCTGATCCCTTTGTGCTATTAAGTGTACTGATCCCACCTAGATATTATGGCTGTGTAGCTTACTGGGTTCACATCTGTGCTAGTCAGCCCAGTAAATTGCTGCAAATTTTCTGGCTAGCATGGACTCAAATGGCCCAAAAGGAACTTTTATTCAGAGAAAATAATTAACAAACACATGTATATTGCAGGGTTTTTTCCCCTTTAAAATGACACAAACTATGGGTGTTAAGGTGACTCAGAAGGTTTGTCACAATGCTTGTCTCTTCAGGGTTCATTGGTCTGGTCCCTCTGTTGGTAAGGTCCAATTCTTAGCTTTCCAGGGCTGTAGTTATTCCACCTGTGTGGCCTGATTATGGTGCTCCTTCCTGGGACATTCAGCTGTGCTGTTCCTTAGCTTTGTCTTTCCTTGTGCTCCCTCCCACTTATCTGAGATGTCAAGACCATCCTCTGCTGTTGGCAGAATGCCCTGGAACACTTTCCTAACTCCTAACGTAGACTAGTTTTGCTATTTTCTCCCATGTGTTCTTATCTGTAAACATTTTGGCTGACTTATTGTCTTCCTTGCTCCACTATAGCTCCATTTAGGGGCAGGCTTTGTGTCTTTCTTGTTTACTATTGCCACATGTAACTCATGCCTGGCACATAGAATGTACTTAATATTTGTAAAATTAAGGATTGAGTCATTAATTTTTCAAAGAAGTTTTAGCATTAAGGTATTAGATAAAGGATTTCTTTTATGGAAAACTTGCAGTTCTTCTCACTTGGTGACTCACGTAGAGTGACCATGTGCCCTCCCAGAGTGACACGCTACTTTTAGGACACTCCCTTTATCCCCTGAGGACACAGCAGAACTGACTAAAACCTCATCAAAGTCCAGAAAAGTTCTATATAGTTAACCAAGTGCTGACAATAGAACCTCCGTTGTGTCCCCTTCTGCATCCATTTACTCAGTCACTGTGTAGAAGGTGAAACTGCCTAAGTCTTTCAGTGACTAGAGCTAAATATCCTGCCAGGTGAACTGTTTCCTAAAACCAGAACTCGGAATCCTAAAGCTCACTAAGCAGGATTGAGCTTTTGTGCAAGAAGGCTGGTAACCATTGTTTGAGTTTGGAGAAAGAACTCTATAATCATGCTCATCATTGTCATTATTTTAACCTTTGCTCATCTTTAAAAAATTATATTTATACTAGCCATCATGTTTAATAGGAATATAAAAAATATGAAAATCATGTGTTTAATATGATAACTTTTCATATAGTGAACAAATCCACATAACTTCCATCCAGATCAAGAAATTGAACATGAACAGCACCCCAGAGAGCTCCTCCATATCTTCTTCATTTATTAACCCCCAAATGGTAATATTGTCTAATTTTTTAACTTTTACAAATGGAATCGTTCATTGTATATATTTTATAACTAATAATTCAGTCAACATTGTCTGTGATATTCATCTATGTTGTTGCATATAACAGCAGTTTGTTTATTTCATTGCTATCTAATATTCCACTATATATTATATATACCATTCTAGTGTTGATGCAAATTTGTATTTATTCTACTGTTGATGGAAATTTGGGTTATTTATAATTTGGAGCTATTATAAATAATGATGCTATGTACAATTTTTATAGACTTTTTTCTCACACGTACACATTTCTGTTGTACACCATATATCAGGGTATAAAACAGTTAAGACATATGTATGTCTTTGTTCAGCTTTAGTAGGTTCTATAAAACATTTCCTAAAATTTGCCTTCATGGTAATTTTACTGAGCTTGTTTTTGAATGATAGCTAATCCTTATACTTTATTTTGAGGTCAAGTAAGAGAGACTAAATAACTGAGTTTGAGTGTTGGAAATACCCAAGGAAAGTATATAGTATTAAAGAAATTTTTAGATTTGATTGGTAGAAGAGTTGGTATGAATAACTATTGGCCCCTTGGAACCATGTTTTCCCCTCCAAATTTTAACTGGGTTGTTGTTAAAGATTTATATCTAGCAAAACATGTGGTGGCATGCAGTGGCTTAAACTAGATGAGATGTTAGTTTCAGTTTACTTCTTCAGGAAAGGCTACTCATATAATGGCATTCTGGCTTATCTTAGAGAGCTTTGGTAGCTACCTTGTTGTGAAGGATAAATTCTAATGTTTATTCTGCAGTCCACATTGTGCTTTGACAGGGATACTGGCAGCTAGGGCTATGTGAAGAGACCATGATGAATTCTGTCTCTGGGTAGAGGCTTAAAGGTGGTTCAAGGCAGTTGTACCTTGTTTGTCTGAAAATAATTGCCTCATTAGTATACTTTATGTCCATCCTGAGGTATTACTTTGGCAAAAAACTCAGTTTCTTGAGGATTATCTCAATTCTCACAGTAACCCTATGAGGTTAGGTTTTATCACTCACATTTTTATAGTCACTTAGCAGACCTAAGTAGTTTATCCATGGTCACACAATTAGTAAACAACAGAGTCAGAATTTGAATCTAGAAAGAGAATAATTCCATAGCATAAACATTGAACCTCTCTTTATATGATATAGCATCTTTGAATCTGTGTCGATATTTCTTCCCTTCTTTCAACAAACATTCTATGAGTACTTGTCATAAAATATTATTCTTTAGGCACTCAAAAATGGTCCTGCAAATATATAAATTAGTGAACATGTTTTCTGTAGTAGATGTACTCCAAGTTTATTACAAGGACAGATATTAGGTACATTGTGAAAAACACTCAAATATGAAGCAAATATTCTATTACAATCAAGAGAATATTTAAAGTATTTTAAAGAATAGCCCTGAGAACAACATAGTAAATAGTTTATTGATTTATTCATTCATTACAAATATCATGTTGAATATTTATAATTTGCTGGGTGTAACCTTGTTCCTGGGGATAGAGTGGTGAAGAAAATGGGGTTCCTGCTTTCATAGAACTTACTTATATTCTAGTAGGGCAGACACTTAGTCAAATGTTCACAGAAATAAAAAGAAAATTGGAACTGACAGACACCATGAAAGTGTCCATGATGATATCAGAGAGAATAATATGTGTGTTTGTTCTTGTCAGGAATGGCTGCTCTCACAGGGGCATTCTGAAGGGTACATAGGTATTAACTAGGTAAAGGATACAAAGGGGGAAGGCAGAGCTTCTGTAGCAGATCAGAGCATTAAAATTTCAGGACTGAGAGAACACCAGAGTGACCTTGAGGGAGAGGTGTGTGTTGGAGGGAGCAAACCCCAGGGGAGTAAAGTGATTAGTGAGACCTGAGACCAAGTCAAGAAATGCCTTTGAGTCATAGTAAAAATCTTTAATTCTAAGGGTAAAAGAAAGTCACTGAAAATTTGTGAGTGACAAAGTCAGATTTGTGATTTAAATATACAGTTTTTTTAAGTTCAGTGCAGAGGCAAGACTGGTGGGCAGCCTGGTCTACTTGGAGAAGACCAGAAAAAAATTGAAAAGGTTACAAGGCCAGATAATAATAGAGCCTATGCTAAAATGGTATAAATTGGAGAGAAGTGAATGGGTTTCAGAAGTAGTAATATTTGCAGGAGGTAAAATGGGCAGAAATCAGTGATAAATTGAATATGAGATCAGGAGAAGTAAAGATAATTTTTGCAATTGAATAGTTGGTGACACCATTTGCTGAGAGGGACACTAGAAGCAGATCATATTTGTGAGGTAGATTTCAAGTTTAATTTTGAAACTTTTGGATTTTGTTTGTGACTTTGAGAAATAAGCAGATCCATTCATTTGACATTTAAATCTGTATATCTGGAGGCTAGAGGAGAGGTCTGGACTGGAGACATTCTTTTATGTATCCCGAGTGTGCAGGTGGTAAATAACCACCAGTGTTATTGCCTACAGAGATACTAAGGAGTGATAAGAAAAAAAAAGCCTAGAACTAAGCCTTGAGGAACTTCATTTTATGGCTGTGTGAAGGAAGATTAACTTCCAACAGAGATAGAACATTATAAAAGATAGGCAGAAAACTCTGTAGAGTCATAAAAACAAAGGAAGTTATGATTTATAAAGATGGAATAGCCAGCAATATCAAATGCTGCTCAAATAATATGGGTTTGAAAAAGTTCTTTTTTTTTTTTCATAGGTGATCTTAGCAACAACTATTACTGTAGAAGGATGAGATAAAAGATTAGAGCAGTAGGAAGAGTGAGTGAGGGTTATAAAATTGGATATAGTCAAAATAGACCACTCTTATGAGAAGAGAAAAACAAATAGAGCACAAGGGATTTGGGGAATGCTTTTACGTAAGATGGGAGAGACTTGACTATGTTTAAAAATCAATGGTAAAGATTTAATTGATAGGGAGATGGTAGCTATTTGGGGGAGAAAAAGGATAATGAATAGTGTTGGCTCACGAGAAGGGGAGTAAGCAAGGAGAGATTTGCAGAGATGCCCATGATTGCATGCTTGTTATAAAGAGGAGGAGGGAGTCCCCCTCTCAGGAATTCTATTTTCCTATAAAGTAGGAGATAGAATTTTTGTCAGAGAGCAGGAGGGAGAGGTGGAGGTGTGGGAAGAGCTGAGAAAGTTTGAAATATAGTTGTTAAGAGTCTGTGGAAGTCTACTTAAGAAAAATAGTGGAATTCCTGAATAGTGTTGAGGTCCCACTCTCCAGAAGTATGGAAATGTTCATTTTCTTATACTGTTAAATAAATAACCCATGGTATATTCATGTTTTATAAAAAATCTTAGTTAACAACATCTGTGTAAATAAGAACAAAATATTTGAGAAAGTTGGAAAGAATTAAAAGGAAAAAAGATTATTTATTTTCTGACTGTTTGGGGAAGCTGGAAAGGAAAATATGTATTTGAAAACAAAATTTTAAAGATCTCTAAATGTTTCTATATTAAGTGAACTGGCTGAGAGGAAAAAAGTTCTTTTTCCATATAAAAAAATTGGCCAATTTCTTTTGTTTAAACATTGAGGCCTGGGCTGAGTTGAACATTAGAGGTTATTTTAGAAGGATATCAGGGTTTGCATGGGAAAATGCACAAAAATTGGTAGGTTTTTATTTTTGCTGTTTACCCACTGGCACTGGGGCTCTGCAGTGTTCTGTCCATTCAGGAAGGTGAGCAGATGTTCCTGTGAATCTGAAACTAGCTCAGCAAATGGAGCCTCATTTTTTAACTCAGCGTTTTTTTTTTTTTCTTTTGACTGAGAAAGGCAAGGCACAGACACCTGAAGATTAGAAATGTATCTCTAATCACTAGACATTCTTAATGAATTGGCTTCAGTTGGCTAATAGAAATTGCTAAGTATAAAGTTTCAAGTTCCTTACATGTAGTGCATGTTATCAGGTATGCTGGCAGAAGCACCAAATAGCACACAGAATTGTGTTCTATCTTGAGGAATTGAATTGGCTGAGG
Organism: Macroglossus sobrinus; assembly: GCA_004027375.1. NCBI lineage: Eukaryota > Metazoa > Chordata > Mammalia > Chiroptera > Pteropodidae > Macroglossus > Macroglossus sobrinus. The sequence goes on along the minus strand of PVKZ01000105.1, from coordinate 871,256 downwards.
AGGAAATGTACTCATACAAAAATTATAAAAGAGACCTCACAAATTCAGATATTTAAGGAGGTAAACAAAGGCTCTGAGTAAGAGAAGGAAGTGACAACGGAAAGACTTCATAAAGGAAGATTCAGAAATAGGAGGTCTGTCAGAGATCTAACAAGAGCAAGGCTCAGGTCTTGCTTCTAATGCACTCGCAGGAGAAAGTGGAGAATCACATGGGAGATTTTAATGGCCAGATTTGGAAGTGGTACCTGTCACTTCTGTCTTATACCATTGACCAGAAGTCAATCACACAGCCCCATCTAACTGCAGGAATAGCTGGGAAATAGAGCTTTAGCTATGTGCCTGGAAAGATGATGTGGGTTTGTTGAGCATATCTGAGCATCTGTAGCTAGTCTCTGCTACATGCCCATAGAAGCTTCACAGAAGAAATTTCAAACCCTTTCTTTCATTCATGATTCTTCAGATAACTTTATGTCATTCATCCCCCGGCTGAGCCATTCTCCGTTCTACAAGGTAATATTCATATGTCATTGTTCTCAAACTACTACCCAGCCATTACTTCTAGCAAATGTTCTTGTTTTTTATTATTCTTCTCTAAATGAGGTGTTCAAAGTAAAACATAATTTTCCAGATGTGACCCAAAAAATGCTGGCAAAGTAGAATTATTGTTTTGATTGATTTTATAACTGTAAGGTTAAGAAGAGGGCTGACATTGGGAAAATTTCAGAGTTAAAGGCACATAATGAAAATCCACAAAACATAGAATTTGAAAATGAATGGAGTCTTCATGATATTTTAACATGGCAGCTGTATCAAGCATTAGTGGTTACATACTGTTCTTCTCAAACAGGAAAAAGGCACACATGCAAATCAAACAATTCATTTCCATAAAACTCCAAAAAAATGTAAGTTGCTTTGAGTAATATTACTTTTATATTATATTATGGATTTAAATGAAAAAGCCACCAAAGATGTTCATAGTAAAATCTTTTTATTGCAGTATTAACCAGGCCCCCCGTCTGAATCTAAAATGTTATACTCAATAATCTAGTTAGTAATCAACATGATTACATGATATATAAGCAAGCTAGCATTGCTATGAAGAATGAAAAGTTGTCACCTTATACTTTCACCTGCATTAGACATGGCACTGATATCTTGCCATTTCAGCATATCCCAGTGGCCTCAGAGGTCCAAATGTTTTCATCTAGTGACCCTGTAAAGAGAAAATGGATCTTTTCTTTCGGAACAGTTATGTTTTCAGTGTTCACTGCTAGGAAATATTATAACCCCAATCAAGTGGATGGGTATTCTTATCAGAGAAAAGAATTGATTGAAAGCAGTTTATCTATTTCTAAATTCATAGAAAAGAGAAAGCCTGGAGATCTATCTCACTATCTGATCTACCAATGTGTCTACCTAGCTATTTCAAATTTTTCTTTCTAAATTGAGTTTTTAATGTCATGGCTTCCTGGTCCATTGGTTTCCATATTTTTGTTTATTCAATTGTTTTGGTTAGACTCATAGTGAACAGTGTCTATCACACCTCTATTTTTCTGTAAATGTGCCTGCTGTTTGATGTTGTAGTAGGAGGAAACAGAATTCATTGTAATTATAATTAAAATTTAGTTTCCTGTTGCAATTTCTTTTTCTTCTTGTTTTCAGGTTGTCTCTCAAGGGTAAGATGCTGAGGGGTATAAACAACATTTACTGATTTGGATATTAGTGACTTTTTTGACAGATTCATTCATAATAAAACTTAAGTAATATTAACAGATTCTCGCCAAATATGTTAGAATAAACAGTGAGGATTTAGGCATTAAGCCATGTACTTTCAGAGCTCAATATGTTTATAATATATATATGAGAGAAAAACACTGAGAAAACATAAGTAACTATTCTACTTGATTGTTATTTGAAAAATTATTATTTTTTTTTCAGAGAAGAGTTTAGCCATAGCTGACATTACTGAGAGGGAGAACAGTAGACTATTGGGGGCAAATGGTGATAGAAGTGGGGTAGGTTTGTTATCCAGAAAAAAAAAAAAAGATTGAGAAACAAGGAGGATTTTTTACTTTGAATCCCTTACTTTGTCACAGGGCTTTTATTTTGCTACCTGAATGGTCTTTGGCACCTGGGGGAAAATGATTGTGAAAATGACAGATGCAATTTTTTTCTTTGATTTTTCCATAATACTATAATTATGAACCATGCTGAATAGGGGCGGAACATTCATTGGAGAGCCCATTCAACTGCCCTCTGAACACATTTTGGTCTCTGTAGCATTGTTTAGAAACACAAGTCTTTGTGGGGTTTCTGACTTTTCTTTTTATCTGATAGTCTCGCAATCTTATAATGGCATTAACTTTGTGACCAGTTACCAAAAAAATATTGTTTTTTAAAACAATGCTTAAATGTTTAAAGCAAGGTTAAAAAAAAAAAAGACCCAGAAGGGAGTCAGATGATAGTTTAGAAACTTCCAATCCTGGATATTTGGTTCTGTAGAATTCAACAAGGAATGTTAGAAATTTCACCAAATAAAATTAACTTAAATTCAGTTTCACAAAAGGTTATTTTATAGAACACATCGAAAAAGAGAAGGTTAATATCTGAATTTGATTAAATACTTTTATCAGTGTTTTATATTTTCATTTTTTTCTGTTGTTAATCAGCATTCTTCAATTTCAGCTTGAAGAACTCCTTTCAGAGTTTCTTTTTTCATTTGGGTAAATATTTATCTTCCCTTATTTCTGAAGGACAACTTTGCTGCATAAAGTATTCTTGGTTGGCAGTTTTGTCCTTCAGCAATTTTAAGAAATCATTCACTCTCTCCTGGCCTGCAAATTTTCTGATAAGAAATCTACTCATAGTTATGAGAATTTCCTTGTATTTAAGGAATTTTTTATTTCTTGCTGCCTTTAAAATTCTCTTTGTCTTTTGTTTTAGACAATTTTGTTGTAATATAACTTGGAGAAGATCATTTTGAATTGAAAATTCGGGGGAACTTATAAGCTTCATAAACTTGGATGTCCAGATCACTTTCCAGACTTGAGATGTTCTCAGCCTTTATTTTTTAAAAATAAGCTTTGTGCCTCTTTCCCTTCTGGGACTCTCATAATGCATTGATTGTTTCTCTTAATGGTATTCCATAGTTCACATAGTCTTTCTTTACTTTTTTTTTTAACTTTTTCCCTTTCTTCTCTTCTGTCTACATAATTTCATATGATCTGTCTTTACTTCACAGATTCTTTCTGCTTGATCAAGTCTTCTATTGGTGTTCACTATTATTTTATTTTTCATTTCATTCTTGTATTCTTCAGCTCCAGAATTTCTGTTTGGTTCTTTTTTAATGATTTTCATCTCTCTGTTAAAGTTCTTATTTTGTTCTTGTTTTCTTGATTTTGCTAAATTATCTTTCTGTCTTTATGTAGCTCATTGAGCTTCTTTAAAGCAACTATTTTTAAATTTCTAACAGGTAAATTACAAATCTTTATTTCTTTGGGTCCAGTTACAGGGGAATTATTATTTTTATTTTTTGGTATTATATTTTCTTGGTTTTTCGTGTTCCTTAAAATTTTGCATTGCTGTCTTTCCATTTGAAGAAGCAGTCACCTCCTCCAGTCTTTATTGCTTGTTTAGGGAGATAAATACTTTTTTTCAACCCTTTTAAGAATTCTGAGGTTTTTTCTCACATCTTTTTTCTCACATCTTTTCTATGGATATGCCTTCTCTACACTTCTTATTCCCTCTTAAGAAGGAATTCTTCAGGTTGTAAGCCTTCTCCAAATTCTAAAAACCAGGCTATGTGCTGACATTTTTCTATTTCCTTCTCCTAAAGTGGTGCCTAATGCTCAGTTTTGTGTATTTTCTCCCAATATTACAGAGTCTGGACAGCTTTGTACCATGCTCACTAGCTAACTGCAAATGCTCATTCTCACCACCTTATCCTTGAGGACGCAGGCAGGGAGCCAGCCATGAAATGGGAGTATGTGTGGGTTAGGCTTGTGAACAATTGGGTGTACTGGTGGGTCAGTTGGGGGAATTCACAGGTGAGGTGACCCAGTAGCTCATGGACAGGCTTTCTGATGGAGTCTGTGAAGTGGTTAGTGGGATCTATATCCTTTTGATACGTTTGGATATGAGCCCTCACCTGTCATTCTGATCTTGCAGCTATTCGCCACCCTTCCTCCCCTCAACTGGTGCAGTTCACATCTCAGTATTCTGGATGAGATAAGAAAGACGTGGGTCACTTTTCACACTGGCAGCATCCTACACACCTGGGGAAAGCAGGTGTTCATTTACGTGCTTTCACTTTCTCCTGTGGGTGAAACTGTGGGCTGAGAAGACCTCTTTTGAAACCAATCTATGCTCAGTGAGCATTGCAGGAGGGGTGATGCAATAACAGTAAAGTGAAACTGTTATTGGTCCCCTTTTCAATGCATCCAATCTCAGATTTTTTTTTTTCTCTGTGTGCTGGAACTTCTCCACTGGACTCCTGGACTTCCACAAAAATCTCTCTTGTCCCTGTGTGATTGTCAAAATTAGCATTGTTTTGGGGGAAGATGATAGAAAACTCTTTTTTGGCCATGTTGATGACATCACCAAAACTAACAGGTTTAAAAATTTTTGTAGATAAACATTTTTAATCTTACCTGGAATTTTATATTTTCTTTCTTATTCAATAGTTTAAAAATGTCAGATATATTAACATTTAGGTCTTTATTTTCTCCTTGGAGCCATGTGACTCCTCTTTCAAGCTTAGAAGAATTTTCTTCAAGGTTTTGATTTTTGTTTCTGTTCTATTTCTCTAGGCTCTTCCCTAGAATCATTGATCAACTTCCTACTCTCTATTTTTACACTTCTTCTCTATTGTATTTTCCTTTTTTAAAAAACCAATAAGACCTTACAGAATAGTTAAATAATATTTGAATCTACTACTATCAGTATCAGTTAAATCTTCTACTCTTTTTACTTTCTTTATGATCCTTTTTTAAATATTCATTTCTCATTTTCTTTCACCCTATTACCTTTTTAACCTGCCTGGAATCTTCTTCATTCCTTACTGCTTCTTTTTCATAGAGGCCATATCTCTTTGTTCAAAATAATGATACTAAATTTTTTTCTGAAATTTTCTTTTCGATTCTGAAATAAGAAAATTTTCAGAAATTTGCTCTGGATATTTGGAACACTGTTTTTCCTCTTGTTCTATGCTTAAACATTTTTTTTCTATTCAACTTTAATGCCATAAGGATACACACACAGGTTGAGTAGATTTTTCTTGTTTTAGTTTTTTTCTATTGTATTGATGGTGAAAATTTAATGTTTGTAGTTTAATGGACATTATTTCCATTTTAATGATCATTTTTTGACAGTTTTTATGATACCTCCCCTTAGTTGCAATTTGATCTTCATTCAGCTTCTATAGCCTGATTCTTTGATACTCAGAGGAAAAATTTTACATTTAATCTGTAATTCCTAGCAATCAAGGTCATCCCTCTTTGCCCCATTCACCTTTTCTCTCTACCCTATCCACCAGATTCTACCTATGCAGACTAAGCCTTTAGATCATGTTGCGTTACAGGTCTTTGCTCTCTACTTTCTTTCACCTTTTTCTTAAAGATAGAAAAGTTAGAGAAAGAGTATTTTGCCTCAGAGCATAATTTGCAAAGCAGAGAACTCTGAGAGCCTCTTTTCTCATAAAGGAAAGAATGGTGTATTTTTAGTTTTCTGTCTATGAGCCTAGAGATTGGAAGTGAAAGTTGGGTATGCTATGGAGTTACTAAATTCCCTCTAGGTTTTCAGAGTTGGAATCTATCTATTCCTTGTAGGTTACAGAATTTGTTGTGTTCAGTGGTTTTAATGATAAGTTGAGAAGAGCAGCAATAAAAGATGCTAGCCAGAAGCTATATGAACCTGAACTTCCCATCAGGAGGCTGGGAAAAAGTAACATTTTATTTTTATATAGAGATCATGTGCTAATCATTTAATTTTTAAACCTTTACCAAGAATTGAGACACTATCCTGTGGATAATGTTAAAATATAAATAGTTTTATTTCTTCCTTTCCTTTTTTCAAAGTTAGGTACCTCAGAAGAGTAAAACAGAGACCTAAAAGCTCAGCGATAACTATTAAAATGTAACGGAATTGCATTGTGTTTGAATCCACTGTGATATACTCCAAATGTCTTCCATCTGTTTGGTATATTTTTCTTATTGTGATAGATGATAGAGAACAAGAATATCCTTTATGTCACTGACTTGCAAAGGTACACAAGTAGAGAATGAAGAGTCATATCACTTACATAAATCATCTTTACTGTTAGATACATTAATAAGGAAACAATTAAACTGCATGTGTTAAAAAGATGGAAACATTCAATAAATTGTTCTTCATAGACAAAAGAAAAAAATGATAGGGGAGCAAAAATTGACAAAGGGAACACAGGAAGAGGTTGAAGGATTGGAGTGAGAGGAAAAATAATGAAGGTTAGTAAATATCTATTTGAGTGTGCAATTGCATTTTTGAAATAATTAGTCACCTAATTAAGTATCCAGATACAGTAATTTTTGTTCCAGAGTTATAATTTATTTTAAGCATTCTCTGTGTATAATTTTCAGTTGGGAATTTTTTTGAAAAATCAAATTTCAGAGGAATAATACATTTATTTGAAATTGTTTTAGAAATATGTTTATATTCCCTTTTGAAAAAAGTAGAAAGAGTTTTTCTTTTGTAAATGGCTATAAAGGTGAATAACTTCTCTGCCTTTTTAGGTAAATATATGTACATTAGTTGAATGGTATATAGTTTATCATAAACAGGAAACATTAAGGAAAAATAAAACACTTAATGTAAATGAATTTTCAGCATCTGATCACTTAATTGAGATTTTTCCCATAATCTACTTCTATTTTACTAGTAGATATTTGATGATTTGCAAAAAAATTTTTAAAAGAATTATCGAACCATGTATAAACCATGGCCAAATAAAAGATTTATAATTTTCACTCAGGTCGAGGGATTATCTGGAATGTTGGTACAGAAAGAACTTGATACTCTAGGAATATATTATTTTGAATTCACAATTGAACTAGCTGAAAATCTTACTCTATGGTTGAATGCACTGGCAGTCTGGTAGTCACAGCCATAAATATGAGTCATTTACAATTGGAGTGGGCTTCCACACTTGTAACATCTTGAAGATGTTTCTTCTTTGGATAAGCCAAATTAAGCACGCATTGAAGCCATATTATTAAAGTTTCCACAATAAAATCTCTTTATTGGTGTTTTCTACAAAAGTTCCTTGGAATAGAAATTCTTTCTTAATAAATAAAAAATGCTTTGGCTTCTTATATGAATGGTAAACATACTGATCTTTAGTTATAGAATACATTGATTATATTATAGAGCACATTTCAGTAATTGGAACTCTATTTTTACTATGCAATTGGAGGTACAATCTCATAGAAAATTTACTCAGGAAATGGAGTCATTAAAAACATCATTTTGGCGATGATGTTTTTATTGGCATAAGAATTGACAGAACAGAATAGAGACAGAAATAAACACCTATTTATGTTCATTAATTTTTTTCAAGACACTAACATGTGTAATGCTCTTTTAGACATGTTAATTTCCATCTAACTGCTTATTTTTTTTCACATTTTACATTTTATAGTACATTCCCCCATCTAGAATAACCAGTTCTATTAATAATGAATCTTAGAAAATTCTCTAATTATTCCTATTTATCCATGCTTGTAGCTTTCTTTATATTTCTGCTTTGACCTAGGCTCTTTGTTTTCAACCTGTTCTAGCTTCACAAAACTTTGTGAACCTCACTCAGGATACTAATTATTACTTTTAGTATCTATGAATTGGAAAAATATTCAATGAGAAAAAGTCCCTTTTATATTTCTTTGCATTTTATTAACACCAAAAATACTTGAAAAACATAAATGTATACGTCAAAGAGATTAAATAAGGTTGGTCTCTTAAAGTATGCTGAGTTTGCCAAAGTATGATACATTTTAAAAACATTTATGATATTTATTAGAAAGAAAGAAAGTGTATGTAATAATATGGTTCTTTTAAAATTCAAGTTTACCCAAGCCATTTAAAAATATAATAGCCTTTATTAGAAGTGAGAAAATATCTCAAGGCCTTAACTCTAACTCTTCAGGAAAAACAAACAATAAAGATGAAGATAAGGCTTTCATCATTCTGTACCATTTCCAGGGGACATGGAAAGCCCAAAGGCCTGAGAATACTTCTACTCTAGGGGATAATGTAATATCTTGGGAGCCTAAAGTTAATCATTTCAGTTCTGTATAAATAAGTACAGCACCTAAAATAATGAGTCAGAGTCTCTGAATGGACTAAGGAGTATAAGTAGATATTGGAATCAAGCAAATCAGGTTGCAGCTCAGAAAACACAAGTCCCAACTCAGGAAGCTGTCTGAAGGTCTTTGATAAAGTTAACTAGAATCTCCTTTGTGTTTTACCTGCTGCCTCAGTTTTAATGCAGTGTTTCTCAAATGGGAACAATTTTGATCATAGGGCAAATGTCCAGAGACATTTTTGGCTGTGACAATTAGGGGAAGAGTGTTATTGCCATCTAGTTGGTAGGAGCCAGGAATGCTACTAAACATTCCACATTCCACAGGGGCAGTAATTCACTCCTAACCCAACAAAGTCATTTATAAAAACATTTGATAAATACCATCTCAAAACAAAACAAAAAAAATCATAGCTAACATATTTAAAGATGAAAGGCTGCTTTCCCTCTAAGGTTAAGAACAAGGCAGTAATGTCTTTTCAATATTTTGCTTGAGGTCATAGCCAGTGCAACTATGCAAGGGAAAGAACTAAAAGGCGTACTTTACAAAGGAAGAAGTAAAGTGGCATTTATTCATGAGTGAATATAGGTAACTACCATAAATAATTTCAGTAAAAATGACTTGATCTAATAGATGAACAAGGTTGCAGTTTCCAAGTCACTACAAATTCAGTTATCATTATAAATACTTCCAATAAACAATTTAAAGTGAAATTTTAAAATTTTACTTACAATGGTGTCAAAAATATGAAATGTTTGAAAGTAAATTTAATATCTAATAAAATATAGGAAGAACTGCTACATAGAAAACTACAAAACATTACTGAGAGAAATTAAAGAAAATGTAAATAAATAGAGAAATATACCATGTTCATGGATAAGACTCAGTATTGTTAAAATTTCCCTTAAATTAATCTATAGACTCAAAATAATCTTAATCTTCATCTCAGTAAATTTTTATGTTATGAGAATTGACAAACATTCTGAAATTCATACGACAAAGCAAAGAATCTAGAGTAGTCAAAATCTTGAAAAAGAACAATTCTATTTGATTCTAGACTTCCTATGAAAATACACTATTCAAGATGGTGAAATATTGGCATAAGAATTGAGAGAACAGAATAGAGACAGAAATAAACACCTATTTATGTTCATTAATTTTTTTCAAGACACTAAAGCAATTAAACAGAGGAATGGAGAGTCTTATTTACAAATGGTGCTGGAACAACTTGATATCTATATGGAAATAAAAGAACCTCTATTCCTACTTCACACCATAAACAAAAATTAATTCATATTGAATTACAGATATAAAAGTAAAAGCTGAAACTCTAACATTAATAGCAGAAAACATAGGATGGGATTTTTAAAATTGGTGGTGTGATGGACTTAGAATGTTTGTGTCCTCCCAAAATTTATATATTAAAATATACTGCCCAATATAATGGTATTAGGAGATGGGGCCTTTAGAAAATGATTACATCATGAGAGTGAACCCTCATGAATAGGATTAATATCCTTGTAAGGGGCTAAAGAGACCAGAATTCTTAACCTTCTGCTCATCAAAAGATATAGTAACTGTGTAAGCAAGCCACTAATAAGACAAAAATATTTGTAAATCATATCTGACAAAACACTTGACTCAATATCATAGCAAGAACTTCTGTACTCAATAAGAAAAAGAAAAAAAATAGGCAAAATACTTGAATGGATGCTTTACAAAGGTACATATGTAAATGGCCAGTGAACACAGTAAAGAATGCTCAATATTTTTAGTTTTCAGAGAAATACATTTACAACCACAATGATATAGTCCTACATATCCACTAGAATAACAAGAATATTGGTGAGGAATGGAGGCACTGAACTGTCATACATTGCTGATAAAAATATTAAATGTTAGAACTTCTTTGGAAAAGGTTTTGCACTTAAAAATATAAAGTTACATACACCTACCCTTTGACCCAGTAATTCTATTTAGGTTATTTACCTAGAAGAAATATGAATTTATCTATACATACAGACTTGTTTAAAATGTTAATAGCAAGTTTATTCAGAATAGCCCCAAACTAGAAATAACTCACAAATTTGTCAACAGGAGAATTAATAACCAAATTTTGTATAATTATACAAGGAACTACTACTCAGCAATAAAAATGAGCTATTGATACAGGAGTAAACATGAATGACTCAGACATAATTTTGAGCAAAAAAAAAGCAAATAAAATGAACTCATATGATTCCATTTATAGGAAGTTCTAGAACAAAACTAGTGCAAGGTTAAAAAAAAGAATGATGATTCCCTCTGTGAAAGGAGATGAACTAGAAAGAGACATGAGAGAGAGAACTTTCTAGGGAACTAGAAATGTTCTATATTATCATAGGAGTGGGTTATGTACGTGTATCTATTGGTCAAAATTGTACCATTAGGATTTATGCATTTTCATAAATTGAACTTTCCTGAACATTTAAAAAATATTAATAACAAAAACTTCATGGGACAGAAAAACACTACTCATTTTATAAATGCATATTTTTATTTTTGTTTCAATTTTCCTTATAAAAATATTTGTGAATAAATAAATTGCAGCTTTTTAGAACTTGCCTTAACTTTTAAACAATAATGGAAATGTGACAACATTTAAAAATTCTTCTTTGCCTAAGAATCAAAAGTTATGTAGTGTTTTTGACAATTCAATGCATAGAATTTATTTTCTTTTTTTAATCAAATGGAAATAGTCACAAGGCTGAGTTTACCTTTCAGATGTTTAAAACAGGTTGTCTAGTGTGAATATAAAATTGAGGAAATGCAAGTAGCATCAAAGAATAAAAACTCGTAAATGTGATAAATTAAAAATCTACAAATTCCAGTATTTTTAAACAACTAAAGATTTTTGGGAAAAATTATTTGAATTGCTTGTAAAAACATCCGTCTTTAGATCTATTTTAATAGTACTGCTCTGAGTTATATTTTCAAAATCGCAAATTGCCTTAGAAAGGAGGTAGAATCAAGTATTGTTTAATTAAAGTCATATGCTTTAATTTGAATAATGCTCCAAAATGTTGACCTCATTATTTTTTCTCCTTTTTCTTGGAGAATTTTTCTCTTGCTATTTTCTATTTTGATTTGACTATTATTACCTTTCACAAAACATCACATAAATATATTGTCATACAATTGCAAAATAAAACAAGTGTGGATATTCCATTTCTGTTTATTTAATATTCACAAAAAAAGTATTTTAAGTAAACTGGTAGTTAATGCCCAGGAATCTTTTTAATCACTCTTCAACAGGTGTAGTTTAGGAAATAGTTCATAGTTTTCCTGATAAAAAAAAGGAAGTTGTATACTTATAAATGAATATGACCAAAGAGAAAGACATACTAACTGGAGAAAAGATTCCCCAAATCATCAGGAGACTTAGAGTTTGTCAATAAATATCATCAAACAATGTGTGGTATGGACATAAATACACACACATATGCACACACAGTTTGTCATAATAACTAATGTAAAATGTTGAATCCTGCTTTTCTACTTAGCAATTTATCATAAACATTTTCTTGTGTAACTGGAAACTATGTAATATGTTTGTGTAATATGACTATATTATAATTAACAGTTCTTTCATTGCTGGATATTTCCTTGTATTACCTACAAATTTCTAGGGAACATCTGTGTGTATGTATTTTTATTTGCATTTTGAATTATTTGCTTAGAATGGATTCCCAGCTATAAAACTGCCCGGTCAAAAGCTTTTCTTAAACTGTTTTTCAAAAAGATAGTTACACTGTATTCAATCATTAAAGGTATATAAGTATGCTTATCTCATTGTCTACTTATCAGACTTACATATTATAATTTTTTGTTTTTGCTAGTTAAAGGTAGAATATCATTGTTTTAGTTCGCATTTCTAAAGCGACTAATGAGGTTGACATTTAAAATCTGTCTTTCATGCTTTTGTCTTTTAGGATTTTAGGATTTTCTTTATGATTAATATTATCTTTTCCCTAAGGATTTTATTCTTGTCATCATATTGCAACAGATAATTTTTACATTTTTACATTATTTACTTTTTAGTTACATTTTTTATTTTTTTACTTCAGAGAAGTAAATTTTTTTAATGTAGTCAAATTTTTTTAATGTAGTATTTTTTGACATTAATTACTTTGTGCAAAGAACTCTAGGCAAATGGAATCTTACATTTGCATTACCTGAATAGTAGATATCACTAGTAGTTTAATATTTAATCTGTAGCATATAGTTAGCTTTTATTTTTGGTATATCATTGCTTTAAAACTACAGCTAAAGGAAGGCAGTTAGCTTGTTTTTTATTTCCCTGAAAATATCCAAGACTAGAACCAATATTATCAGTCTCTAATGGAGGTTGGCAATGTCAAGATGGTTTGTGGTCATGTCAAGATGTTGACTCAGTGCTCAGGTCATTGCTCATTAAAGATGCTGCTCTTTAGACCAACAGGAGACCCAGTAACAAGATCCTAACAATTTCTGATGCTTTCTTATATCTTTTCAAGGCAGTGCAGAACATTTTGTTCTTCAGAAAATATTTAGGTCTCTTTTCCTTCTGTGATAGCACTTACTATTTGCATTTGAATTTTGGTCTGTTCTTTTTTTTTTTTTAAGTGAATACATTGGGAGAAAGAGTGTTTTTAAAAAATTATGTCTGCATATTTATGTCTGCATACTCATTAGTTATTGTATATGTATTTTTTAATGAGAATAGATAGCTTTTTTTTAAAATGTGGGTTATTCTATTTAAATGAATTATTAAATTCATTTACTGTCATTTCTGATTAGGTATGTCATTTTTTAATTTTCATCAATGATTCTTTTCCTTCCCCCTACTTTTTGTTTCCTTTAGATCTTCAGAATGTGAATCACTCCCTAGTTTGTTATGATTTATATTCATCTGCTTCTCATATGATTCCTTCTTTGATGCCTCGTGCCTTCTGTTACATTCTTATTCTATTGGTCATCTATTGTTTTAAATTCGCTTCCACCCTACCCCCACCATTATCCACTATCATATGAATTATTAGCCATGTGAAATAAGCTTATTTTGTATGTATGTATACATTTTACTAAAGCCACCACTAATTGACATCATTCCTACTCACATACGAGATGGACAAATAATGATCTCTTTGTGATTCAGCAATCATCTCTAACCATATCTAGAAACATTACTTCTTCCTCATCAGTAAATTACCATGCCAAGTGACCTTCATCTTTCCCAGAAGAACTTAGAAAATTATGCTGCATCAACTTAATATAAAATAATTTGAGAAAAATAAATTCAGTGACATAAAATTAAAAGATGTACTGCCAAAATTGTGGTGTCTCCAAAGTGACATTTTCTGGACCAGACTGTAAAATCCTAATATGGCACTATTTTAGCTGAGGTTTCCTGGTTCCTTTCCAGGCCATAAAAATTTCTGTAAAATGGAAATAATTACACATTTAACTACAGTTTCAAAATTTGCATTTCTGGATGAGACTGACTTTTTCTCTTGTCACGCTATAGCTGTAATTGCTACATTGTCTGTTGTTAATTTTCATTTTAGCTGAGCTTTAAATGTTTAGCTAGAGGATGGTCCAATAAGATTCTATAACTATCTTAGTCACTGGTAGGCAAAAATTATTTTTTATTACTATTTTAAGAAGTCTGCCCTAAAGTGGTGGTGAAAGAACTGATAACGATCAAAGTAGGCTCTTTACTTTGGTGCTGTGATGAGAAAAACAGAAATTAGGAGTAGAGAAATTAGCAGAGACAGATGGTGAGGGATTATAATAATTTCTAGGATCATCCAAATTGTCTGAAATTTATGCCAGTTTTTTTTTTTTTTAAACAGGGCAACATGTCATGCTTATTTTGAGCTCCCATAGAAACATTCAATGAAGTTACATAGGACCTTGCATTCTGTTATGTTTCTTTGGATATTCAAGGAATTTTAGAAGCAATCTACATTGGACTTTGTCAGTGTTTCCAGCAACTGACAAATTTTAACTTTACAAATGTTTTCTAAAATATATTTTTTTTAAATCACCCTGGAGAAAGACACGAAAGTAAGAGGACTGATTCTTAGATTATCTGCATTGAGAATAACAACCTTCTTTTAGTTGCAATAACATAGTGATGGTGTCCTCAGTGTGAGGGGGAAGATTTCAGTGGGTACAGCAGCTGTTGATTCAAATATAATTATACATGTTCCTTCTATGGTTTCTCTTTAAATCAGCAACTTTATTTTATTATGAAAAATAGCATGCATGCACACACACCCACACGGCATAATACGGTGAAGCTGACATGCTCCAGTGAAACACTCATCCAATAATGATCCTCAGTGTTCCTGTTGAAGTTATGGTCACAATGTCAACAATAAAATCAATTTGACATGTGATTGAAAGTAACAAATATGCTTTATGTTCTCTGGAGACAATATAAACCATTTCTTGTAAATAAGAAACTTCAAAATGAAAGCACATAAAATACCAGCTATAGGCTGCTCAGCATGACTCTTAAACTTAATAAAATAAATTTTTCTGAGTTGAATTTTGAGTTCTCTGACTAGATAAAATTTATCAGTGAAACAAAATACCCAGTTACATACAAGATTTTTTTTATTAGAAAAAATTGTTTGTGTGTTTTACCAATTAACTTTTTAGCCCAGTCTTTCCTACGTGCCCAGCAAAGTGCTAAAAGCTGTGCATTTATATAGTCTTTGTTTTGTTTTTGTTTCTTTTATTTTGCTATGTGTAGAGATATGAAGGACTAAACAAAGAAACCTGGAAATTTTGGAGAAGGAAAATAAAATTTGAATTTTTAATCTGGGAATCTTATTCAGTTTTGAAGAAAACTCATAATAAATGTGCAGCAGGATTTTGGAGGTCAAAGATGGAGGGCACCCACCATTTTGGGATAAATGATTATTTAACCTCTTACGTTAAGTATTTTATGTAAAATAAGACATAGTTGAAGATTCATCAATATATATCATCTCTGATACTATCCAGGAGGAAGATGAATCAGAGGAAAACTGTGCTTGGAGGTTTGGGGGGAAATTGCATAAGTTAAGAAGACCTCTGTTCCATTGGAACCTTTCAGTCACTTCTAGAAATATTTCATATAATCAAAATTTTATTTAACGTCAGGATAAATATTGATGCTAAATAATTTCTAGCTAAACCAACAACTCAGTGCGACTTTGGGGTGCTGAAGCCATCACAAATGAAGTGTTAGAGTCAGACACCTCCCTCTAGTAGTTTATACATAAAGCAATGGTATGCAAATAGCAATGATCACACAAAATATTGTGAGGGGGTGGCAAATGTGAACTATAGACAAATGATTTAAGAATTCAGCCATTTAAAACATTTTAGAAACTTAAAGGCTATAATTATAGAAAAATCCAAGGAAAAGACATAAAATTGCCTCAGGTGGGAACATGAGACAAAAATAGATATTGCTATATGGAAGAAGTAGCATTTTAGTTGGGTAGAATTTTTATATTTAGAAATGTGTGTGTGTGTGTGTAGAGAAAAGGGAGGAGAGGAATAGTGGCTCATTCCACATTGAGGGAATTTAATTATTAATTTTTCCAGTCTGCATTTATTGATTAATTCCTATAGACAAAACACTAAATCAAATTCTGGGAGCAAAGGATGAATAAGAACCTTAGTTCTTGTCTTGGAAGATCTTCTCCATTGGGGGAATCATATGTATAAGGAGTGTAATAGGTGTGTGCTAGAGGCAGCCTCTTGGTTCTCTAAGACATGAATGGGGTGACTCTTCTACCTAGCATCATCAGTGTGGGCGGGGTTCATTCTCAATGCTCCTCAAGTCAACTGACTGCTAGGTGAACTGCATAATCCAACAGTGGGGAGGATTTTGTCTGTAGCTTTTTAAATACTCTGTACTAAAGTCATTCATATATTTTATCTTTCTTTTAGACCTTAAGTTTGTGGAGGCCATAAAGTTAGGTTTTATCATCTTTGTTTTCCTTTGGTGTCTAGAACAGTGCCTTATACACACAGTGGGTATTATAGAGTTTGGGAGTGTAATCAAGTTTTGTATTTCTTGGAAAATAGAACATCTTGTAGCAGGCATGGCTCTGAGATAAGGTGTCCTATTTCTACAAATTGTCAGTCTCACTAGCCCAAACTTTCAGAGTTTTAACAGCTATGTCTAGTGGCTGAAGCCAAAGATAGCTAGTATTATTGTGAATCACCTTTGACCTTTGATATTATTTTTGAACTATGAAGACTGCAGGCATTTGTAAGTTCTCATTTCTCTGTGGCTAAGCTTTAAGGGGTTGGGGAGCTGAACATCAGCAAGCCACTCTGTTCATCTCTTTTTTTAAAAAAAAGTTCCTGTTAAAAATTACCTTTTACCCCAATTTCACATTCACTTTTGGTTTATCCTTACCTTTAAGACACTAAATCAATATTCTGAGATTGTTTAGGAGGATTCTTATTTTTCTCAGCTGTAAACTCAATTACCTTTCAAATGATTTTATAGCTAACAGTAAATGGTCCATGAAGTATATAAATAAAAATGAGAGCAAACATTTCATGCTTAAATAGCTGTTATGGTAATCAGTGTAATGGATTGGAATTTCAGAAATAACTAGTGACACATCATTTAGTGGCCACATGATATTTTGCTATAATTTCTCCAAAGATATCATTTGCAGGTGTTCTGACACACATAGCTGGTATTCTATACTGCTTTATGTAAACAAGTATTTGTATATCTTTATGAAAGTCTACAGAGATCAAATATAAGAAGAAAGAGCTATGATATAGTTTCATTGTCATAAATGGTCATTGAGAATGTTATTTCTTTGAAAATTTTACTTAAATGTCTGCAATTGTTAATGACATTTCATGGAAATATTAAAACTATGTAGCTTCTTCCAGGCTGTATATAAACCTCCTGTGTCACTGTAGAAACAGACTAATTCTACTTGTTCTTAAATAGTTCCTTATGGTACTTTTAAGAATCATCGTTTTCTGGATTGTTATGACTCAGATTGATTGTGGCCAGGCCTGAACTCATGGTGAAGGAGACAAGCAAGTATAGTATTAAATGTGTATCTTGTTTATCTGAAGCTGTCTAGCCAAAATGTTGTCATTGACACTAGCTATTTCTTCAAAGCTTTATATTTGGTCAGAGACACTGAAACTACTCTGTCCATTTTATATGTGCTCTATGAGACAATTCAAATGCTTTTCAAATCTTGGAATCTCGTGATTGTATTTAAACAGTTTTATAAACATTCAAAGCCAGTCATGTGGTCTGCTGGCCTTTATAAGTGCCACTCATTTGTCAAGGTTTGTATGAATAGACCTAAAAAGAACTCTCAAGGTCATTTTTATTGCAACCCATCATTGATGACATTGGAAAGTTGTGGGTATGATGTCACTTTGTGAATTTATGTGGAAATGAACTGGGGCTAGCTAGTCAGGCAGTATCTCTTTGTTTTCATTTAGTAGTATTGAATTCAAAGAAGTTTTTCTTTAAGAGAAGCAGAGGGATAGAAAGAAGTCTTTCTCTGTTATTCCTCCTTTGCTGTCTTGACTTTCTGAAACTTAATTTTTTTTATTCTTAAACTCCAGACAGAATTAATCGTTTCCTTCTCTGTAATTTTTGTTTATATCTGTGTATTGTGCTGAGGTAATTTTTTTCTAGTGCAGAAGGAACTTTAAGCAGTTTAATTTTTCTTTTCTTTTCTAAATGATTAAGCCTTTACAAAAAGTCACAAACTCAAGAAGTAACGGGACAATTCCTCTTATCCCATCTCTCTTTAATCAGCTAAGTGGTTAACTGATACTTTCTATTTCCTCTATGAAGTCTACACACTAATGCCCATGCACATTCTAGAACGCTGTTCTTTTGTACACCTGTGTACTTTGGGTCCCCCTTGTGGTGGTGTACATTAACTAAGCGTCCCAAATCTGCTGGTGACAGTTGTATTTGATGTTTTATTATGGAATGCATTTAATTATTATCTAAACTAATATAACATATACAAGCAAAGAAAAAATGTATATATAATAACTAAAATAGAATGCTAGTCAGTTTGCTAAAGAAAAATTGTTGAATTAGGCATGTCTGAGCCAGTCATAAGAGATTAGAAAAAAATGTGAATATCTAAAAATCATAGAATGATTCTTAACTCAGATTGCTTCTCAAGTGTCTTTAATTTTCTTTTTTTATAATAAAAAATAAAAATATAAATAAAAAATGATGCACAATAGATATGCTTTATGTAAGATATAGAAATCTAATTAGCAGATCCATATATGAAGGAAAGGTCTTGGTCCTATATCAAAAGAGTAGCAAACTTTGTGCATTTACATGTTTTTTTAAAAAATGTTTAAAGTATTATTTTAAAAGATTATTGACTTTATCATATTTATCTGATAAACTGACCAACTACCTATTTCAAATATGTCAGATAAGAAGACTTCTAAAAAGAAGATGAATTGTCACCAATTGCAAAAATTTTACCCTTTTAAATGTGAGGAAAAAAGATGAGTGAAGTATCATAGATTCTCATGACTCTGGGTATCCTAATATCCTGTGTGGTCTGGACCTGTCTGTTTTGGACCCAGAAAAAGCCTTTTTCGTCAATAGGTCTCTGAAAGTGCAAGAGCAGAAGCACAGATAGGAGAGGGGTGTCTTGTTGCCTTAGGTTGTCCTGGAGGAATATCACTAAGGCCTCCTTTATATGATACAGCCTATGCCAGTGTAAAACCACCAGTCCTTACAAACCTTCAGCTAAAAGCAAACCATACACTTATTTCTCATATACTGTGTTTGTATCTTAATTCAAACTTTAATATTATAGTTAATACCAATGCATTGATTACTTTAGGAAGCAGTTCAGTGACCGAAGATAATGTCTCTAAAAGTATGACGTCTTGGGCTTTCTCACTCCTGAGCAGCAGAGTGTCTCAAGGACCTCTTGCACAGATGATAACATTATTGGGAGACCAAATAATAGCATCAATACAGGCTACCTTGTCTTTTATTATTATGCATTTTTATCAAATAATTTTTAATTTCCTTGAAATCAAACAGTAATCATATTAATAGCTCCCTATACTACCTAGCATAGCACTTGAAACACAATAAGTGCTGAATAGGTATAGAAATAATGACCAAGTTTCCAAACTGGAATATTCTGTACTTTTGTGTAACAGTTGTAACAGATATTTGTCTCCTATGACAGATTTCAGTTTTACCATATTGATTTATTGGATCTTATCTCATCTTTCCATTCTTTGTGCTAGCCGTTATAGATTGTGTATTTTAATAGTTAGATCTGACTACTTTATATTCATTCAGCTGGTTTCTTAGAACTGGGTGAATATGAGACAGACTTTTTAAAAATTTTCAGTAATGAGCCTGACTCAGTACATGTGAAATTTATGTAGTGTTGGCCTGCCTTTTCCTTTTCTGCAGATGGTCGCTCATGGACTTTCATTGGCCTCCCTCAAATATAACAACAGCCTAGAGGTAAATTATTCAGGCAGTGTAGCCACCCTGGGAGACTTGGTGCATTTTGCAGGTTCTGCTGTGCTACAAACCAATCACCCCATCTTTTATATCTTCTTTCCATATTGTAATTCCCATGAGGTAAAGTGATAGGCTACATTAAGCCTCATAAAAAAAAATCTGAGTTTATGATGTGTAACTTCTCAGTAATGGTAATTAGTATAATCTGTTTTTTGAATTTGCTGATATTTGAAAGAAAATGCTACCAGTTTTGTCATTTCTATTTAAATATTTAAAACTTTTTAGTAGAGCAATTAGTACCTCTACAAAACTTTGCAAGTGGCTTTGATTATATGCTGAATTACATAAATGATCAGGAACAGACATCTCATGAAACCAAGAACATACACATAATTTATAACACATAAGAAAGAAATATACTTTGAATTTTTAAGTATGAATAAAAATTGAATTTGAAATTTATGAAGAGTCAGATATCTCCTATATATCAACCAAAATCTGTGGAAAAAGATCATTAATTAAAAGAGGACAAAAGCTGGGAAGGACTCCCAATATAAGAGAGGAAGACTATGTTAGGACATATCCAACTGGGTAGGTATCAGTGAACCTATGGGCACACAATGTAAGGATTTAGAAGACTTGAAATACACAGTCAATTGACTTATTAACATTTTTAGAGCACCGAACCCCAAAACAGCAGAATATACATTCTTTTCAAGTGTACACAGAACACTTACCAAGAAAAATTATATTTTGTGCCATAAAAAATAAGTCTCAGTGTGTTTAAAAGTATTGCTGAGTATGTTCTCTAATCGCAAAGGAACTAAATGAAAAATCAATAACAGAAAGGTGCCTGGAAAGCCCTCAAATATTTGGCCACTAAATAGCATGCTTCTGAATAACTCATGTGTAGTGGGTTGACCTGTGGCTTCCAAAATGATATGCCCATGTTCCTGGTACCTGTGAATGTGACCTTATTTGGGAAACGGGTTTTGCAGTTATAATTAAGTGAAGGATATCAAGATAAGATAATCTTAGATTATCTAAGTGGGCCCTAAGCCCAATGGAGGTATCCTTATGAAAAAAGAAGAGGAGAACACACAGACACAGAGGAGAAGGCCATGTGCTGATAGAGGCAGAGATTGGAGTTACATAGACATATACAAAATAACACATGGAGGCACCAGAAGCTGGCAGACGCAAGGAATGGAATCTTCTCTGGGCCTTCAGAGGAAGTGTGGCCCTGCCAATAGCACTCCTAATTTTGTGGTAATTTGTTGAGGTAGCCATAGAAAACTAATGTACCTGGGTTAAAAAAATAAATGCAACTGGAAAGTAGAAAGTATTTTTAATGAAATGAAAGTGTATACACAACATACCAAAACATTTTTAGATGCTCATGAAGGGTAATTAGGGAAAAATCAATAGCACTAGATGCTTATCTTAGAAAAAAAAAAAAAGGTCTCAAATCAATGACCCCAGCTTCTACCTTAAGCAAATGGAATAGAGCAAATGAAACCTGAAATAAGCAGAAGAAAGGTAATACTAAAGATCAAAGCAATAATCAATAGCATAAAAAGAAAAACAATGGGAGAATCAGTGAAAACAAAAATTGTTTCTTTGAGAAGATTAATAGTATTGATAAACTTATAGCCAGGATGGATCAGAAAAAGGGAGAAGACACAAAATTACCAGTATCAGGAATGACAGAGGTAATATTACTACAGATTCAACAGTTATTTAAAGGAGACTAAAGAGATAATAAAAAATAGTGAAGGAGTCCGTTGTTAGCTGTCATTCCCTGTCCCCAGCTTTTACAGAGTTTTTGCTTTTCTCTTAGGAAAGCCCTATGTGTCTCTGGATCAGAGCTGCAGACTCCCTCTGTGAATGAGGTTTTGTAGGATCTAATCTATTATACCAGCCCACATGTAGTGTTTAACATTTTTATAAGTTGGCTGCTTTCTCTTTCCTCGTCAAGAGCAGAATTTTTCTTCTCCTTACACTGAGTATGAATGCAGATGTGGATCTCTTTGCTGGGAAGCATTCCTTATTTTCTGAAATTTAGTTAATTTAACTTTCTTTCGATTCCCACTTCTCTGGGGATTAAACTTAACAAACAAGCAAACATAGTTTTGGAGCTAATTTGGATTGTTCTTGTGAAGTTAGGAGGGATGGACTGCCATAACAAAATACCATAGACTGTGTGGCTTAAACCACAGAAATTCTAAAGGTTAGAAGTCCAAGATCAAAGTGTTGGCAGGTTTTGTTTTTCTGAGACCTCTGTCCTTGGCTTGCAGATGCCTACCTTCTCACTGTGTCCTCTCACAGTTGTCACTCTGTCTCTGTCTCCTAACCAGTTTTTATAAGGACACCAGTCATATTAGGTTAGGGCCTATGTATTTAAGTTAAAGATGACCTGTTTTAACTTAAATATCTCTTCTAAGGCCCTGTCTCCATCCGTGGTCACATTCTGAGGCACTGGAAGTTAGGGGAGGCTTTAACATATGAATTTCAGAGGGACAGAATTCAGCCCATAACATTCTACTTGATCTGGCCCTCCGTTAATTCCTTAACCTCAAAGCCTACTACTCCAGCCCCTTAGTCTATCCAGCCATGCCAGCCTTGCTGCTGATCTTAGAACATATCCGGCAAGTTACCATTCACGGGTATTTTTACTGGCTGTAAGTCCACCTGGGATAGTTTTCCCCTCAAGATATCCACTTGGATCATTCTTCCATCTTCTTCAGTGCTTTGCATAAATGTTACCCTCTCTTTGAGGCCTACTCTGACTCTTTTATTTAAAAGTGCAGTCCTGATCTCACTGCATTATTTATTCTTCACCTGAACTGGTAAAATGACAACACCAGTAGACTGTGACAAGTTATGTATAGATAGTGTAATACCTAGAGCAACCACTAAAACAGCTGTATAAAAAGACATACTTAAAAGTGGTATAGATAATTCAAAATAGAGTTTTCATATGTTCAAATAACCCACAAGAAGACAGGATAAAGAAAACAAGAGGAAAGAAAAACAATACAAACAGAAAACAAAAAATGAAATGTCAGACTTAAGCTATAGGATTTTGTTACATAAGATATAAATGGTCCAAATGCATCAGTTAAAAAACAAAATTGACATTATGGAATAAAAAATGTGACCCAACTATATGCTATCTACAGGAAACTCACTACAAATATAGTAATATAGAAAGGTTTAATATAAAGGGAAAAACACATATCTTGTAAACATTAATCAAAAGAAAGCGAGAACCGTTAAATTAATATCATATAAAGTAGACTTCAGAGCAAAGAAAATTACCAGAGAGAGACAGAGAAAGTCAATAGGAAATGGTAAAAGGATTACTCCACTAAGAGGACAACATTCCTAAATGTGTACAAAGCAAATGACAAAGCTGAAAATAAGGAAGCAAAAACTGATAGAAAGGAGAAATAAATATTTAACAATTATAGTTGAGGACTTTGATATCTCTCTCAGTAATTGCTGGAACGACTAGTTAGCAAATCATCAAAGATACAGAAAAACTTGACAACATGATCAACCAATACAATCTAATCAACATTTAGAGAACATTTCATCCCAAAACAGCAAAATACACATTGTCAAGTATCTACAGAGCTTATATCAATATAGACTATATCCTAAGACACACAAAAACTTCAAACAATGTAAAAATAATTAAAATCATATAGATGTGATTCTCCCATCACAATGGAATTAAACTGGAAATCAATAATAATAATTCTTGGAAATGAAAAAAACATACCATTATATAATTAGTGAGTTCTTAAAGAGGAGATCACAAAACAAATAGCTAAATAAAAATAAAAATGCAACATATAATTTGTGTGATATGGTTAAAGTTCTGAGAGGGAAATTTATAGCACAAAAGAGGAAACATCTTAAATAGCCAATCTAAACTCTTATCTCAAGAACCTAAGAAAGAAGGTAAAGATAAAATTAAAGCAAGAAGGAAAGAACTGGTTTTATTGACTGATTGAAAATAATGATTTATTCAGTTTGCTTTTGTTAAAAAAATGTGGGAAAACATATCAATACCAAATTAAATAAGAATTATGAGAAAATGAAGATAATAAATTGAGTTAATAGTTACTATGGTGATTAAGATAATGATTACTTTTGGGAATCTTTTTTTTTTTAAACAATAACCAAACATTTCTGAAAACGAGTCACTAAAGATGGAATAACATTTTTCTTTCTCCTTTGATTTATCAAAATTCATCTTATATTAAAGAACCCTTTAGTCATGAGTTTAAGTTGGTTCTTAGAGGTTAGCTAAGATGTTTCTCATGTTCATTTCTTTATTTATGTAATCAAAAGTGGAAAAATATCTTTACCAGTGATTCTCAACATTAGAATCATTTAGAGAGCTTTAAAATATACTGATGCTAGGGTCCCACTTAGGGAGAGCAGGTTTACTTGTTCTATGGCAGAAATTCTCAATGTATGGTCTCAGACTTGCAGGAGCAGCAGCAGCATCATTTAGAACCTGTTAAAAATGCATATTCATCAGCCCCACTCCTGACTTAGCAGTGTATGTTTTAACAAACCCTTCAAGTGATTCTGAGGCAGTGTGTCTCAAACTTTCATGTCCATGTAAATCTCCTGGACAAATGTATAAAAATACAGATTTTTATTTATGGTCTGATAGGAGGCCTGAGATTATTATTAGCAAACCTCTACAGGATCCTAATAATGCTGGTAGTTGACCACAATTTGAATAACATAGGTCTATAGGACATCTGGACATTTGTATTTTAAAAGTTTCCCAAGTGTTAATGTAGGCAAAGTTGAAAGCAACCAATCTAGATAGCTCTTTGTGAGACTGCCAAGAGCCCATAAAACTTGAATGATCTTTTCTAGGTATTTTGTACCTGTGGTTGTGGAGTCATTAACATACCCCTTATTCCCTTTAAAGGTCACTGACTTTAAGGTGCCTAAGAATCACAGCTGCAATAGTTTTATCCCTTATTTTCTAGAACCAATGCTGAACACCTGCTTTCTCTTTTCATCTTATACTGCTATACACAGCAACATTTGCTTGACCTTGCAAGGTTTTAATCTTCATTCCTATTCATGAATGAGCTAATGGAATGAACTAATCATTCCAGTGTTTTGGGAGAGGGTGAGACCCCTCCACCTTAAGGTAGCATAGATCTTGTAACCATCTTCTGAGACGATGCCCTGAGACCAATGTCTTGAGAACATCTCTTTTCATCTCACATATTCTGACTGAACATGCTCACCTATTTCAATGTTATCAAGAACTACCCATGTGCTGATCACTTCAACTATACATGTCCAGTTTAGATCTGTCTCTCCAGCATGTCATTTAGTGGCATCTTTTCTTAGATCTCTCTAAGGAAGTGACTTCAAACTCAGTGGGCTCAAAATAGAACTCTTTACCATATCTGTGTCTCCTCCTGCATTCTCTATATCAATGATAAGTAACTTGGGAGTCATGCTTGATTTTTTACCCCCTTTCCCCACTCCAAATAGAACTTACTGTTGGGACTGTATTCTACCACTCTTAAATCCATGTACTTTCCCCCCATTTATAATGGTCATACTCTGATTCAGGTCTTCATCTCTTAAACTGAAGTGTTCTAACTAATTTCTCTGCATTCAGGCTGTCTTTCTCTTATTCATTTCCAGAGTGTTCATTCTTGTCACTTCTCATCTTTAAAACTCTTTAGTTAAATTCCTTAAGGTGACTTAAAAATTGTTATTGGTTCAGTGCTTGCTCACCTTTCTAGGAATTCTCCCCAGTTTAACCTAGATGCATTTTTCTTTATAGGTTCTAAGATTTGAATAGGTGATGCCTCAACTTAGAGTGTCTTTCCATTCTCCCATGTGCCTAATCTTTTCTCTCCTTGTTGTTAAGATACTATCTCTGAACAGATGCCTTCCTTGATCCCATAACTCTCAATGCTGAATGAGATCCTTTTTTATTACTGCCGAGATTACAATTATCACACCAGACTTCAATTTCCTCTTTACTGGTTTATCTTCCTCAACAGCTCCTTAAGGGTAGTGATTATTATGTTCACCACTGCATCCTTAGCATCAAACTCATGTATATATTATAGTCTATGATCAATAAATGTTAATAAACAAAATTTCTAGTAATATGAAGAAAGGAGCTTGCCATGGCATATCAGTGAGAACTTTTTGAGGTAAGTGGAATCATTAGAAATAGACAAATCACTTTATAGCTAGTAGCTTCTCTGTTTATTATAGTTCTCAGTTCTATATACTCTTCTATTATAGAAGAGTATCTGAAAAAAGTATACCTAAAGTAAGTGGAGGAGTATGCTAATTAGTTTGAATGACATATTTTCTTCTTCCAACAGATCACAATATAATTTGTAAAGAAACTTAGTTAACAATTAAATTCTTTATATACTTGCAGCAGTTATTTTTTTTGGGGGGGGGGTTTCATTTCCTTCCAGAACTAGATGGGGATTCTGACTTAATTGACACAATTCCATATTTTAAGTTATCACCTTTTATTCTACTTTGGTTCCTGGATTGTATGTGATAAATTTCCCAGTATATACCTAGTCAGCAGTAGGTAGGGCAGACAGTAATAAAATCTCTTCATCTTATGGAACCAACACTCTACTTTGGCTAGCGACGAACCCATGCCATTCTAAAGATCTGCAGATCTGTGGAAACCCTATTTCCAGGGAGTTATAATTTCAAATTTTGAAAGATATTACAGGTTTAAAAGATTGTGATTCATTTCTTATACACATTTTGCCTAGGAATATTTTATATCATAAACCAGTATTATTAGTGAAGCAGTGAAGGAATAAGTATATAAATTGGGGGCAAACTCTTTAAGCCCAATATCTTCAGGGCCTTTTGTCAGTGTTCCACTAGTATTATGCACCCTAGAGGCCACCTGAGTTGACAGCATCTTCTCCTAATTTCTGTTTTATGAAATGATATTCTTTAGCAATCTGCAGAGCACAATCTTGATGCTGGCTTCCATGTGGAAGTTTGCTGGTCCCTTTCTAGACCATATTGCAGTACAAATGAATGTCAGTGTTTCTCCTGTAGGGAGAGCCTGGCACACAGTTCAGTGGGGACTTTCTTTCTAGGCTACTACTTCCCAATTTGGGCGCTACTTATAATTTTTGCTTCCATGTCTTTCCTTATCCACCTGGGAATTTCTCTCGAATCCATTTCTCTACTCTACATCTCTTCTGCTTCTCTAAATCTTGTTTTTCTAGGTTCAGCTCCTTTCATCTCCTCCAATTAGGGCATAGATCATAATTTCTATGTACTTTACTTTTCTTAATGCTATGTGACATTTTATCAAATTATTTATCTTTCTTTAGAGCAGTGGTTGTATCTTTTTATATGTAAAAGTATGACCTAGTGCAGTAAGCATATAACTTAGTTTGAGGCCATTTAAGTGCCACATTTCATTTGAAATGTCATATTGAACTGTTCGTATCACATTTCTTTCCCACTGTCTTATCTGAAAACTGGGTTAGCATAGGCAAGACTTAGAACTTTTAAAACATTCTCCTGGCTTTCAGAATTATCAGGATTTTTCTTTAGTGGGTATTGTGCCTCTCTGGCTCTCAGTGTAAGTGGTCAATTTTTCTCTTACCCAGTCTTGGACTGTGAAAGAAAGAATTAGAAGGTGAACCTGGAGGATTAGAGTTTAGAAGAAACTGGTTAGTTTTGGTTCTTTAATTTCCAGTTATAAGGAAAAAATTGGGTTAATTATATTTCTCTAAGCTTGATCTCAGTTTTCTTTAATTTAATACCATCAGCACCTAGTACCAATGCCAGGCACATGAAAAAGTCTTTCAAGAAATACTTGTTGAAGAGATTTATTTCATTAGGGAGGGTAATTATAAAAATAATAGTAATCTCATTCGAAAATAAAAATAACATTTTTAACAGCCTCTTTGTCAATTAGTCTCTATTTTTACATCTTTGATTATCTTTGGTATTCTGGAATTAGTAAAAATGGTGTTTTCAAAGAATCTTATAAGAAATGCATCTCTATCCTTGTTTGGCAAGATGGTTTTGGGAAAGAATATGTTCCAGTAATCAAGAATGATGCAGAAATTTTTACATGGTAAAATATTTGAATGAAAGATGACTTTTTAAATCTAAGTCCAGAGTTACTGTTTCAGAGATGGATTGCAAAGATCTATATGATAAGTGGAGACCCCAGCCTGAGAAAAATCCCTACTTTTCGTTGCTACTGGCTATATGGTGCCATAAGAAACTCAAAAAAATCTTCACGGAATTAAGCTCCTCAGTCTTACTTTCCTGTCTTGGTTGATGGTGTATTTGATCTTCCGGTCATGAAGGCTAGAAACCTTGGCATAATCTTGAACTCTCTCCTTTCTGTCTTAAGCATGTTTTCTATATCTATAACTGTGTCTAGTCTCACTATCCCTTCCATATATATATATATATATATATATATATATATATATATATATATAGTCAGCAGTGGTTATCTCTGAATAATCTAATTATGAAATATTTTTCTTTTTGGCCACATTTTTTAAATTTTCTATGCTGAGTGTATATTGCTTTTATAATCAGAAGAAAACCTGGCTCTGACAACTGGGATCTGGAAGGAAAGTTATGCATCATTTAGTTTAGCTCTTAATATATTTTTGGACCATCATCTTCTTTCAGAATCTGATGAATGATATGGAACTCTTAGAAAAACGAACATCTATCCATAGACAAAAATTTTGTATATAATTTTAGCAGGATTTTAGGCCTCAGACAAAGATGCTTTAACAGTATAACTCTTAATGGAGGACCCAGGAAATTTGCCTCCTTTCCCATAGGGAGCTGAAAGAGGAGCCAGGACTAGATCTTGGCCTTCTAACCTTTGACCTAAAACTAGACTGTCCTGGAGACCTGGGATCACATTACAAGCATCCCTCCAATCATGTCGCCTAATGGATTCTCTGTAAATTGCTAAGCCGAAGCATACTTGAAGAGGTTTCCCTTTACCTCTGTGGAGAGACCTCATTTGTGGTAGCTGCTGTAGCTGTTCTGGGAAGCTGCTCCCTTGCTCCTTCTCCCTATAAAGACAGGTTTTACTGGATAGACCAAGATCAGCTTTTAGTCACTGATGACTTCTAGAAGTTATGAATATAACATGTCTGAGAACACTCAATTTGGTGCCTATTACTTTCTTAAACATTTCCCCATACTTTATGATTTTGTGTGTCAGGTTGATAAGAGAATTTTGCTTTGAGAATTTTTTTTTTAATTATCTGGCAATTTCCTTTATGTGACCTTGATTGTGATGCTGATGGCAGGACAGGATGGAGAGGCCTGTATCTCTGTGTCTGTAACTAGATCACTCATTGTGCCGAAGACCACAGCAGTTACCTTTCTGCTGTCTGAAGGCCTACAAAGTACAGGGCCAAAACCTACTCTCTCCATCCCCCCAACCCACCCCCTGGTTTTGGGTGATTCTGTCTTTAACAGCCTCTAGTTAGCCAGTAAGTAAGGAAAAAACATCACCAAGAGTAACACACACGCTAGAACCACCTTTCAACTGGGAATCAAGGCGAGATGACCTTACTTTGTCAGAAAACCCTGCAGGGCCCTAATAAATCTTGCTTCAGACAGATTTTATAGATAAAGGAAAAGTGTTTTCTTTGGTGCAATAAAGCTGCACACACAGATCTAGAAACAGATGTTCCATAAGTTTTTGCAAGTTGTTAAGCCCTCCACAATCTAATCTCTGCAGAGAGCCCAGAATCAAAATAGAGGATGAAATCCCTGCATTGAACAGGGGAATTGTGTAAAAGTAAGGAAATAAACATTTTTTGAGTATTTCCAAATACCAGTACTGGGTGAGGTACTTTCATGGATATTATAACATTTAATCCCAAGGAAAATGCTGTGGGGCAACTGGTATTTTCCTTGTTTTATAGGTGAAGAAACTAAGGCCCAAAAGGTAAGTATTTTGTCAAAGGACACACAATAAGAGACTAACCTGAGTGTGTCTGCTTCCACTCAGGCTGTTTTTCCTATATTATAAATAGCTCTGATGGTGGCATACTGTTTTGGAGTGTTCTAATTATCTTTTATGTATGTATGTGTTTTAAATATTTATATTTATGTACTGTAATCTCATTAATAAAAGTTAGAAACTATAGAAAGATATAAACACAGGTGCACATGTGCACACACACAAAGCAGTTCTAATCACAAACACTTGCAGAACCTGATTAATAGTAACTGGCCCTGATAAAGATTTCCTCTTATCTTTCTCTGTTTATTATTAGTATGCTGTTTTATTTTTTTTCAGTTCTTTCCCCCAAACCTATTTCTAATGTAATTATAATCAAAATGTAATTAATTAGTTAACTCCTTAACTAATTAATAATTTTTTTGCATAATGCTTCATTTTGTCACCTAGTTTAGTGCTCTTCTGTCATTTTAATAAGTTCTGTCCAGTGAAAGGAGAAGCTGAAAGAATAAAGCAGTTTCTGAGAGGTCTGACAGAAACCATAGGGATTATGATAATACCCATACGCTTTTCTTCAGTCCTCTTAGCCTGCTCTAAAGGAAAGTGGCTGGGACATTATCATTTGGTATGTAGCACAGGAGAACTAGTCATGATTTTTAGATGAGCATGGAATGGAAGAAAAAATGTATCCACTGACTTTCTATTTCCACTTCACTGATAGCCCTGAAAAGACAGATGGGTATGACTTTCAGCTATCTTCCTTCTATCCTCTTAGAAATGAACTTTTTAAGTGTATTGAGTTTGGTTGTATATCCAGCTAGAATTAGGCAAGATTAAGAAAGTGAAGATTGATGTACAAAGTATAACAAAACGATGTTGAACAACATGATGTTATTCGAAGACTTATACACCCATGTGTGGACACCATCAGAGAACAGGAATCAGAAGTCTAGATGTTTCCCAGTCTCCTGTGCATCTACATTACTTGTAAGCATCCTCCCAGGCACAAGCTGCTCAAGGGTGAATCCCCACCAGCCTGGGAAATCTGCTGTCCATGGGGAAGGCTACAGAGGAAAAAAAGGGAGCAAATTAGAAAGACACCAGCTAGCAATTTTCTGTTTGGAAGTAACCTTTTTCTTTTGTGAAACTTTTAGATTGTTAGACTCTTGAACCTCGGGGGTTTCTTCCATAAAAACGATCTAATTCCACTTTCTATATCTCTTTTGAGTCTGCTTTCTGTATTTTGGATATTATATATTTTGGTTAATATTCAACAATATATAAAAACTTAGTCAACTTAACATAAAAAAAACAATTAAAAAATGGGTAGAGGACATGATTAGATATTTTTCCAAAGACTTACAGATGGCCACCAGATATAAAAAGATGCTCCATATCACCACTCATTGGAAAATGCAAATAAAAACCACAATGAGATATCACCTCATAGCTGTCAAATGGCTCTTTTTGAAAAGACAAAAAATAACAAGTTTTGGTAAGGATGTAGAGAAAAGGAGACCCTTAATACACTGTTGGAAGGAATGTAAAGTGGTGCAGCCACTATGGAAAACAGTATGGGAGTTCCTCAAAAAGTAAAAATCAAACTACCATATAATTCAGCAGTTCCACTTCTAGGTTTTTATTTAAAGAGAATGAAAACACTAATTAAAAAAAATATATGCACCCTTTTTTAATTGCAGCATTATTAATAATAGCCAAGATATGGAAGCAACCCAGGTGTCCATCAATCAATAAATGGATAAAGAAGATGTATACATAACGGAATTTTACTCAGACATAAAAAAGAAAATCTTCCATTTGTGACAATATGGATGGAGTTAGAAGGTATTAATCTAAGTGAAATAAGTCAGACAGAAAAAGACAAACATTATGTGATTTCACTTATCTGTGGAATCTTAAAAACAAATGAACAAACAAAACAACAGAAACAGACTCATAGATATAATAAACAAACTGGTGGTTACCAGAAAGAAGAGGAGTTGAGGGGGTCAGGCAAAATTGATGAAGGGGATTAAGAAAAATAAATTTTCATTTATAAAATAAGTCATAGGAATGTGATATACAGTATAGGGAATATAGTCAATAATATTATAGTAACTTTATATGATAGATGATAACTAGATTTATTATGGGGATCATTTCATAATGTATATGAATATTGAATCTTTATGCTGTATACCTGAAAAATAGGATATTCATTTAAATTCAATTAAAAAAGAAGAGTCTGCTTTCATGAGACTTTTTAATACCCTGCTGTGGGGAAACAAAATACACTCTTTGCAAGAGATTTAAGGTCTCTTATCTCTGTCTGTTTCTCTGTCTCTCTGTCTCTGTCTATCTGTCTCTCTCTTTCTTTCACATTCATTGCTGTTAAGATTGTGTTTAGGGCAGGAATGTGGCCTCCTGTTTGATGACAATGGGCTCAACCCTGTAAACGTCTGCTCATTCTCCCTGTTGTATCTAGCTTCCTACTTCCTGCCTTCTGTTACTTCTCAAACTTTTCGACAAAGCACCCTTCCTCCTTCTGCTGTGCACAACTGCTTCTACCAAGCTGTCTGCTTTTTCAGGAGGACTCATCATCTTCTTCTGCATTTTTGTAACTTTGGTTCTGCTCTAGTGAACTGTGTTCACGAACATGAGTGGACTTTATGTCTTCTTTAACTTGTATTGAGTACAATTGTCAGAGAGGCTGCTCCAAAGAGCCCTTAATCTCATCTGCCCAGCCCAGCATTCAGCTTGGAAAGGCAGTGTGACATCCCAGAAGAAGTGCAGTGTTTTTTCAGGAGTGTGGCATTAGTATTAGACCTGTGACACAAATGAGTGACCCCAGGACCTTTTGTGTGCATGAGCTATTTTGCTGTGTAGATTGTAGGAGGAGCAAAAGAGAAAATGAATTTTTCTGGTTCTAGACTCCCACTAACTAAGGTTTTCTGTTTGAATCATAATCTCAGAGTTGGACCTTTAATAGTTTTATGTGTTTCTATTGTATGATAAGGTTTGCTATTATGTGTTGCCTTGATCTCTGGTAAAACAAGGAGGGGCTCAAATAGCCCAACTGCAAGTTCCCCTCTCCATTGTACTCCTGTGGATAAGGCATCTAGCTAAACAGCCCTCCTTATCACATTTACCTTGAGTAGTGGGTTTTATTTCCCTGCCAGGCTGTGGAATTATTCAAAGAAGCAGTTATGTCCTCTCATGGTGACTAGGGGTCACCTCACTCTCTTGTTACTGCAAAGCCTGCCTTCCATAGCCTCTGCTTGCTCACTCTCTTTCTGAGTGCAGCCCCCATCTAGTCTTGTGTGACATGAAGTATCCTCCCCTGGGCTGTGAGTATATGTGGCTAATGAACTAATGTGGATCTCGTCTGTTCAGTGTTGGGTGTCCTGTGTTCAACCATCCTCATATCCCTACAGTGGGAGTCCCTCCCTCACCAATGAGGTGAAAAAGAGGTAATCAAACCACCGTGTCAAGTATGTGCCAAGCATATTTCCAATTTTCAATTATTTCTCCTCTCTCCTGTAAACTGTGCATAGCAGGAAACATGCCTATAATTCTCATCACTATATTCTTGGTGTCAAGAATAGTGATGCCTGGCACTTAGTAAGCACTTAGTAAATATTCATTGAATTAATGAATGAGTTCCGAGGGTCTTTTTTGGGTAAACTTTATCACAGTTATTCCATAATTTGTGATAAAGTGATGTGTGTGGGCAGAATACACAGGTCCCCTCTAATTCCTCCAAGCTTTTTCAACCTCAAAGGTGTCCCAGGGAAGCTAAAGGAAAGATTGGATCGTAAAGACATAAGTCCCATCCCCAGTTCACAGCTGTGTCAGAATGATGCATTTTTGTTGATGCAAACATCACAAATGGTGCTGAATTTGTCACCAGCTATACTTTACACTTTCCAGACGTCTAGGTTCATTTGCCTAATGACCTTGAATGGAACTTGGTGCCTGTCTCTCTCATTTTGTTTTGCCTTGACTATCTTCTCTAATTCTAATTTGTTCATGGAGGAAACTACTGCCTGCAACAGAAAGAGGATGGGGGTGGGGTGGAGAGCACTTATTCCAGCGTTTTTGTGTTTTCTTTGGTATCACTAGGTCAAGGAACCATTCTATTCTGTTTGTACTGAGGTCAAATTGATGAGCAGCCACTTATCTCAGCCATAAAGACAGAATCATGTTAGGGAAACTTTAGTATACACATGCTAAAATTTAAAGAGCTCTATCTTTTACTTTGCTTTAATTGTTTTCATGAAGATTTGAGCTGGAGGGGAATCTGAGTACCTTTAGATTACTGGGTCTTATAATTTAAGGCTTCACATTTTGTGCATTGTCACTTCTAAGGCTTTGCTTCCATATATTTTACCCATCCCTCCAGTTTAACTCTCACCATTTAAAAAATTAAACTCATATCTGATCTTCTCTAAGGAGCCTTTCCTCCATTTATCTCTTTGTTTCCTTTTTCAGAATTCCCTCAGGTTTTTTAGTTTATTATTTTTCACATGTCTTATCACCCAATGTGGTAATTTTATTCATTGTGTTTTTGAAAGCCAAAGGCTTTGAGGCATTTCCTTTCCAGAGTGCCTTATACAGTGCTCTACTCATAATAGGTTTCAGTCAACATTTGCTGCTTGATTGTTGGGTAGTAAGAAACAAATAGTTCTGCCTCCATGAGGATGAGTGGTGTTCCTCAGGAGACAAGACAACAAAATTGGTGTCAGTATGTCTAAGAGTACGTAAATGGATTTGCATGGCATCCTGTGCTCTGTATATTGAAGCCGTAGAAACATGTCACAAATTTTATTGCAAGAGCAATTTGGCCAGGCTGCTTCCCAGATGTTGCTGAACTCTGCTTTAACTATGTTGGAGAGCTCATGTTAGCTATGCCTTCCACTGCTACCAGAGACAATGACTAGAGTTATTACTAATTCTTGTTATTTGTTCTTTGCTTAGATTTATAATCCCCTTGTGACATCCTTTCTCCCACTTAGGGTAACAGTCAGGCCCAGCAGTTGGAGAAGCAATGGATTAGAATGTATACAAGCATGTGTTCACTGTTGCCTCAGGTGATAAGGAACAAAGGAAAGGAGAGTAGAAAGAATAAACCAAATCATTATTTTAAAATGTCACAGTTTCTAATAAGGCAATAGAGTTTCCCTGCTGGTTACCCTAAGACATTTGTTTTAGAGTCCTTAGCAGGACTCTCTAGAGCTGTGCACTGGTTGGTCATAAACCTCATTAACAAAGGCTTTGTCACTTCATCAGAGGTAGGTGTAGCACAGGTGGACATTAGCACAGAAATTTATGTGACCAAACCCACCTCAGCAACTAGCACTAATTGGCTCCCCTGGGAAGTCTCAAGAGAAGTTGTCAATCACAAAGCCTGAGTTGTTTATAATTTGTAGTGATTTCTCCTCTACCACTTTTTCTCCACTCCCACCTAGACTGCTTCTCTTTTTTGCACAAATAACAAATAGTTGTCTCAAAGTAAAAAAAAAAAAAGTGCAGTCGAGGCACATCTTACTTTGATTCCATCAGCATATTTTCTCTCTGTTCCATTTTTCAAGGGTTATCTTTCAAAATGAGATTTGTGAGATTTTCTTCTACCCTACCCTTCTCCCCACTACCACTGTTCGTGTGAAATGATACCCTTTATGTGGGAGGGATGCTCTCCAAGGTTTAGCTGGCAAAGTTAGAAAGTATTGTTGAAAATAAATATATAATGTCAATATATTTTAAAAGGTGATTTCTGGTTTCCATAATGTGACTTTAATTCTACTCTGCTAAGAACTGGAGATGGTCTTAGTCTCTGCATATTTTTGTTAAAATATTATATTTTAAGATTAAATCACAGGACA
The DNA here is from genome assembly GCA_004027375.1 of Macroglossus sobrinus. Lineage (NCBI taxonomy): Eukaryota > Metazoa > Chordata > Mammalia > Chiroptera > Pteropodidae > Macroglossus > Macroglossus sobrinus. Next base: position 835,478 of record PVKZ01000105.1, on the reverse strand, counting down.
AGGAAACCCTCCTTTGTCTGCAGGATATTTGATATAAAATAGTCTTTCTGTGCTCCAAAGAGTCTTTTGTTAAGAAGATAATGATAACAGTAGCTATCATTTAATAAGCATTTACATGTTAAGAGCTACCATGGTCCCAGTTTTATAGGAAGAAATTGAGGGTCAGGGTTGAAAACTCCACAACAAGTAAATGTCAGTGTTAGGATTTGAGCTTGGGTTTCCCTGACTCCAAAAGCCTACAGTCTTAACAACTATGCTATGCTGCTTTTTTTCCTATGTATTTTTTCCAAAGTCTTTTAGCCCACTTACCTATAAAATGTTATCACTCCAGGTATTCTTTCCAATGTTTGAGGGAAAAACAACTCAGGAGTAGTTGGCTAACCATTCTACAATTGTATTATTTCATATAGTGGGTTTTAAGGCCATGATGCAATTGGTGCTATTGCTAAATCCAGGTGATAATAAACTTTGCGTGTAATGGTGGTAGATGAGATGATCTTAGCATGTTTATTTTTCCCCCTTTCTTTCACTAAAATAGAAGATTGGTGAGGAGACTAGAGAGCCTCAGGGGGATGTTCTCTGTGCCAAAACTGTACAGACTGAGCTGAAGTTCTGTCAGTCACTTAGTTATAGGATATGATTAGAGCCAGAGGACACAAGGAACTTCATTTTTTTTTTTTCTGCTAAATGTATGATGTAGGATACAGGATTGGGGGAATTTAAAGGAATAACAAACTGCAGAGACATTATTTTTATCTGTTTCATGCACAAAACAGGGTCCAGGAAGTTGTCAATTTCTCTTTTTTTCTTACTATATACTTAATTTAAGAAGCTTTTCTTTTGTGTAATGCTTATAGAAGAATTTAAGTTTAATTGATGAAAATTGATTTAAAAAACATTGAAATCTTTAAACCTTGAACATTATTTTTAGGTTGTAAGTACTAAACTCAATCTAACCCCATGTTTCATGTTGAGCAAAATTAATCTGGATACCATCAGTGCTAATTAATTCAAGCAATCTAAAAATATTTATTTTCTTATTTTAAATGAGAGAGATTTTAGGGTTGTGGTTGTTTTTATATTGTTTTAATTTGAAAAACTGTATAGAAAGGTAGTCATTTTAGTTACATATTGAAATGTCTCTAAAGCTTCCCAGAACCATTTCCTTTTTAGCAGCAGATTATAAAAAAAAGAGACGTAGGGAAGGATAAATGGGAAAAAGAATTTGTTCAACACTTTATAAATTCTGATTTGGAGTAGAAAAATTAGTTCTGAAAAACCTAAGTTTGGACCTTTGACTAGAGCAGCTCCTTTCTACTATACCTTGGTCAGCGATTACTATCCCAACATTCAGAATTGTTTCTAGTTGATCAAGAAATGGGATACAAAAATGCATATGCAATCCAACTCATATTTAGCCACAATTTTTGTCGTCTTCTACTGAATCCTATGTTCAAAAAATAAAACTCTCTGGGAAGCAATGCAATATAATTTGTTTCCAGTTGTTTTTCATTTTCATGTCTCTCCACAGGGTAGACAGAGATCAGTAAACAATAAGATGATCAAAATATGAGGCAAAGAAGTACAATGTGAGCCAGAGTCTCTGGATAGCAGACAGACAGGATGGCTAGCCTCTGACTCATAGGCTCTCTTGGAAGGTTAGTAATGACTTTGAAATTTTATCAAGTTCATCTCTTTTCCTTTCAGCAGGACTATTCTCATACCTTTCCCAGTAGATGATAATCTATCCTATTTTTTAATGCAACATCCAGTGTAGGGGACACAATGTCCCTCAGGAACTCAGGAACTCATTGTGAAAGTAGATGGCTTTCAAAGAAGGATTTCGTTATTGTCTGTTTCTGTTGTTTATCTCTGCCACTGAAATGATCAACTTTAGGCAGAATAGCATCCATAGAAAGTCATAGTCTTTGGCCCTTGAACAGATTAACAAACAGAGGATATGACTTCCCTAGAGAGCAACTAGTTCAGTCTCTTCATCATGACTAGTTTGTCTTCTTTCCTATAGATTGAGAATATAGGCTTTGTTTGTTTATTTTAAATTTATGTTTTATTATTAACTTACATTCACTTTAGACTTTAGTATTTTTTGCCAGCTCTTTGAATTTGTAGTATTTCCCTGCTCTAAATTAAAATTGTTAGTCAATATCCAAAAATATGTGATTTTTAAAAATGTGAGTATTGGTATCTGTGATCTTCTGTAGGACACAGGATTAGCATTGAAATGACTAGAATCCTGGGCTCTAACCCTATTTCTGTAACAGCTATGAGTATGACTTTGAGTGGGAAATTTACTAAATGTCAAAGAGCCTCAGTTTACTACTGTTAAAGGTGTGGCCAGATTAGAGCAGCTTTCCCCAGTGAATTTTCCATGAGATGTTAACAGATGTAGCATGAAAAATAGTTTCATTTAAATATAGGTGGTGGTGATGATGAAGGAGGGACATAAGATTTAATGAACCTAAATAGTATTCTTTACCTAAAGATTTGAGCCTAAAAAAAAGATACATTGTAAATCTTTAAATTTTCAAGAGAGGTTTGCTAAAGTTATCCAACTATGGTTCCTTTTTTTTCTGTTTATTACTACTTTATGGCACTCACTCTTGACCAGGTTTATCTGCAGAGCAGAAATAACCATTCTCTTTTTAGTGCCCAGAAATGTGGTAAAACTTCCAGGAGAGCATTCAAGGCACTATAGATGAACTGTAGATCAATGATAAGAGTTTGTGCATTCCATGGTTTCTCTTTTGCATAGTGAGCTCTTTGACGGCAGGGCTCTTTTCTTACCTTGTGTAAAGAGGGGCTAGTCCAGCACTTGACACCTAGAAGATAATTTTAATAAATGTATTAAATTAAGTAAAACTGTTCATAAATGGAAGGCACTACCTTGACAATTTTTTAGTTATTTGTCACAGAAAATGTTATTATAGATTTTTGAAATAGGTGAATTTTGTAGACAAAATGATATCTAAGATCAAGAATTTGAGTTTCTTATGGTTACAAAGATAATATTAGAATAAAATTACTCATAGATAACCACAGGTAGGTCATAGAAGGACAGAGGACAGCTTTGCAGGCAGTTCTTCCTGGCTTCTTCCCTTGGTCTGGATAAATTTTTCAATCACCTTGAATCCAGATTCTGCCTGAGAATGTGGAATTGTTAATTGAGGGTTTGTCCAGATTACCATTATTATATAAGGAATAGACAAGACCCCACAAAATTTGCTTCATCTTTTATCTTATACAATTTAACTGTGTATTTATGAATTTGAATAAATTTATGATGAGCTTATTTTTCTACTTTTTTAATTCCATTATCTAGTTGTAGTTCTAAAACGCTTCCATAATGTGAAATATATCTCACATCTATCTCCTCTGATACTTAGTGTTTGTGATCATAAGAACTCAATGAATATTTGCCAAAAAAAATCAATAGGAGAGTATGGTGGTTCCGATGTTTTTTTTTTTTTTCAATTTAGCATCTGAAGTTAAACATAGTAAATATGATGAGCTTATATTTAATAGAAGTTAAAGTTTTGAAGGCAGGGAAAATAGAAAAAAATTACCTATCATTTTAGTACCAAAAATAACCATTGTGAAGACTTCAGATTATTTCTCTCTAGACATAATACAAAGCAGATTTTTATATATAGTTGTGATCATATTCATATTGTACATACAATTTTGTGTCCTGATTTTTTCACTTGAAATTATATATAGTGTTTATAATCATTATGTATACTATTTGGTATGTAGGAATATTTCACAATAAAATTTTAAAAACCATAGAACTCCCAGGTAACTTAGTTTTCACAAACCGAATTTTAAAATTGTTCCTGCCTAGTTTTTTAAAAGTATTTAGTCTTTTATTATCATATTTCTTATAAGTTTTTTTCCTCATTTTATTTTTATTTATTATTTTGCTATTATATAAAAGGGCTGTAGTAAATATTTTGAACATATATTTTTTGTTTTCCTTTTGAATACTTTTCAAAACATAATGTACCTATTGGTAAGCTGCTATTTAAAAGTTTGTGTTAATAGTTGCTATTTCTAATGATAACAAATGAACTTTCCAAATTCATTGCAAATTCACTAGCAATGAATATATTTTATTTTTTAAAATATTGACAGATTTTAATGGGAAAATAGCTTCTTATTTTCTTTCATTTTGTGGTCTTATTGGTGAGGTCAAACCTTTTCATATATATATATATATGTATGTAGATATATATATATACACATATATATACACATACATATACACACACACACGCACATGCACACACAAACACACACACACACACACACACACACACACATATATATAACTTTTATTTTTTTATGAGATGTCATTCATGTCTTTTTATTTACTTTTCTTATTAAATTGTATGAATGCTTCATTCCATAAAGCTTGCTATTTCCTGCAATTGTATTCACACCATCACTTTAGTTGATGCCCGAGCAGAGGGTGTGAAGCAGGGCCCTGCCACCATTAGCATGGGCTGTCAGAGCAGATCATTCTGGCAACTGTTTTGTAATGCAGCAATGGAAAGGAAGGGAGTTACTAAACAATTCTCTCTTTCCGTTAGTTTAACATTGCAAAAGCCAGGCTTGGCCAGTGAGGTGTGGGTGACAGGCTTCATTCTTCCCTTTGTCTCAGCTATTATTAGATCTGTCCAGAAATTGCCAGTAAATTGGGGCTGTGGGCACATTTGGTTTATGCTGCTCTCTGAGTTTTGAAGTGTTGCAACTACTCAATATCGTTTGCTTTTCACTTGAGCAAATTGCTAACAGCTTGTGTGACTCCTTAAGAATAATGAGAATCAACCTCATTTTAGGAAAGGGGACAGATTGCTTCTGTATTTGGCAACTCACATCCCTCTGCAGCTGGGATTGCTTAAGGCACTCCATGGAGGTAAGGGGCCCATATTGATAGAGAGATGCTCATTTTATCTGAGGAACTGCTGAGTTCTGTCAGCATCTGCTGGCACAAACTCTTTCTAACATGGCTTTACTTCCCAAACCACTGGTTATGACAGAAGTTAATGTAAGATCTCTGCAGTCTCCTTCACTACCTTGTCATTTTATTAGGGAGCTAAATGCTAAATGCCTTCAGACACACTGTAAGCTGACTCCTTTTAAAACAAGACAGAAACCTTAACAACTATATCAAAGTGCATAGCTCTTGAAACAGTATCTTTGGGGTGAGCTGGTTATGTGATTTTGGACTTAACATGTAAAGTGAGTTCAGGCAACAGTTTAAGTAGAGCGTACTACCTAGCCCAGCTGTAGTGACAGTAGAATCTGGTAGTATTCTTTCAGGAAATTCCACATAAGTTAGGGTTCGTAAAGATGAGTGGAGAAAATGTTTTGATTTTTATCTGTTAAAATTAAAATCTAAATTTGAAATGTGATACTGAAATTGAGAGCTCTTTCTTTGACACTGAATGTGTCTAGACAGATGATGAGCTTGTTAAACATCAGCAATATAATTCAAAATGATACCACAAATTTGGACAAATGTAAAAAAGTGTACAGAAGCAATATTTGAGGAATCATTTTCTGAGGTCAGAATGGAAAATATATTGCATAAGGTACTGTCATAGTCCAAGAATAAATCCTTGCTGAAAGCAAGCTTTGTCTGGAGGACGATGATAATAATGTCAATAAAAAGCAATTAGTTGTGAACTAAATTATTTAATCCTTATAGCAATTTCCTATGGTATGATTATGTCTAATTATAAATGAGGAAGTTGAGACTCATAGGGAAGAAGTGAGTTTCTCAGGTCATACAGCTAGTAAGCAGCAGAGTTAGGATTTGAACCCACTTCTCATTCCTTCCAAAGACCAATATCTTGAAATACTGAAAAATGTTTTAGGAAATGGAAAATTAGTCATGAACAAATATTATGACATATAAAGGAGAGATTCCCTGTGAATTCTGAGTTATTCCAATAAATTACTGTTGATAAAGTTGAAATATATGTTCTCTTTCTAATCTCAGCTGATGCGATTGACATGGTCTGATATGAAGGGATTATTATTAAATTTACATAAAGGAGAAAGGATAAATATAACACTGTCTGAGCCAGAAAAATTGAGGTAGCAGTTCTCTTTTATAAAGTGTTGGAACCATGCTACTATTTTTCAGTAGATTTTTTTTTTTTATGAGAGGGACAGTGTCTGATAATAAACACTCTCATTGTATGTTAATGGCTGTACTAACTGAGCATTTACTATATATCAGGTACTGCATTAATTGCTTAATGTACACTTTCTCATTAATCTTTTCAATGACCATACAATGTCGTTACCATGAATATTCTCATTTCACAAATTAGGAGCATGAGGCAAACAAGGTTTAATGACTTTTCCGAGACCACACATTTCATTACTAGATGAATGAGATTATGCCTACATGTTGTGACGACATAGTCTATGTTATTAACAATTAACTCCTTCATCATGAACTTTAAGCATTTACATAATTTTATATATGATTTTGCCAGCTCCAATCAAGTTATAGCTATAAGATTATATTGAAGGACACCATAGAAACACTGTGCATTGTTATTAATTACTGTTATTTTGGGTTTAGTTGGAAGGACAGCTGAGTTCTGACAGCAGAAATGCTCCAGAAATCACTTTTTTCATCTGTAAAGTGGAATGACTAATGCTTCACCTGCCTGAAGGCGGGTCTGGGCGAGAGAGCATCTTTGAATAACCACAGAATAATACATTTCTGGTTGTGTTTTCTGGGAGACTGGGGATACTGACATATGTATATGAGAACATGACCTGAGTATCTTAATCCTGTAACAGAGGCATGATAGGAAGAAATCTATTTTTACCTTTTAATATAATGGTGACATTTCTCGTTAAACCCAGGACTCTGTAGTTGTCATGGGATCTTAGACCAAGAAGGAAGGGATCATGTCTAGTCATCCCTGGCAAAAATATGATTTTAGAAGCATGTAAAAAGAAGAGGTATGTCAAAAATATACTCCTCTAAGAATCATTTTTAGAAGTATGAAAGATTTTATAGGTATAATACATTGGTAGTCTTGTTGAATTAGCACTTACACCACATAGCTCTGTGAATAATTTATCATTGACTCAGGTTTCTTTTTACACTGTTTCATTATTACAGGCTAATGTGGAACATATAGTTTCTGAAATATTGACAAACTCATTTTAAATTATTGTTTTAGAAACCATCAAGTCATTTGGCTCATTTTGATGTAATACCTTGACTTTAGTACTAATTCCACGAATGTCAGATGTATGGTATTGTCTGAGCATCTTTGAGGATAAGCGAATAATATTAATGAAGATGGTGTGTCTTTTCTCTTCACAATCATTTCTTTTGCAAGAATGGTAATAACAGAGTTTTTAATATAAACACCACCTGCGATTTTTTTCTTTCTCATAGGATAGCTCATTACTATAAAATTAAGATAGACTCTGAACTCTGAAGAACCTTTAATTTATCCAAAAGAGCCAACCTAATGTTTCAAAACAAATAAAATCTTTTTGCATACCCATTTTTAGGGCCAAGTGAAATAGCTTGCTCTGCAGGAAGAGGGAAGAGACAGCAACAACTCCTAGCATGCCCGGGGAATGACTCGTTCCTTCGTATTTGTGGAACCTGTATCAGGAGAGAACGTCTCTAAAAATAAAATGCATTTACTCAGACTCTCTGGGGCAAGGTGCAAAAAGCCTTTGTTTTAGGAGCTCAGATTAAAAATTAAATGGTTGAAACCTGCAGAGAAACTGCTATCAGCAGAACCATGGTGCTTTCTTTATGCTATCTGATTAGTTTCAATAAATTGGCTTTGGTTACTGATGTCCTTTGGTCTTTTAGTTGCTGTTCATAACACATAGTGACCCAGGTGCTGGTGAGTTGTTTTTTCTCAGCCCAGTGATTATTGGTTTTTCAAAGCATTGTTAATACAGCAATGTGTACAATCACCAAAATGCTATTCAGTCTATTCAACTTTCTAGTCAAGTTCCAAGTGGTAGGAATCAAAATCTCACTATGGTTCATATATATTTTACCTAAAGCTGTTCCTCTGAAATGTAGCATAGGAAAATTAGAGTCTAGGAATTGTATAAGCACTATTTATAATTTACTGAGAGAGAAGACCAATGAGGTAGAAAAGGGACAAACCAGAGGGATTGGGTAAACTACTTTTCATCTGGTGGTTCCTGATCTCAATTCTCTACTCTTTCCATAGGAGTAAAATCTTTAAACTAAAAGATCGAAAACTGTAGCATCATTCATTTCTATATGTCTCATTATCAGTCCATATTCATACCTTTACCACCACCATATTTCAAAGGTCTTTCAATGCTCCCCAAAACCTAATAACTCCAGTTTACCATACATTTCAAAGGTTCTCCTCATTTAGAGCTTCAGCTCTTTTGAAACATTATTAGAGAGAACCTAAGAAAATACATTTACAAAGTGAGCTGAGGAATTGTGAATACTGCTTGTCCAAACTGGACAATCCATATATCTACAAAGTGAGCTATGGAATTGTGAATATTGATTGTCCAAGCTGGAGAGAAATTTTTTAAAAAGAAGACATTTTATTTGTAAGTGAGAAAAATATATTTTTTTGTTTGTAAAGTATATTAATGTCATAGTCTCCATCCCTCCATAGGTTTTTAGCTTTGAAATTAATCTAATCTCAGTATTTGAAAATAATCAAAGTTATTAGATCGAGAAGGGACACAAGGTCACTTTTTGTTTCTTAGAGCCAAGCCAGACCCAGACTTTTGCGTGCTTGGTGATGTTTCCTTGCCTGCCTCTAGAAATGCTTATTTTTCACTGATCAAGGACTGGAGACCTGACACAGGCTCATCAGAAGAGCATGCTTTTATGTGCAATGAATGTCCAAACTAAAAAATAAAATTATTTTTCCTTCAATGTTGTTATATCATTTGCATAGTATTAGGAAACATGAAAGATAATTTATAAGTTAAAAAAAATCATGCTTTTAATAAAGCTGGGGAAAAAAGAAAAAAATTAAAATAATAATGCAGATTAAATTTTAAAATCTTATAAAACATTTCAAGTATACAAAAGTACAGAATAAACAATAAAGTTCCGGGTATTTGCCACTAAGCACCATTAAATTAAAATAGGTTACCCTATTTGCATTAGATATTTTTTTAAAAATAAAATAATACATATTTATTTTTTCAAACAAAAACATCCATGCTATGAAGAACAATTTTAAGAAAAATCAGTGTGTCTGATGGTAGAGTTGGTATTTTCAGTATGTGGACTCAGAGAGTATATGTAGCATTGCAAGAAACTTCAAAATTTTAGCAGAAGAGAATTGTAAGCAATGAAATTCAAAGAAAAGTCATTTAGCAAAATTTTTGATAGTTATTTTAAATTTCTTTTACATTATCCAGCATCATAATTGCTTTAGATAGCAAGTTGAATTTGGGCTGTAATTTTCAGCCTTGGTGGTCTTAAATATCATCGCTTCAGATCTAACTTAATTTTTTTGAATACTAAGATGTGTAGTTTCTGCTTTATTTACAAATAGAAGAGATACCAGGGTGATAAATATGTTTTGATTTCTGTTTTCTTGTTCCAATTCACAAAGTATTTTTTTCTCAGGAAAAAAGGTGTGCCTAGTTATACACTTGCAAAATGCAATTTCAGAAAATAGCTTTTGAAATATTCAATTAATACTATTTCATTTAATATAGACCCCAGTAGGGTCTGTGCTGTTAAATCTCAAGTGTGTGAATTCTTATAGCTGAGCAGTATTTTAGTGATATTTTAATGTCATATTCTCTCCTTAGGCTGTTTGCATATTGCTTGCAAGCTATACTTCAGGTTTTTTTTTTTTTTTTTTAACATAAGATATGTTGGTAAATGATTTTGACATGACTTGTTCTCTTAGGCTAATTATATTTTATAAACTTTTTTTATGCTTTATTCTTAAGTGACACATTGCACTGAAAGACAGAAACTAGGTTTCTATCATTTTATTATGACCTGGTATTGACCTTGCTTAGCTAGTTACTTATTACTTTGCCCTAAATATTTAATAGAAAGAACCTAGCCCTTTGTGTTTGTGGGTATGAGGGGGAAATGGGGCCAGAAGTTACAGAAGTTGCATTCACAGGCACTTAAGCTGTGGTCACCTCCCTCTTAGGGTTGTAACCCCCTTAGACAACTTCCTCTTTGGGGAGTTGCAAAGCATAGAAGCTTCTTAGGAAGGGGCCCAGCTGCAGGGATAGGTTTAGGCATTTTCTGGCTCAGAAAAGCTTCCTTGCATCACAGTGGACTGAATGGTTCTTTCCTGCTGTTTCCTGCTGTGTGACCCAGCCCACCCAGCAGTTATAGTCTACAGGAAGAAACAGAAGCGTGGTGGTGGCCTCTGGAGCCACATGCTCATTTTTTTTTTGGTGATGCTTCTTGCATACTGAACTCCAACTCCTCCTTGATCAGGTATGATGCCATTGTCTTGAGAATGTTAGAGACAGAAGTAGTGATGCAGATGTGTTAGGCTATGATATATGCAAATGTAGATTTTTTAGGTGTTGAATGTAGGATGATCTAGAAATTTCTTATTGGAATCAAGTAGCAGGCAGGCAAGATGATTTTGACACCAGGATCAACCAAAGTAAGAATATGAGAGCTTGAAAATGTACTTGTTTGGGAATAAGACATTGATGCAACAAATATGCTTTGAAAAAGAAAATTTAGAAGAGTCATGAAAGCATTATGAATACCTAGCCTTTCTTCATTATTTCGTTTGCTACCACCTAAGTCTACGTTACCATGGTCTCACTCCTGGGCTAATGCAATAGTCTCCTAAGTAAGTTCCCTATGTACATTCTGCCCTCTGGAGACTGGCCTCTATATCACCGAAAACACTAGTCATGCTTTGCCATTCCTCTGTTTAAACTTTCCGAGGACATCCCATCTCACTACCAGTGATATAGAAAGTATTTATTGTGGCTGATGGCACTTCTTGGCTGGCTCTTGCCACCTCTCTGCCCTCTTTTTGCACCACTCTTATTCTCATTTATTTCATTCAGACCCCTCAGCTTTTCTTCTGTTTCTTGAATATGCCATATATACTCCATTCTCAGAACCTCTCCACATACACATCCCTCTCATTGGATGTTCTTTCTCCAGATATCCACATACTCATGTCTTCATTTCCATCTTTGTGCAAACATGTTTTCTAAGAGTGGCTTTTATGGCCACGTTATTTCAAATGGCACATCCACACCCACCCCATCACTTTATCCACTTACCCTGCCTTCTTTTTGATAGCACATATCACCATCTGTCAAATTTTATTAAGCTGAATCATATGAACTTGCCTTTTTATGGATCAAGAACAGTCAAATATTGTCCATTTCATATAGTTTAACCTAAAGTATGTTTATTAATGTGTTTATTTTTAACCTAAAATATATTAATTTGTTTATTTTTTTCTTGCACTGACTGTGATTTAAACTCCATTAGTTTTGTTTTGGGCAATATCCTAGTGTCTAGGATAAAGCAGAAACTTAGAAAAGCTGTACTGAATGAACGGACAGTAGGAAGAAAAACTGATACAGTTTATTGATAGTGAGCAGAAAAATACTTATATGAGAAATTACCTATGCTTAGATATTGGAGAAAAATATGACTGACAGATCTTCTGAGAGATGTCAGAAAATTGAAAGACTTATTTGGATCCATATGAAGCAGTGTAGTTTCTATCTAATTGTAACTCTGGGCTATGTATTAACCTTAATTATATATTTTTCCATATGGTTACCTGAAACTGGGACTAAGAGTGATAAAACAAATTTTGGATAAAACACTTCTGAATTGAAATAGTTTCCCAATTGGTAAGTTAAAAGAATTCAGCTTGCCAATTGTGATATAAGTTGATTTTTACTAGAGAAGACGTTATCTTTTACTTCTAATTCTAGAAATATGGCTGATAATATTGTGCCTTGTACAAACACTTAGAACTGCTAAGTACAATAAAATAATCAACCTCTTTCATGCACATCTGCTCTTGAAAGGAAATAGGTCATCACATTGGTCAGAAATAAAGATGGAATTGAAAACTTTGAGAATAAACATATACACTGATGTTCCACTGTCCTTCAGAGAATGTAATTGGTCTTCTTAAATCAAAGACTTGAGTTTTAACCATTATGTGGAGGTGAAAAATTGACACTCTTCAGCTCAAAGTTATGACCTTTGAATGGAAGGCTCTAGAAAAAAAAATTACTATCAACACCGAAGAGACAAGAAAGCTATGTCTTAGAAAATAATGTTTCCTTCAAAGACATACCATTATGGATTTGTACCTCATTTGGGTTTGAGATTTGAATCTGTACTACTTGTGTAATATGGAAAAAAAATCATAACCTGAGAAATTAACTTAAAATATCCCTAGGCTACTCATAACTCTGAAATATCTGGCAGAATCTGTTGTAAACTTTTTGGGATGGAGATTGCTATTAAACCATGTTTCACAGTTTTTCTAAAGATAAATTTCTTCTAAAGATTAACCTAAAGTTATAACCTAAAATTATAAAACATAGGACAACATCCCTCATGAGCAAGAGTAATAAAACACAGCAAAAAGCTGGATTAAAATCTAATGTCTTTATTTTATAGAGAGCATAAAATAAGAATTTTGAACATGATAAAGACATACAATATAAATTATAAATATAAGAAAAATTAGATTTGCAAAAAAAACAAATAAAGATTTTAAAATAAAAAAAACAGTAATTGAAATTAAAAGATTATCAAATAGGTTAAACATGTTAGATATAGCTTAAGAGTGAAATAGTCAACTGTAATTGATTTGAATTTGAGTTAATTTGAAGAAATCAACCAGAATGCACTGAAAAGAAAAAACAGAAAATATGAATAAGAAGTTAAGAGTTTTATTGGAGAGAATAAAAAAATTTAGTGAGTGCCTACTAAATATTTTAGAAGAAAAAAATAAGAAGAATTGGCAAGATATAGTTAGTATCTGATTGTTATGCTATTAAATTAAAATATTAAGCAAAAAGACAAAAAATAGATGGATTTAAAAATTAGTAAGCATACTGTCGAACAACTCATGTATCAAAGCAAAAAACATAATAAAAATGAAAAAATATTTAAAACTGAATGTTAATATTGATTAAAATAACTTAGCAAAACTTACAGGAAGCAACAAAAATGGTAGTTAAGTCTGAAACAAGAATTTCATCTTTAAATCCCTATATTAAAAAGGAAATAAGAATAAAAGTTAATAAACCCAGCATTCAATTCAAGAATTTAAAAAGCAAAAAGAGCAAACATAAAGTAAAATAAAGAAAATAATAGAAGTAGCTATTAAAAAAATATAAAACAAAATCAAATCTGGTCCTCTGAAAAGATTATAAAAAAAGGTAACCTTTTGCAGGCTTCAGCAAGGAAAAAGTCATTAAAAAACTAGAAACATTATAGCTAGTTGTACATTAGAAATAACTTGTTTACATCTGAAACAAAAACCAGGATGACTCCAACCTCTGTTTAAATTTAACTGATAGTTCTAGCCAGTAAGTGCAGTAACTAAAGATAAAAGATAAAAGGAAAAAAAAAAGGAGAAATAAAATTGTCATTAACTGTAGTTAATATGATTTTCGAAATTAGGAGACTTTACAGAAAAATTATTAGCAAAGACATAAAAATGTAGGAAAATTACTGGCTATAAAATAAACCACCTCTGTATATACCATCAATAAAAAAATAAAAAATTTAGTTTAAAAGCATATACCATGAATACTATCAATAAAAACTAGAAACATGTAGGGATAAATTTAACAAAAAATGTGCAAGTCCTTTATGATAAAATTACAAAATTTTATTTAAGACTCAAGATGTAAATAAATGAGAGATATACCATGTTTGAAGTAGGATCACTTAATATTATAAAGATTCAGTTTTTCCTATATAAGTTTATAAATCCTAATAAGAGCTCTTACAGGGGTTCGTTTTTTGTTGTTATCATTTGTTTGTTTTGGGAAACTTGACAGGCTGATTCAAAAGTGTTTATGAAGCACTAAAGGCTGGTAAGAACCAATAAAATTTTGAAGAAGTTAGGGAGACTTGTCATATCACATTATCAAGAGTTATTGTAAAGGCATAATGATGAAGACATTAGAATAGTGCAGCAGCAATAAATAAATATACCAAGTTCAGGAATAGGCCCATGTATGACTTAGGATAGATTAGAGATCAGCGTGGAAAGGATCCAATAAATGGAATAGTAGCTATTCATATGGGAAAATAAACATCATATACAAATTAAATTCCAGATGGAATTTAGATGTAAAAGTTAAAAGAATTTATACCTTTATAAAAAAGTGTATAAGAATTTATGACCACTCAGGGGATTTCTTAAACAAGACACAAGCTATAAAGAAAAATAATGATTGATTATATTAAAATAAAAAAAATTCTTACAGCAAAATATTCCAATATGAAAAAAAGATGTTTTAGACTAGAAGATATTTATAATGCAAATAAGCAATAAAAATTAGAATTTACAAATAGAATAAGTAAATATAAAAACATTCAATCCAATAGAAACATATGTAAATATAGACAATTTACAAAAGAGAAATAATAATGGTTGATAAAACATAAATACTCTATCTCACTAATAATCAGGTAAATTGCAAATGAAACAAATAAAAAACTTATTTCATAGAAGTCAGTTTAGTGAAAACTAAAGTCTGAAAATACCAAATATTGACAACAATGTGGAAGAATAAATTGGTACAACTGACTGGGAAAGCAGGTTGACATTATTTTAAAAATTTTAAAAATATACATACCCTAAAGAAGAAATCCTATTTCTAGGTAGAAACATGCTTTATGTGTTCACCAGGAGATATACATTAGGATGCTTATTTTGACATTATTTTATAATGGAATAATATTGGAAAAAGTTCTGTATGTCCATTGGTAAAAGAAAGTACAATTAGAGAGTGGTATAGTCATAAAGTAGAGTATTGTACAACAAGTAAAATGCATAAACTCTATCTCAACAACATAAAAATTAGCAAAAATAAAAACACACAAGCTGCAGAAAAGTTAATATGTTATATCATTTATATAAATCTTAGAACCTATAAAACAACATTCTGTTTTTGCAAAGAATATATTCATAGGTAAAATAATTAAAAGAGAATGGAAATTCTAAATACTAATTTTAGGATACTTCTGTGAAGAAAACAGGGGAAATGGGATCAGAGAGGGAGGGGTACACTGGAGCTTCAACTCTGTCTAAAATGTTTTTTTTCATCTCTTTATTTGATAATAATTAGAGATTTACAGGAAGTTGCAAAGATAATACAGAGATATTCTGTTTATCCTACATCCAATTTTCACTAGTGATTATACTTTACATAACATAGAATGATATCAAAACCAGGAGTTTGAAATTGGTCCAAAGTGTGTATACATAGTTCTTTGCCATTTTGTCACATATGTGGATCTGTGTAACCATCATCTCAATCTAAGTGGCCATCAATAGAACATTGGGTAAAGAAGACATAATACATATATACAATTGATTATAACTCAGCCATAAAAAAGAATAAAATCTTACCATTTGCAACAACATAGGTGGACCTGGAAGGTATTATGTGATGTAAAATAAGTCAAACAGAGAATGGCTAATACCATATGATCTCACTTATGTGAAATCTAAAGAACAAAATATAGGAACAAATGAAACAGAAATAGACTGATAGTTACAGAGAACAAACTAAACTGATGGTTGCTGGGTGGGAGAGGGATTGAAGGGATGGGTACAAAAGGTAAAAGAATTAAGAAGTATAAATTCGTAGTTATGAACTAGTCAAGGAGACATAGAGTACAGCCTAGGAGATATAGTTAACAATCTTGCAATAACTGTGTATAGTGTCAGGTGGGTACTAGACTAATCAAGAGGGAACACTTCGTAATTATATAAATATCTAACCACTATGCTATACTCCTAAAACTAATCTAAAGTAAAATTGAATATCAATTTTAACTGAAAATAAAGAAATAAACTTTTAAAGAAAAAAAAAGATTTAAATAGCTCTATCACTACAGAAATTTCCCTTGTGCTATGCTATTTTTAGTCACACCCACTCTTTTCCCCCTATGGTCCCTAATCCCTGGCAACCACCTATCTTGTTTCCCATTTCTATAAAATTTTGTTGTTTTGAGAATGTTATGTAAATTTAACCATATCGTATGGACTTTTTAAAATTGGCTTTAAAAATACTTGTACTCAACGTAATGTCCTTGAGATCTAACCACATTGTTGTATGATAAGTTCATTTCTTTTTATTGCTTAATAGTGTTTTATGACATGGATATATCACAGTTTTTTAGCTATCCAACTATTGAGGGACATTTTGTTGTGGTCTTTTCAGTTTTTGGCTATTACAAATAAAGCTGCTATGAACAGTTGCAGATAGGTTTTTGTGCAGGCATAAAGTTCTATTTATCTGGGATAAATGCCCCAGAGTCATAAGGTAAATGCATGTTTATTTCTTTAAAAAACTATCAAACTGTTTTCCAGAGTGGCTATATTGTTTTATATTTCCCAACAGTTTATGAGATATATAGTTTTTCTGTTTCTTTGCAAGTATTTCTTATTGTCATTTTTAATTTCAGCTATTCTAATAGGTGGGTAGTAAAATCACATTTTTACTTTGCATTTTCTAATGGATAGTATATTAATTTTCTACTGTTGCTGTAACAAATGACCATAAACTTAGTAGCTTAAAACAACACAGCCTTATTATCTTATAGTTCTGTAGATCACAAGTCAGACACAGGTCTCACTGGGCTGAAATCAAAGTGTTGGCAGCAAGTGTTCCTTTTTGGAGGCTCTAGGGGAGAATCCGTTTCCTTAACTCATGGCCCCCTTCTATCTTCAAATGCATCAAAAGTGGGATGGGTCTTCCTCATGTCACCTCATTCAGGCCTCTTCTGCTTTGGGTTTTCACTTTTAAGATATCTCACAATTATATCAGACCCACCTATATAATCCAGGATACTTTCTCTAAGGTCAGCTGAATATCAGCTTTAATTCCATCTGCCACTTTATCTTTTGCCTTGTAATGTAACATATTCACAGGATCTGGGGATTAGATATGGACATCTTTTGGGGGACATTTGCTAGTGATGTTGACATCTTTTCATATACTTGTCACCCATATATCCTTTTCTGTGAAGTGTATATGTTTTGATCACCTTCTAATTGGATTGTTTGTTTTATGACTTTTGAGTTTTGAGAGACAATATTTTTTTAAGTTATAGATGTGAGTTCTGTCTAATACTTAGTTTACAAATATTTTTCTCTCAGTCTGTAGCTTGTCTTTTCATTCTCTTAACATGGTCCTTCACAAAACAAAAATTTTTAATTTTGATGAAGCGCAATTTATTGATATTTTTTTTTCATGAATCATGCTTTTGGTGTCATTCTGTAGTTCATTAAGCCCAAGTCCTGAATATTTTCTCCTGTTATTTTCTAAAACTTTATGTTTTAGGCTACCATCTATTTTTAGTTAATTAAAAAAAAATAAGGTAAGGTTTAGGTCAAGGTTCTTCCACCTCCCCCCGCCCCCCGCCCCACTACGGATATTCATATGGGTTGCCCCAGCATCATTTGTTGAAAAGACTATACTTCTTCCATTGAATTGCTTTTTTACATTTGTCAAAAATAAATTTACCCTACTTGTATGGAGATGAACAGATTTATTTTTTTTAAAAAAGAGAAATATAATAAACTGCTAAGTTTTAATAAGGCTAAAAGCATGCTATTATGCTGTTTTATTGCTTTAAAACAGTTCATATCACAGCATACAAAGGAGGCATTTGCATTCTCAAAGTCTGAAAACATTGAGACAGTGGACATGATGTGGTAAGATGAGAATTGTGGATTGGAGCCTAATCAACATTTGACTTTGATCAAGGTCATGTTCCTCTTTGAGTTTCAGATTCCCTTTCTGTGAGCCAAGAGTATTGGACTAGCTGGCCTTCTAGAAATCCTTGAAATGCTAATGCTCAAAAAGCATGTGATGACTGCTATCATTGAGTTTAGAATAAGAAGGAGAGGGATCCAGGCTGTCACACTGGCTTATAGTCTAAAATTTAGAGACTATTTATAACCCCAAGTAGAGGCTACATAATTACCTAGAGGTTCATGGGTAGAAAAAAAGTCCTCTGTTTCAACAAATTTAAAGAAGTTTCAATATACATGTAACTAATCATAATAAACTTTAAGATATTATATAAGATCCTGGACTAAATGCATTGTGGTATCCTGAAGCAGATAAAGGACATTAGTGGAAAGAATGGTGAAATACTAGTAAAGTTTATAGTTTAGTTAATAGTATCATATTGATGTTAGTTTCTTAGTTTTGGCAAAATACTGGGTTATTTTATAAGATGTTAATATTAGGGAAAGCTAGGTGAAGAGTATATGAGAATCCTCTGTACAATCCTTGCAATTGTTATGTAATTTTAAATTTTTTCAAAATAAAAATTTTATTAAAAATATCCTAGGTGATCAGATGATTCATTTGCATATTAAATTTTGAAAAGCACCACCAAGGTACTCCTTTAAAGTGCTAGGTTTCTGGCCTTACCCTAGACTTCATAAATTAGAATTGCTTGGTTAAAGATTGGATTCTAAACTTTTAAAAATCTCTCCTTGTGATTGTCATGAATGAGAGAATTCTAATTTAGAGCTTTCTTTAAGAAGTTGTCTTTCTTTGGAAAATGTAATGTAATTTATTAGGCTTTGGTCCATAAATGCCAGTCTATGGAAAGATTCAGGGGTGTTATAAATTTTTCAACAGTCAATAGCATAATGAGGAAAAAAAACAAAAAAAAAACCTCGTGATCAGCTTCTGAAATGGCAGCATGAGTAGACTGAATCCTAGGTGAAATAACTATAACTGGTGAAAATTATTTTTAAAACCTAAGCACTTGTCTGGAAATTGTCCTAAGGGCATACAGGAAATGGCAAAACGTTTATTTAAGAAAATATACCAAATTGAGGTTACAGTAGCCAGAGTTTATGGCATTTAACTCATGACCCACTCACTCTCCCTCTGTTCCACAAGCTCATCATAACACAGCCTGCACTCCAGGTTGTTGCAGTAAAAAACATGGGGCTCCCTGTCCCCCAAGCTTCCAGCCTAGGGCTACAGCATCTCCCCTAGAGCGTCAGGTCACCAGCATTTCTAATCCCTATCCCAACCTCTGTGTTTTAAACTCCAGGAAAGAGGACTTGGAGGTCCAGGGCTCCCATTCATTTTCTAGGGATAGCAGACCAAAGACAATGAGCACCATTGTCTCAACTAGCTTGCTCATAGGACAGAGGCTCCATCCCAGGAGAGGTGAGCCTAGAAGACCAGAGGCTACTGTCCCTGGTCAATACCCTGTTTGTAAAGCAGGAACTACTCTGAGAGAAACAGGCCTCCACTCCTTACCCCAGAACCAGAGCAGTGGTACAGATTTTTTTTTTTCCAGAAGGAGGGGCAGCCTATAAGACAGAGAACTCCATAGTTCTTCCCAAAGGAACTGACTTTATTTGGACAGAATGTGAGGATGTTCAAGCCTAAGAGTGCTGTTGAAAAAAAAAAATAAAGATTTTGGTATTAAGCAATTTAGACGAGGCTGCTAGCTAAATTGTAGGCCAGTTAGAAGTATAATAGAGTACCAGAGAAAGAATAGCTAAGAAGAGTACTTTTGGGGTTGCAACAAGCCTCAAAACCTAGTCTCAAATAGTAGTCCTGAAACATGACCAAATTTATTTAAATTAGACTGTGGAGTAACCTATCTTCCAGGGTCTTGTTGAAAACAATGGAGTAACCAGCCCACAATTAGCAGCAGCTAACAGTCAAGTATTTACCAGCAGAGTCACACAACTTAACAGGTCAGGGAAAGAGGCAGTCAAAGAGGAAGAACTAAGGCTGTGCCTTCCGAAGAGTGACACCGGAGACTGCAAACTGCAAGGAAAACAGACTTCACTGAAATAGTGCAGCCAAGTTTCTAAACAATTAAATAAGCAAATAACAATGACAAGCCCCAGGGTGTAGGAATTAGTATCTAGAGCTGCTGAGATATATTGTCTAAAATATCTAGTTTCTGACAAAAAAATTATGAGGCATGCAAAGAAACAGGAAAGTGACTCGTACTGGAATAAAAAAAAAGCAAGAGAAATTGCAGTTGAGAGGACCAAGATGTCAGACTTCACAGACAAAGACGTCAAAACAACTCATAAAAATATATTCAATGAATCGAAGGAAACTGTGCTTTAAAAAATAAAGGAAGGTATGATGACAGTATTTCATCAAATAAATAATATAAATAAGAAATAGAAATTAATAAAAATAACAAATAGAAATTCTAGAGTTGAAAATTAAAATAACCTAAATAAAAATTTACTAGAGGGGTTCAACAGAAAATTTGACCTGGAAGAAGAAAGAATCAGTAAAGATATATTGATTGAGATTATGTGTCTAAAGAACAGAGAAAAAAGGTTGGAAAATAAACAGAAGGTCAAAGAAATGTGAGACATCATTAAGTATAGTAAAATATGCATAACTGAAGTACCAGAATGTAGAAGAGTGAATAGACTAGAAAAAGTGTTTAAAGACCACAGTTTTTATTCTTTGAGAAACTGCCTTTTCTTCTTTTAAGAGTCTGACCTTTCTAATGTATGTTGTTAGTTATATGACAAGTATTTTGTGATGCTTTTAATTTGCAAAATAAAATATAACTCCTATATTAATCTTAAAGTAGTATTTTAATGTAAAATTCTTATTGTTCCATAAAATCCTAAACTTGAGAACCATTAGTTCAAGAACTATGTCTCTATCTAGTGGCCCTGGGAACCTGACAGCTTTAAGAAAAATAATAACCACTAAAATTTTAACATTAGATGGATATTAAAGATCTACAAATGCGTAGCAAAATACATATTATAAAGTGGAATGACACAAGTGGATCACAAGGATGTGACTTGTTCTTGGAATATATACGTGTGTGTGTGTGTGTGTGTGTGTGTGTGTGTGTGTGTGTGTGTGTGTGTGTAGCCATGGCCGCCTTCTACTGTTATCCTTTAAGAATATATAATCACATCTGATATGGGTGATTTGCTAATATTATTCCCATGAAATTTGGCTTTGAGGTATTTATATAGGTTCTGCTCTTTTAGCTGAGTTTCAGAAATACTTTTCTGCAAGTATTAAGGAATAATTGGAATTATTTAATACCCCCTCCTTCAATTTTCAGTAATGTTTTCTATTAGTGATATGGCGACTGCTACATTTGCACATGTTCACTATTTTGATTTCTAAACCTTTATTAAACTTTTATGGTTTTTCTGCTTAGTCTCTGAAGACCTTTTAAATAATTTTATTTGTTCTGTCTCGCTGTCTGCCCTGGTACTTTTAATTTCTTGGAGAGAAACTTGAAAATATATTAGTTCCATAGATCAGATTTCAGTTTACCTTTTCTATTCTGTGGGCTGAGTTTGAGGCTTCTTTATGTGTATGAACAGTTAGTATCATACTGACTTATACAAAAATGCTTAGTAATAATTATGCTTCCTGGATCTTTGTGAAATAATCTGCTTTACCCAATTTTGCACACAAGTGGTTGAAAAACATCTGTAGTGTTTCTCATTGGAACATGTCTGTAGAAAGAGGCAGTGCTTGACCGAGGTCTAGAGTACTGGCCCTGAAATGTCACATGTCTGTTGGTATCTCAAGAGCACACCTTTGATATGGCTTCTAAGTTTGAATTTACTAACATGCAAGGCTAAGGAATAGAACTGCAGGAATGGATGGACCGTCATGTTTGACTAAAGCAAAACATCAGTTTCAAAAAAACTATTGCTGATCCTCTTGGTAATCCAAAAAGAATTAACCAGAGACTTGAAAGGATTAAAAGTTATAAGAAAGTAGGATTATTCCTTTACTTAAAGGCTTGGTATAACTTGCTTGCACCCCGTCAGTGACTAAATTATTGTCTTGAGAACAGAACCATAATGATAGCCAGAGTATTGCTTAATAGCTACTACTATTTTAAAATATTTCCCACAGTATTTCATTGTCTTAGTGTTACTAAACTTTATATTGCAATTCCTTAAAACTTCTTTAATTGAAGCAATTTAAATTTACATATCCTACTGAGCCTTTTGTGCACGAACACCTAAATGTGAAGGTGGTGCTTTTTTATAGTTAACGGTGTTAGAAACAGGTGGTTATATATCCTATTTGTAAAAATCCAGGCTTAAAATGACTAATGAGAGAATGATTAGAAGGAATTTATTAAACAACTGATGACTAAGGGAGTTTTTCTTTGACGCTGTGTCAGTTCACAGCAGGCCATCTCTAACTTTTGCTGTCTGTGTAACTTCTTTTTGGTTCATAATCACTTAAACTGTTATGCAACTGCTTAAATTATAATATCTCATCTCTACAGCCGAACTGTGATCTCGATTTGACACTGGCCCACAGAGTGCCGATGTGTGGCAGAGCCAGCAATGTCGTTGTGACTCAAGACTGAGCGTTTGGGGTCATCATTCTGAAAGGTCACTGCTGTCTCACAGCAGAGAATGGGTTGATAGGTTGATTATATTCTCATTTGCATAATTTACTATGACCCTTGAGGTGTGTATTTTTTTCCATGCAATTTTTGGTTAATTTGACTCTTTGATATGTTACCATGTATTTTGTCAGGCATGGATTTTGTTCACTGGTTGCAAGTGATGATAATCCAATACAAATACATTGGATCACTGAAAAACTCAGAGGGTCTGTCTGGATTCAGGACTTCAGAGATATTGTTGGGACCATTTCTCTATCATGCAGCTGAGTTTTTCTCTGAACAGGCTTTATTCAAGCAACTTCCCTGCATATAACCTTGCCACCAACTTATGTACTTTGCTATGAGGTTTATATCCTATTGCTTCAGCAACCTCAGTGGAATGACAGCTTGGTGTTCTAATAGTTTTAATAAAAGTCTCAGGATTGAATCTCAATGAACTCACATAGATCAGTATGATCACCAGTGAGCCAATCACTGTGACTAGGGTAGGGTCATACCCCAAAGACCTGATATGGGGAAGTGTGGTTTCCCTCAGCTAAATCATGATGTCACTATTAAAAAATGATGAAATGAATTTGCACCCCTCCTGTAAAAAATACAGCTTTAATTTGTTTCAGCCCTTATGGAACATTCCAGTTATATCTGCTTTCCTTTTCTGTGTGAACATACCTTCTTTACCCCCTAGAATAAACTACGATCTTTTAGTATTCCCCAGGTCATTATAAGAACAACCTTCAGCCTGTTTATGCAGAACTGAGGTTTTAGCTGATATCTTTCAGAACCCATGCCAAAGCCTACCTACCACTGAAGGGTGATGTTTGCTCTTCCATTGCTTTCAAAGACAACCCACTTCAGGCTGCCAAGAAGTTTTGAAAAACACCTTTAGGAAGGTTTTATGAACATAAAAGGGGCTGAAACCTCTTCTTGTGCTATTCTACTCATTTAATCTAATATTTTCTTCTCTACCATTGATCCATTTTTTTCTCATTAGTCAAACATCGTTACAGTCAAAGATCAAGAAATACTTTTGCAATATTGAAAGAAGTTCTCAACTACTCCTCTTCTTGTATGAACCAGAATAAAATCAGTGTTCCTCACTGTTTTTTCCAAAGCAAGAGTGTGTTACATCGGTGGTCAGAGTGCCTTTTCTAATGGCAAAGAAAGAAAGGACGTGGGTGGCTCTCAAGGAATGCAAAATACAGAACTAGAATAAATTCCCCATTGCAAAAGACATCATGTTGTCCCATTTTTGCCTAGACTACGGTATTCAGGAGTAGGGTTTGTTTTTTCTTCAGAACCTCTCTTCTAACTTTACTGATGTCTGAAAAAAAAAAAAAACCTCACTATTTTAAAAAAATGAAAAGCTCATCTGGGAATGAGTAAAACTCAGGAAAATTTTAAGTAGTATTTCTAAATTCACATTTTAGTATTTTACTTTAAAATCTTTTTTTTTTTTGCTGTTGTTAGATTTTAGACTCACATAATTCATCATTAATTAAAAACAAAATCAACCGTAAACACAAAATTTAAATTGTAGCCAGCACAGCCTCCCACGATGCTTGTTGCACTGACTATTCTGACGTGTTTTCTTTGAAGATCTTAGGTGTTATATGGTCAGCAATATCCAAACAATTAACGTAATAGAGTGAAAATGTCCCTTCAGCAGAAATAGCTCTTTCTTGGAGGAGGCTAAATGGCCTTTAGATTGAAGAAGAGTTATGTAAGACAATTTCTGTTCAAAATGATTGGGCTGAATTCCAGATTTCTCTAATGAAATTTTGCTGAATAACTGCTATGCTTGCATCTGGGGAAGTATTCAAAATCAAACATTGATTCTTGTCACTTGATTAACTACTTTAAAACTAGAGTTCTACAAACTAAACCCAAGAGATTGCTCAAAGAAGTTGACTGTATAGGAATTTACTTTTAATGATAGTAAGTGGGCCATATCTGAGATGTGAGCATTTTAGTTATTATGGCTTTTGTTGAAGGAGATCTGTCTGATGGTATGGATTCCCTCCCCCTTGCTTGGCCTTTATTAAGTAATGGTATCTTTCAGAACTTAGAAGC
Organism: Macroglossus sobrinus; assembly: GCA_004027375.1. Lineage (NCBI taxonomy): Eukaryota > Metazoa > Chordata > Mammalia > Chiroptera > Pteropodidae > Macroglossus > Macroglossus sobrinus. The sequence goes on along the minus strand of PVKZ01000105.1, from coordinate 810,736 downwards.
TCATTTATAAATTAAGGATATAATACTTGCATCTCCTCTAAAATATTCTGAAAATTCATAACATTCAGTTCAAGATCTAAATGTTTTTATTTTCATCTTTTAATGTAAAATAACTATTTTATCAATATTTAAGAATGTTGTAGTCAAGCAACTCTGATGGCCTAGTCGCAGGAGAAAACATTGTGACTGACAATAACAATACTTTATGAGAAAAGTGGATTTGTTAACCTTGTGAGAGAAAAAATTTGATTTTGTGGTTTTTATTTTTGAATGCAGATACCATCACAAACTTAAAAAAAAATAATACTAAATAAATATTGGTATTAAAAGAGGACTGAAATCTTAAGTAAAGATATCTAAGTTACCAGAATGTGTATTATTTATGAGTAGTGGGCTACATATACTTGTATTATTAAATTATAATCTTCTAAAGTTCTCAGCTTAGAGAAAAATAAAATATTGACATTAAAAAATCCAGATGTATCAGTGACCTTATATGGAAATTCTTTAAAATTGATACCTAATTATTCTTGGTTCTTAGCTATTTTATTTTAACTGCATTCAACTACCCTAGCCTTACTGACTTAAAAAATAACCATTTTGACTATTTCTCATGCTCAACGGGCAGTTATTTTTCTGGTCTTGCTGGTTTCACTTATGTGACTGTATTCAGATGATGGGCCAGAAGTGGGCTGGGGCTAGGCTTACCTGGGATGCTGGGATGACTGAGCTTCTCTCCTTCCATGTAGTTTCAGACCTTTTCCCTTTTCATGTGGTCTTTCCATGTGACTTCTCTAGTATTAGAACATCTTACACAGCAACTCAGGGTACCCATGTAGGAGTAAATGTTTCTAGACTTTCTTAATGCTTAGTCCTGGAACTGGCACACCTTTACTTTTTACAGCATTCTGTTGGTTGGAGCAAGTCTCAGGGCCCTCCCCGGTTCAAGGTGAGGGGATGACATGAGGGTGTGGTACTGGGAAACAAGTTGGAGGTCACCAAAGTAACAACCTCCTGCATTAGCACTTATTGGTTCATTCAGATGACATAAATATTTTTATATTTGTTATGAAAAAATACTTGCCAATTATCCATTTACTCTGTCCTAGGCAGATGAATTTAGTTAGACCAGTTTCTATTCCTATAGCTCTGTTAACTTTTGTTAGTCTCTACAAAATATCATATGTACATCAGCCATGGTGAGTAAAGCTTACAGGATCTTGCTTTTTTGAAGGTGATAATTTATAAGAAGAAAGATATGATCAAAAGCTGAAAAACTCTGTGTGTACATATACACATGTGTTTATATTTATAAACTATAATATGAATAATAAAGGGAAAATATAGGGTGCCATGATGGTATGTGAATATTAGAGAAATCAGGATAATTTTTCCTGAGGGAGAGATACTTGGATTAAAATTTAAAGGATGAGAAAAGTAGAGTAGTAAAGTGATTGAGAAGGTGAGAAATGCGTTCTCAGAGGTGACTGAGTTGGAAGAGAGCATGAAATTAAGGAGAATGTAGTGTTTGAGGAAATAAAAGTAGACAGTGAGACTAGAATACAGAAAACTAAGGCAAGAATGATCTAAAATGGGGCTGAAATGGAAAATGAGAGCCAGAGCACATCCAGCTTTGTCAGCCATGATAACAATTTGTAAGAACAATAGAATAGAACTGAAGAATGTAAGGAATTAGATGGGGATGATGGCAAATAATCATTTGTAAAAATTAATCTAGTTTCTGCATGCAGAATGAATTGAAGAGGCCAAGAATTAATGTGGAAAGACTTATTAGGAGTCTAGATGAGATATGATGATGATGGGATGTGGAGATTTAATGAGCAGATGTGTGGGATGTTTAGGAGGCAAAATAGGACTCGGTTTTATTATAAATGAGCATTGCATTTTCTGACAAAAAGGTCATGGTAGCTTTTCTAAACTGTTTTCTTAGAGATGGTGCAGCAAGCCATACTGAGGTAGATTGAGGAGTGAGGAAAAAAAGGCAGATAATGAATATGATTCTTAAAAGAGATTTGGCTGTGAATGGGAAAGAGATATAAGATAGTTGTATGGTGAAGTAAAGTTTGGAGAAATCAGCTAAGAGAGAATGGATAGTCTAGAATATGGAAGCAAACCTGGAAGGATTAGTTTTAGGAGAACATATACTCTCTCTTTAATAATTGCTTTACTAATAAGCACCTAATGCAAAAGCAGCTACCCTTTCCATAGTTATATATTTAAATCATTTTTTTTCATGCTTTTACTTCCTGAAGAGCAGGAATAAAGGCAGTAATACCTATAATTGTCAGGAACTGTGAAGGATCTGAATTTTACCAACTTGTAAGCTAAGGTGTAAGGCTGACATCTTAGTTTCAGGAATGCTCTCAGAAGACATGAGACTTCTGGGTCAGAAACAAAGGGCTTAATATATCATGGCACTGCAAACAATGTGAGCTTCATGTTTGTGTCAGTTATCCTTTTCCCCCAAGTTCTATGGGGGCAAAATGAAGCAGTCATGTTGCATGCTGCATACGCAATAGATTTGTATTACAACTGAGAAACTCTGAAGGCTTAAGGAATCTTTTATAATAGGCAGCAGCAAACTTGACCAACCTTTGCTGTGGAGGGATATATTATCTTTGTTATACTGAATAATAAAACAAACTTTCCCTCTGCTCTATAGGAAAACACTACCCCTCTCTATCTTCTAAGGCTGTTTGCTATACAAAAATCTTTGAAAAGATAATTCTGATTCAAAACTTTCAGAGTTTCTAAGAAGAGATGCAGAAACATAAAACACTTATGGAGAATTGTCTCCCAACAATATTTGTTAGCATTTATAGACTTTATCTCTGTGTTAGATACTAATCTCTTTGCATTTATTTTCTAGTCCACTGCTTACATAAGCCCTTTGAGGTACTGTGTTTCTGTTAGCTTGGGCTACCATAAAGAAATACCACAAACTGGGTGTCTCAAACAACAGAAATTTATTATCTCACAGTTCTGGAGGTTTTAAGTCTAATTTCAAGGTGCTGGCTTAGCTTGTTTCTATTAAGACCTCGTTTTTTGCCCTTAGATGGCTGGCATTTCACCGTGCTCTCTTATGGCCTTCCTTCTGTGTGCATGCTCTGCTGGTGTCTCATCCTCTTTTTATAAGGACACCAATTCTACTGGATTAAAGCCCCATTCTTGGAACCTCATTTAACCTTAATTACTTTTTTAAAGGCCCTATCTCTGAATATAGTCACACTGAGGAACAAGGCTTCAACATAAGAATTTTAGAGAGATACATACATACAATTAGCCCATAACAGATACTAAATGCTATTATTTACTGTAACTCTTTACCAGATGAGAAAACTGAGGCTTAGAAAGATTAAGAGACTTTAACAAGATACCACAAGTGAAAATGATAGAACAGGATTTGAACTGAGCCATAGTCTGACATTCCAGCTCATGAGCTTGACCTCTCTCCTATATAGCTATAGTGAATATGTTATATTTTTAGGTATTTCAGGGAAAAAAGTAATTTTTTAACTTTTGTTTTAGAATCGCTGGTCTTGCAAAAAACATTACAGTATGAGCCACAGTTTATTAGCTAGACTTCTTCCTTCCTCCCTTTCTTCCTTCCTCCCTTTCTTCCTTCCTCCCTTTCTTCCTTCATTCCATTCTTACTTCCCTTCCTTATTTCCTATTATACAATCATTTATTTACATATTTATTATATATTTGTTGAATTGCTATGGACAGGCACTGGTCCAAGTGCTAAGGATCCATCAATAAACAAAATAAATGTCCTGATCTTGTGAAAGGTACATCCTCAGTATTGTATAAAGAATTGTTCATTATCTCCTTCACATACTCCAAGTCCTTTAATATTTATATTTTCTGTATAACTTAATATCTACCAAATATCATCCATATATTATGCATATCCACTTATATGATCTCATTATTAACTTGTAGCCTATTAGCGTAAATTAGTTACTATTCCATGTTAAATCTTTAATTCTGATTGTGGAGACATAGTTTCTTTGTGATTGATAAGAGAAACTTTAATTTCAAATTCAAGCATTTAGATGCAATAATGTGTTTATGAATAATGCACACACATATGTATGTGTATCATGTATGTCTATATATTTGTATATTTTCCATCTGCATCAAGTAGTTTAAAAATCCAGGTGTCCAGGAAGGACAGCTTGGACTTGAGAGGTGTCAGATGGCATTGATGATAAAGAGAGTTTGGAGAAAAATAAAATTGAAAACCAGAACCTGTACTACTCCTAAAGTTATGTTCAAGTTTTGGGGATCCCACTTAGCCTTATACTAGGTTGCTTTTCAACATATGATAATAGCCAAAAGTTACTATAATAAAAATAAAGTTTTGTTAGAAAGTTGTTACAGTGATAGAATTATATTTTGTTGCAGTTTTAAAAAGACATTGATGAGTCAATAGCACAGTGGTTAGAGCATGATCTCTAAAGCCCGATTACCTAGGTTGGATTATCTCTGTTGCTGTAGGACCTCCATCTAATTGCTTAATCTCTCTGTGCCTCAGTTTTTTTAATCTGTAAAGTAGGAATAATAATATGACCTATCTCACAGAGTTTTTATTATATTTAAATAAAGCAATATGTATAAAATAACTTAGTATAAGAGGTAGTTTTTAATCGTTATTTTTATGAAGTAGAACCCCAGAAAGTGCCCTCATTAGACTTCAGCAAAGAGAGGGGCTAGGTTCTCATTGCTCCCAGCAGCTTATGGTCTCTAAAAGAAGAAATTGAGCAAACAAACTCGCAAGTGACTAACGTGAAAACAGAAACCCCATGTATAAAAGTGACAGAAAAATTATTTTAAAGCAACTATTGAAGCAATTTTTTTTTCATGCAAACCCTTCTACCTGTAGTTCTAGTTGTCTCTTCAATCTGGATTTTGGTTTGCATGACTCAGGAAAAGGAGAGGCTTCTGTAAAGCACAGAGAGCAAAAAAATCAAGTTTATTAATAGCCTTTCAGGTTCTAATTCTAAAGCCCAAGTCTAAATACTAGGCAAGCAAGAAGATGTATTCAGTCAAATCCTGTTGTCCTGGTTGCTGGATAAAGGTAAAAATCCTCCTGGCTTGGGTAGAACAAAAAGCTAGGGAAGATGGAAATGGAGTAAACACAGATGTTGTTCCCTGAAAAGAAGTTCTCTGCTCTGCAGCCCACTCCAAAGTTGAGTCTTGAGGAGGTGATACAAATACAAAATTCATTTGGGGCTTCAAGAGTAGTGAGCATCTGCACCTTGGTTATCAGGTGGGATTTCATTATGATATGAGGGGGTATGACACCAGTTGAGTAGGGGTGATGGTATAGCATGACATGATGTAGTATGTAATGTCTATGAGAATTTAAATTAATCTCATTGAGTTTCTTATGACCATCAGAATGGCTTGGACAAATCTTGCTATTGTCCTCTCCCAACCAGATTAAAAATGGCCACAAATTCTTTGCTACTTCTCATTGAGGGGCAGATACTAATCCCCATGCCCCTGAATGGAGACTGATCTAGTGGCTTCGTTGACCAATGGGATGCAACAAAAGTAAACCTCTGTGACTTTCAAGGCTGGATAATAGAAAGTTTTGCAGTTTTCACTCAGATCTTTTAGAATGTTCTCTTGGGAGAATGCCAGCTACATTAAAGAAGATTGACCACTCTGTTGGAGAACCTAACTAAAGCAGTCCTAAGGCTCCTTGCATAGCAAGAGGGGCCCAGCTAAGCCCAGCCTGCCATTCCGTCCCACCAAGAATACAGGCTTGTGAATGAAACTGTTTTGGACTTCCAAACCAGTCCAGCTACCAGTTAAATACCACTGAGTGATTCTGGGGGAGGTGAAGAAAATCCCAGCTCGACCCTTGAAGATCTGACCTACAGGTCACGAATACGATAAAAAGATTATTCTTGTAAACCATTAAGTTTTGGGTGGTTTGCTCCACCACAAGAGAACCAGTACACACCACTTTACATGCTCTTAGCATTGTGCAGAAGTAGGTAGAGAGAATTGTGTAATTTTGACTTGAAGAAGCCTTTTTGTCAGAGGAGAATTTACAAGATGAATTGTATGAAAATGATTATGCAGTCTCTACCTTTGAAAGACCCCAGGGGTAGGGACTTTATTCCTAAGTGTTGACAGGAAAAATCCACTCATTTGTTCATTAGTAGTAAGCATTAACATCAGCAAATATTGACCAAGAAACAAACTTTTATACTACCATGATTAGTGTTTTTAGAGTTATACAACATGAAGCCTTGCCAGTCATCCACTCTCTTAAGTCTTAGATCTTATACACAGAGATGAAGGAGGGAAGGGAAGGGGATCTCGATGTCACTGGGAAAATCCTTACATGACAGGAATCCATGATTTGACTGAGAATGACCTTGAATAATTAAGTTGGTTATTTGTCACTTGGAAAATTGGATTTAAGGTAGCAATTAAGAACAGTAATACAAAAAATGGAAACAGTTATTTTTGTAGCACAACTGAATTTGCAGCTTGTGAAATCAATATCTGTCATATTAATTAAATATGTGAAATACTACCAGTAAGCCAATTATAATGCACTCATTATCTGATTAGCTCATCTCTTCCTGGGTCCATTTATTTTTTTACAGTGGGAACTGTTTCTTTTGCTGTGGATCTTAACCCTTGGGTCTGGTCCAGTGCTAGTCTTGCTGGGAAGTTCAATTAGTCATCAGGTTATTTGGTTATCATGGACTTTGAACAAAGGTAAAAGGTTATCTAGGCCATGATGATAAAACCTGAAGAACTACCTTTGCCTTACAATAGAGAACTCCTCTTTAGTGATTAGAATTCTTGTGCTGTCTCCTGTTTCTCATTCTGTATTGTTCTCTTCTATACATACTAAATAAATTACAACAAATTTGGCTTCCTGGTTAACTTTTCTTTCTTCCTTTTTATTTTTTAAATTAAATTTATTGGGGTGACATTGTTTAATAAAATTATATAGGTTCCAAGTGTACAATTCTATAATCATCATCTGTATGTTGCATTGTATGTTCATGACACAAAGTCAAATCTCCTTCCGTCACCATATATTTTACCCCCTTTACTCTTTTCTGCCTCTTTCTCCCCCCTTGTTCTCACTGGTAACCACTAAACTGTTGTCTGTGTCTATAAGTTTTTGTTTGTCTTATTCATTTGTTGCTCTTCATTTTCTATCCCACATATGAATGAATCATATGGTTCTCAACTTCTTTTTCTTTGACTTACTTCACTTAGCATGATAATCTCAAGATCCATCTATGTTGTTGCAAATGGTAGTATTGCATTCTTTCTTATGGATGAGTAATATTTCATTGTATATATGCACCACATCTTCTTTATCCAATCATCTGTCAAAGGGCACTTTAGTTATTTTAGTACATTGGCCTCTGTGAATAATGCTGCAAGGAACATAGAGGTGCATATATCTTCATGGAAAAATGCTTTCAAGTTTTTGGGGGAGATATCCAGAATATAGATTGTTGGCTCATGTGATAATTCTATCTTTAATTTTTTGAGGCACTTCTATACTGCTTTTTTTGTGGCTGTACCAATTTACATTCCCACTAGCAGTGTATGAAGATTCCTTTTTTCTCCACAACCTCTCTAATACTTGTTATTACTTGTCTTGTTAATGATAGACATTCTTACAGGTGTGAGGTATTATCTCACTGTGGTTTTGATTTACATTTTCCTGATAGCTAGTGAAGTTGAGCATCTTTTTATATATCTGTTGGCCCTTTGTATATCTTCTTCAGAGAAGGGTCTGTTCAGGTTCTTTACCCATTTTTAAAATCTGGATCGTTTGTTTTTTATTGTTAAGGTGTATGTGTTCTTTATATATTTTTGTATTAACCCCATATTGGAAGTGTTGTTTTCAAATGTCTTCACCCATTTGGTTGGTTGCTCCTTTTATCTCTTTCCAATGTGACCATTCCACCAGTAATAGCAAGTTTAATCTATAGATATGTTTACACTATTAATTTTGTTATACTCAAGGCCTGCCTGTTTTTGACTTTGAAACATAATGTCTTTAGGTTGTCTCCTCAGATATCAGCTTGAATTTATCATGTGTTGATTTTACTAATTTTGCTTGTATCTCACTCACTGTTACCTTCATGTTCTGTCAAAGAAAGTTACTTTGTTTCCATCCTGTCCTGAAAGATTTCTAGTACAATTTAAAGTACACTGAGGAAAAATATTTCTGAATAAGAAAGGGGAAGTGTGACATATTTTCTCCTAGGTAATAAAAGGAAGGGAAAGTTCTAACATCTCATTATAAATTTTTATTGCATATTGAGCTGTAAATTATGTTATGCAATTTACAACTTCTGTATTTGAAAGAGCTCAGGGTTACCTCAATTTACAAGTGTTGATAGGAAAAACCTGTTCCTTTGTTCATTAACTTATTAATCAAGCATTTATTAACCTCTTATTAGTAGCAAACTCTATGGTTATTCACAATCTTGTGAAAGTGTAAATAATACATAAAATATAAGGTAAACAATAAAGCATATGAAATGCTCAAGGTCATTAGTCATCAGTGAGTTCTAAATTAAACTCCACTGAGAGATCACTACAGACCTACTAAAATGGCTAAAATGAAAAAGACTGATACCACTTATTGGCAAAGACATGGATGAACAGTACTCTGGAAGTGTAAAATGGTACCATCACCTTGAAAAACTTTCAGTATCCCTTAAAAATTGTTCATACCACAAATAAGTGGAAAGATAATCTGTGCTCATAAGAAGGAAGAATTAATATTGTTAAAATGTTAGTACTATCTAAAGCAATCTACCTGTTTGATGCTATCCCCATTAAAATTCCAATGGCATATTTCACAGAACTAGAACAAATAATTCTAAAATTTATATAGAACGACAAAAGATCCCAAAGCTAAAGCAATCTTGAGAAAGAAGATCTGTACTGGAGGTACCATACTTCATGATTTCAGACTATACCACAAAGCTATAGTAATCAAACCAGTATGGTATTGGCACAAAAACAGACACACAGCCAATGGAACAGAATTAAGAACTCAGAAATAAGTCTACACATATTTGGGCAATTAAACTATGACAAAGATGCCAAGAATATACAATGACAAAAAGACAGTCTCCTCAATAAATTGTGCTGGGAAAACCAGACTGATGCATGCAAAAGAATAAAACTAGACCATTATCTTAAAGCATAAACAAAAATGAACTCCAAGTGGATTACAGACTTGAATGAAAGACCTGAAGCCCTAAAATTCCTAGAAGAAAACATAGATAGTAAGTTCCTTGACATTGGTCTTAGTGGTGTTTGTGTGGATCTGATGCGAAACACCAGGAAACAAAAACAAAAATAAACAAATGATCCTACATCAAACTAAAAACCTTCACAGTGCAAAAAATCATCATCAAAAGGAAAACACAATCTACTGAATTGAAGAAAATATTTTCAAATCATACATCTGATAAGCAGTTAATATCCAAAATGTATAACAAACTCATATCTAAAATGTATAAAAAACTCATACAATTCAACAATAAAGAAATAAATATCCCAGGATCTAAATAGACATTTTTTTTCAAGAACACATACTGAGGCCAATGGTCACATAAACGGATGTTCAATTTCACTAATTATTTGGGAAATTTAAATCAAAACCATGATGAACTATCACCTCACTCCTGTTGGAATGGCTGTTATCAAAAAGATAAGAAATAGCAAGTGTTGGAGAGGGTGTGGAGAAGAGGAAACTGTTGTACCTTGGTGGGACTTAAGCTGATGCAGCCGCTATGCAAAACAGTATGAGAATTCCTAAAAAATGAATAGAACTACTGTATGATTCAGCTATTCCACTTCTGGATATTTGTCTGAAGAATATGAAAACACTTATCCCAAGAGATATATGCACTTCTGTATTCATTGCAGTATTATTCACAACCTAAGTGTTCACTGATGAAGAAATGAATAAAGAATATGGGTTAAATATAATATTATTACTCAGCCATCAAAAATAAAATCTTGCCATTTTGACAACATAGATGAACTTAAGGTAATATAATTCAGATGGGTGGTTGCTTCTTACTGGGATGGGAGGTAGATTGACTAGAGATGGCTATAAGGAAGCTTTCTGGAAAAAGCTTCTGGCAACTGTTATGCTAAATTTGTCAAAACTAATTCAATAGCACACTGATGTTCTGAAGATTTTGCTGTATGTAAATTATAACTCAATAAAAAAAGTACAAGGCATAATCCAGGGGTCACAAGAGAGATATAAATAAATGATATATTGTAATTCATGCAGAAGGAGAAATTATAAAAGGGATAGTTTTAATTAATATAAATTTTTAAATAAGTCAAAATGCAGTAATTATATATAATTTTAATACCTTGTTTTTTATAATTCCATTATCTGTAATAATTATTGATTTATTTTTTTACCTATTTTCGCATCTTTTTTTGTGTATTTTTGAAAAACAGGTAAGAATGTATTGTTCTATTAGTGGTGAATAAGTTTTCTCAGTTTGTTAGTAATGCAGTAGAGTTGTACATAAAAGTTTTTCTCTAGTATTTAAAATTATTTTCTTGTACTACAGTTTTAGAAATGTTCTAGATGAAAGCATTGATTTGCATATCCATATTGCTTTCTAGGGGGTTTAAATTATTGTGTATATCTACCAGTAATATATAAAAGGACAATTCACTATACTTTGGTTAGGTGCTAAGTATATTGAACACTTTGATCATGTGTTTATTAACCATTGTAATTACATAAATTGGCAGTTGAATGAGCCTTAAAATATGAATAGCATTTTAAATGTCAGTTGGCTTTCAAAAGGCAAAGGTGGGAAAGGTTATATCTGAAGTGTTCATGGTATGGCAAGTAAAGCTATGAAACGTCAAACTCATGGAACTGCAAGTAGTTTAATATAAAAGCTTAGAGCAATGGTTCTCAGTCTTGCCTGCACAAGAAAATTACCCAAGGGCGAATTTAAACATGCTAATGTCTAGGCCTTACTAGACCAATAAACTCAAGGTAGTTGGATATAGAACCCAGGCTTAGCTATTGTAAAAACTCCCCAGGTAATTCCACTGTGTAAGCAAATTTGAAAATCACTAGTATAGGGTGGGGCTAAATGAAGTAGGGTGTAATTAGAAATGAAACTAAAAATATGGAGGCCAGATATAGTAAGGTATCATGCTTTAGGACAAAGTATAGACCTTCTAGGAAATTTAGCAAATGATGTTAGTGTTCCTGCCTTACCACTTATGGAGTTCTTCACCTTTTACATACTCTCAGCAAACAGCACTTGTATCTCCTTGTGGACAGGCTGTTCTCAGGCTGCCAGAGCTTCTCCTCCTCCTTACCAAGATTTGGAAATACCTGGGAATTTTCTTTTCACACTCCCAGGGCACAGTCCCTAATCACTGACTAATGATGATAGGATATAAATAATCTAGCATCCTCTTGCCTGATTAGGACAATTCTGAGGTGTGATCTATATTAACACTACTCAAAGTAGCCAATCGGCAAAATTTTTATCATCCAGGACAAGATGAGCTCGTGGCTGAACATAAATCTACCCACTACTTCCTTCATAAAGATACAGTTCTCGGAAAGAAATGTCAGCTGACATAAACAGTGGGCTTAGTGATTTAGCTGCCAGCACCTTATCTCATCATGGACCAGTCAGTCATATTTGGTTTCCAGACTGCAGGGATTGACAAACCACACTTTGAGCAGCACTGACTTCTACTGTTTCCAGAGTACCCTGCATTATTAGCAAGCCAACGTTATCCTCAGCGGATGAGCCTTTATCTTGCAACCTTGCCTGGCTTCCTTCCTTTCTCTGTTCCTCTTCTTGCTCCTTGTTTTCCCACGAAATCTTCCTAATAAGTGACTTTCACATTACTCTTAGTGTCAGCATCAGCTGCTAGAAAAGTCAGTTAAGATAGGCAGTGAAAATTGTATTGGGAGGTAAAACCTGTGCTTTAGAAAAATCATTTTGAAGAGTAATTTTGAAATATGAATGAATGTAGGTAGAAAGTAAGGTTAAGACTATCACAATATCCCGTCAGCCAGGGACCTTAGGAGTCATCCTCCTCTATTACTTATATTTTAAAAATATCCTTTTCTTGTCATTTTCAAGGCTCCTGCTTTAGTTTAGACTTCATTATTTTTGAGGATTAGAATTACTGATCTGTATTTCATTATGTAAATTCAAGGACCATGCCAATGTGTCAATGAAGATGGACTAGAAATGGTAGGTTCCTCATAATTTGTAAACTAAAATCTTTTTTGTGAAATACATATTTTTTACATTTAGACTTTAGAGCTCATAGAGTTTTTTCTAAATTACATCTGTAAGGAAGCTTGGGTCTACCTTAAATATCTGACTTGGTCAAGTAATTAAAGCTCCCTGGCTCCCAGTTTTCTAACCTCTTGACTGAGGAAAAATTGAATTACTCGTGAGGTCTCTTGAAGTCCTACAGTATTATATTTAACAGCAGCCGCTAGGTTATATTAGTGAAAGGAGCATAAAACAGACTATTTCAGTAGCAATTGTCACTTCTCAAAACAAATTGACAAAAATCATACTGTTATTATAAGAACGATTCTCCAGGAAGCTAACCTTTGCCCGTTTTTCTTAATGATATGTTTACTGCTTTTAACTTTGCTTTGGAAATGTGTAACCATCTAATTGGGTTGATAAGGTCAGCTTGTAGGAGATTTAGAAAGAGATTGGACAATATTTGTGAGTGCATATGTATGCCTAGACATGCTTTCTGTCATGTTTATTTCACTTAACGATTAGCCAGAAATAATAAGGCTGATGTGTTTGCTATTTTATTAATGCTCTGTCATTTACAGGTTATTCTAAGGTAATTTTAAAACAGAAAATATAATTATTTAAGGGTGATTTTGAAAGAGGTAGATATATTTATAAAATTAAGTAGTAATGTAATAACACAGTATTCTGCAATACAGAGTTCACCAGTATATATAGTCCATATGGAGCATTTGTGAGTCTAAACGAGATGAGTTTTATTTTCTTCTATTTTCAAGAAGCGTATAAATTCAACTTGGAAAGGTGATTTAACAGTGTGTCAATTATTTCTACTCATCAGTTTATCATCATTTGTCCCTAAAGAATCTTGAAATACTTAAATATTTTCTAGACTCTTTTGTGTAGCACAACTCATCTAGGCAGAAATCTGAACTTCACAGTATGTCACACAGATGTTCCATTAGAAATGATCTCAATTCTATTCTCTTGTGGGCTTCTATGCTTTTGAGTCCTCAGAGATAACTTTTAAATAATAAAATATGGAGAATTAGGATATGTATGCGTGTAGCATTTTCTTAATTTTTTCTTTTTTTTCTTAAATGAGTTAAGAAAAGTACATAAGGAAAGTACAATAATTCAGTGAATTTTTGCATATATATATGAGCGCGCGCGCACACACACACACACACACACACACACATACACATACACACATATACTCATATGCAAAAATTACTGTCTGGACTGAGATATAAAGCAAAAAAAAAAGTTTCCACTTGTTTCTTCCCAATGAATTTCCCTCCATTCAGAGGTTACCATCATTCTTACTGCTATCACCATAGCTTGGTTTGCCTGCTTTTTATTGCTGTGTATGTTTATTGCTATTGTATGGCTATATTGTTCTCCTCTTGATGAGTATTTGTTTTGTTTTCATTTTTTTTCAGCTATGATTATTTTTCATGGTTTCTGATGGACGTGTGCTCATAATTTTAGTTGATATAGGTAGAATTAGGATTCCTTGTTCATAAGGTAGATGTAGTGTAACTTTAATAATTCCTGCCAAATGTTTTCCCAAAGGGGTAGTAGAAGTTTTCCTTCCCACCAGCAATGTGCAGGAGCCTTCATTCCTCTGCATTTGTGCCACTATGTGCTATAGTCAGTGTCTTTAATTTTAGTCATTCTGATAAGTGTGTGGTAAGATATCATTATAGCTTGTTTTTATTTCCCTGATGAATCATGATGTTGAGTACCTTTTCATGTACTTATTGACCTCTTTGAAACCTCTTTAATGAAGTCCCATTAAATATTTTAGCCATTAATTACTTTTTTGTTATTGATTTGTCTTTATGTATTCTGAAAATATACGAATATATTTCTTTCAATGAACAGAAGTTCTTCATTTTAACGCAGAGTGAATTATTATTATTTTCTTCTATGGTTCATGTTTTTTGTATTCTCTTTAAATATGCAATTTGAAAACCCAGTCACTACCTAATGCACTCAGTTAGACAGACCCTAGGCTTATTTTTAAAGATGATAACTAGCTATTACACACACACACACACACACACACACACACACACATACACACACATATGTGTGTATATATATATATACACATATATGTATGTATATTCTGTATATGTATATATGCATATACATCTATATATATGTATATATATATACATATATATAGATGTATATGTATTCTATATGTACATCTCTCTCTCTCTCTCTCTCTCTCTCTCTCTCTCTCTCTCTATATATATATATATATACACACACACACATATATAGATGTATATGTATTCTGGAAAATCTATTGGACTTTATGAAGAGATTGGTGTCCTGTATTTTTCAGTTACTAAGTATCTACTTTGGGCAATATACTTAGTTCTTTAAGCCATTTTGGTCATTCATATATGGTATTCATATATTGATATTCATAGTATGGCCAGAATTTTGCACTTGCAAGTAACAGAAAACTAACGAAACTAGGTCAAGCCAGAAAACCTAAAAGGAAAGTAGATTCTAGAACCAAAAAGCTGCAGAAACCATTGTTAGCATATGGGACCTTCGGGGCCCAGTCACCACTACGGAACTCTAATGTATTTTTCATTCTGTTTGGCTTTTCTTATTGACAACAAAGAGGTTTAATATAGCAAGCTTCAGGATTACAACACCCGAGCTGAGCATCTCAAAAGGAAAAAGGAAAGTATCTCTCTGTCCCATTCACTTCATTTAGTATATAGAAATTCTAGTGAAGGACTTTTAGTAGCCCTGAGTCATCTATCTACCGATGTGAATAAAGACGAGAAAAGCAATTGTTATTAACCCCAGGATGAGATGAAAAAAGGAACAGTGTCCACAAAGAAGTAGGCATGCTATTGCCAAGAGAAGGGAAATAAGGTGCTGGGCAGACTCAAATAATAGATGTACATTACAAGGGAATAAAAATGCTTAACTTAACAAGAGTTGGCTTTTTAAAGTCTTAATCAGTACCTGGAACAAGGTAGAGATACATTGCTTATTTGTTAAATATTACGTATAATGAAAATCTCAAAACTTTTTTTCTCCTGTTCTCAGAACTGGTGCCCTATAGAGTATCATGGTGAGCCTAAGCAGAACCAGGAGTCAAAGAGGCTGTTCTTGGCTTTTTCTTGGAAATGTCTTTCATGGGTTTTTAAGGTCGCAAGTGGATCTGTATATTTCACATGACAGAATTAAGCTCTGCCTTGATTCTCTCCTACTGATCCAGGGAGATGATACTGATGGTAAAACATGGGGCCCAGAATCTCTCAAATCTTTATCCCCAAAACATAGCTTTGGTAATTCAGTGCTCAACTCTTCCCTTTCCAATTTTTTTTCAACATTTAATGTAGAATTCTTATGGTTATAATAATAGCATTTAGGCAATTGATAAATGTGACAGATAACATGATTGCTTTTAAACCATTGCCACTTGAAGTATTTGTGGCATCAAGAGCTTCTTAGGTAACTCATTCTCTCTTCAATTTTTATTTCCATCTCTAAAATATTTTTCTTGGGATAAGTAGTTCTCAAACTTTAACATACATTGGAATCACTTGGAGAGCTTGTTAAGATACAGATTGCTGGGCCCAACCTGCCAGAAATAATGATTCTATAACTGGAACAGGGCCTCAAACTTGCATTTTTTAAAAACAAGTTCCTAGTACTGTGCTGCTGTTGCTTGTCCAGGGACCACACTTTAAGAACTAGATAAAAGATATATTTCTAAAAATACGGGTATAAGTAAGACTTCTATAATTAATATTTTCACTCACTATGGAATCTTGTAATTTGACGAAATCTAATTTTCCTTGGAAAATAAATGGCCCTTATTACAAAAACAAAAGTAATTGTTTCTCAATTAACATTTGCAATTTTAATTTGCTTGAAGGTTGAGGTGAAGGGTAAATCCATATACCAATCACCATATATCCTCTTGGATATCATACAACTTGTAGAAGAAACAAAAATATCTTTCCTTACAAATAATGATATGAATAACTCACAGGGATAGTTGAAAGTAACTTTCCTCTGTGTTCTAAAATTCTTTATCTGTTCTGCTTAATAGGATTTTCTGGCTTGCTAGTTTTCTTTCTTTCTTTCTTTCTTTCTTTCTTTCTTTCTTTCTTTCTTTCTTTCTTTCTTTCTTTCTTGCTTCCCTTTCTTTTTTTTTCTTTTCTTTTTTTTTTTTGCATGTTTTTATTGAGTGTGGACCGTGAATTGAAGTCCATAAACAGCATTTCCATAAAAGGGTTAATAATGCTAAATTCTGCTAGTTCCAAACCTGGTCACCAGATGAATCATAGAAACTGCATAGAAACATAGGACTGAATCACACCACTCTCCTTCCATCACTCATAATTGAGGAATACAGTTACCTTAGAAATTAAAATCTGGAAGCCAGGATTTTTTTTTCCTCTGTAGTGATGTTGGGTCAGTATTGGCAAATAGGAGATCATACTGAGAATGGCATGAAGGAGGAAAAAAGTACAAATTCAACTGTATTAACTGCTTCCGATAATGGCTGTGTTCACTGAATGCATTTCAGAGGATGGAAGTTTAAGTATTGCATGGCCCTGAGGATCTCTGGGGCTTAGAGATTCTACTTCAGAAGTTTTCTTTCTTTCTCAAAGACTTTGAGATTTAAATATCTATTAAATCCAACTCCTGTTTGAAATGTGGTATTTTCTCCTTTCCAGATTAATATTAAGGATCAGTTAGGGTAACTCTCTTCTATTCAGTTACTAAGGGTCACGCCCCATGGTTAAAATACCCATAATATACCATAGTAGTATGGTATCCCTGCTAACATAACTATTTTATACTTTCTGTTTTTTTTACTTTTACACTAACAAGTAAGCTTTAACTCTTCTTCAAGTTTGTGGAAGAATAGTCTTACTAAAATGTTGTCTGGTAGTTGCACTAAATACATTTTTATTAAGTTATTAAGAGTTTCCTATGGCTACCCCCCTTATTCCCAGATAACAAATGTGGGATACCTCCAGTTATCCAGTTTAAAAAAGAATTCTATAAATTACACAAACATATAAATGAAAAGCATTGACAATTACATAAGAGAGAGATCATTAAAATAGATTGTTCTCTTTCTATAAATTTGAGAGAGAGAATGAAAAGGTAGACTGGGTTATGGGGCAGAATTGAGAGTTTGTGGATTTAAGGAAATAGTTGGAGTTTCCTTGGCTTTTCTTAACTTATAGAGGTGCTTCATAGTATTGAAGAACTTTCTTGAAGCTATGTAAAAAGTGAAACTAATAAAGTTTTATATGTATGTACCATCTTCTCAAAGCAGAAACATTTTATTGTCTCTCTAAGGAGATGGAGCTGAGGGAACTGCACTGAAGCCTTTGCAACATTTCATTTTGTTCATTTATGTGCCACATAGTATGATAGGCTTAAAGAAACCAAGAAAAATTCACTACCTATGCCCTCAGGGAATTTCAATGATAGTGGAAAGATAAACATGAAAACAAAAGTTCTAATACACTAATGTGATTGATTTAAGAGTGCTGAGCATTAAGTCCTGTGGTATTTACAAACAGGTGCTTAATCCCTCTGATGGAATCTGTGAAGGCTACACAGACATTTACTAGGCAATGAAGAGGGCAAGAGAAATGCAGAGAAATGGAGGAACGTGTGTCCATGACAAGGATACAGACAGGACTTGTCAGTGTGTGAAGGTATAAAGTAGAAACTGGTAGAAGAAGTAGTGGCTGCATAATGAATGAGTTTATGGGCTAGAAAAAAAGTTTTTTATTTTATTCTATTGTCAATGGAAAGAATTCTGGAGAAACAGGGTGACAAACGCTCCCTGTAACTTTTCCAGAAAAATTGTGAAAGCATTGGAAGGACTGAAGAGGTGGGCTTCCAGAAATGACTCCTAGAACAAGACTGTCCAACTGGTCCCAAGAGGATCGTGGGGCATCAGGGGGCTGCTACTGAACCTTTGGAGTTCAAGAATGCACAGTGTGGTGCCATCTTGGGAATAGCAGGTTGCCACAACCACTGTTGCTACAACTCTCCAGACACCATGATGTGGGCGACTCACAGAGGGACACAGTTGTGGGAAAACCCCATATATCTACACCCATGTTACCAACAGCAAACAACCAAAGCAAAAGAAAACCAGCCCCTGCTTCACTTCGGACTTCCAAATATCTCACTGGAGCACATCAGATTGGTGGAACCTAATGTGTATTCAGAACTCTTGTTGCAAAGGAGTCTGAGACTTGTGGTCTTCACCTTTCTAGCCTCTGGAAAAGGGTGAGGTCTCTTATGGAGGTTGGAGTGGATGCTGAGGACCAATTCATCATGTCTAGTAGACATAAGATGGATGAAATTGGATGAGGAACTGTGTAGAGAAGAGAAGCAGCTGAGAATAGAAACATGGAGCACACATACTTAAATGGCTACTGGAGAGACAATGAAGGAGTGGCAAGAAGTTTAGGGTAAAAACTGGAAGACTGTGACATTTGACAACCAAAGGAGGAGAAAAGTTTAGGAAGAAGGAAATGGACAACAGTGTGAAATTGCTGTAGTGCAATGATCATTATTTTTTTCATTATTTGATCAAATTTTAAATAAAATTTTTTTAGTGACAAAAATTTTGCTTATCCCTAGTATTTGGCAAAACTTTCATTGCAAGGGACAGAAAATCAACATAAAGTAATTTAAGCAAAAAATGAATTTATCGATTTACGTAATTTTACATCCAGTTGGTACAGGTTTAGTATCAGGTAATTAAATGCCTTTCTCTGACTTCTTCTTTTGGCTTTGCTTGCCTGCCCTCTCTGTATTGGCGTCATTGTCATGAAGGCTCTTCATAAAGCTAGAAAAAAATGGACTCTGGAAAAAAGGCTTATCTATTGCTACCGTTAGTCATCCCCAAAGAAAAGAGGCTCTTTCTCTCTTCCAGTATCCTTACATTAATTCTTAGGGAAGAGATCAATTAGTCTGTCTTGGGTTATGTTCCTTTTGCTGTACCAATCACTTGCAGGCTTTTGGGATAGGGTGTTCTGACTGGCCAGATCTGGATTACTGGCCCTCCCCTGCTGGTGGGAGGGCATATGTTCAGAGATATCCAAAACTTGGAAAAGTTTCTCCAAGAGAATTGTAAGAAGTTATGATTTCAAATCCAAAACAAGAGAGGTGGAATGCCAGATTGGCTAATTCACCAGTCTCTGATGGGATAATGTTGGTTAAAGTTAAATGAGTTTGTCTCTGAATTCACAACCATCATTTCCATTATATTTTATGTTAGAAGCAAGTGATTAAATCTATCCCATAGTTTCACATGAGAATAATTATATTTTTAGAATTGTCATATGAAAAATATATAATGACAAAGAGCCACTATAAATTTAGTGACACTTAGAAATGAATTTGTTTTTTAAATTCATGATAATTGTTTCTACATACATTAAAAAAAATATATATATATGTAATGGTATCTTCCCTCTACATCTAATGCTTGGGTAGCTTATGGATTTGTTTCAATCTCTCTGATGCCCCCACCAAACAAATAAATGTCATACCTTGAAGTCAGGTTAATCGTGGAGTCCAAGGGTAGCCTATGCACAGTTTCAGGGGCTGTTAAACAAAGAAATGTTAAGGAAATGTTACAAGGCCCATTTTTATTTTGTTTTTGGAGAACTAGTATTAAATATTGTGCCATTTGGGTGGGCAATGTTACTTCCACTCAAGTAGCTAATCCCAAAACTAGACTAAAATGGCAATGCAAGTGGTGGTGGGAAAACACATAATACAATAAATACTTTCTTTTAGTTTTTTCTTTTTCTAATTCTCTTGTGTTTTTCAACCTGTTAGTATGTATGTGGTAGCAAATCAGATCTGAAAAGAAGTAACATAATTACATGAAAAGAGGAAATGACATGCATACATATACACATATATATGTATATATATGTATATATACGTGTGTGTGTGTGTGTACGTATTTCAAGATTTCTAAAGAAGGTAGCTTTTTTTTTCAAGACAAGTTAGAGACCTGTGCCACCGTGAAATGGGTTCTGGCTCTGTCCCCAGTCTCCTATGACAGGACTGCTCGGTACATTAGTTGTCTTATCTGCAAAATGGAGGTTATTTGACTTGCCTTCCTCCTGCCTCATGGAAAATGAACAGAGTCCACATATACTGCTTCAACCTCCCTGGAAGAGAAGTGCCTCCCAGGCATCTATCGGCTATTACTAAGTGATCAAGTGCAGATTATTACATTGGTGCAGTGTTTCCGGAATGACGGTTTTATTGGTCTGTGCAATTGTCTCTGTGCTGGGAGGGCTCCTTTGTCATTTAGCAGAGCATAGGGGTTTGGGGACTTCAGGACCCAGTTGGAGGGAAACCAGCTGGTAAGCCTGCCCCCTCCCACTGTGCCTGCTGGTGCCTCAGCCATGCACTGCTGATCCCAGCGGTAGCTGTTTCTACTTCTCAGCTTGGGCAACTTGCAGTACCCTGGCCTCCCCATTGTGACAAATGATCTTTCATTAGCTATTAGAAAAAAAATCATGGAACTAAAACAGGTCTTCGTCAACCATGCCTGTCTGTAATGCTCCCTGACACTCTAGTTCCTTGGAAGTACCTGTGCTGTAATACAGTTTTTCTGTAAAAGAAAAAGAAAGGAAAAACAAAAAACAAAGGAAACCTTATAAAAATGATAATGTGTCATGAAGCATTTGCAGTGGGATTTCAAATGATTTTTGAAACAGTCAAGTTAGTTTCTTAGACACGTACAAAAGAGTTTCTGGGTACTTTTTTTTGGTGTGCGTATTGGGGATTCCTTTTCAACTCATAGATTTCTATTTGTAGGAAAAGGCCTTTCTGTTTCTTGCTAAATACTCCAAGGAGTATGTCTAGAGTACTTAATTTACTTTCTGATGGAATCTAGTTTTACTTTCCATTTTCTGTTTTAAGAAATTAATACATTTGTTATGTATTTTATTACTTAGCTGTTTCAAATTTTAAGTTGATTTTATAATTTTGAGGCTGTATTTTTCTTATTTAAAACATGAGTTTAAAAAGAAGTTTTAATTTAAAATTTTATTTTTTATTTAACAAAAGGAACATCTCTTTTTAGATGTAAATAAAAAACTTGAGGGCTTACATATAATTTTTTAAGTTCTCAGTTTCTCTTTGCCAGAATTATTGATTTTAAAAAATTCCTGAAATTTCTACGTCATAATTAACAATTTTACTAAAACTCTGTATTTTTAGGTTAAGCTAACATTGAGTATATTTATTGAGTAGTTACAGAAACAGGCAGCATTCCCAACCTCCCTGCCCCCCACTCCCAGCAACTTAGAAGCTACTTTGACATTTGTGGATTCTAAGTTAGTATGAATCTCAAAATTCACACTTGTAATTCATATTGAGAGAAATAAGACTTTAAACTGCTATGCATTTTCTTTGTTTTGAGTGTATTTTACTGTATAGCTGCAAAAGTAGAAATGTAATTACTTACAAATAAGTAATTGACTTGCTTAGCAAGGCTTCTGATCATGTTATGGTAGCTTTTATTAAATTCTCAAGTAAAGTAATTATTGCAGGGAAGTACCTAACTTAAAGCAAACACTTCATCAGATTCAAGATAATTAAAAAACATGACCAGTTTATGCCTGCAATCATGGTTGGTTGATCTCTCTCTCTCTCTCTTTCTCTCTCCTCTTCTCTTCCTCTTTCTCTCCCTCTCTCCCTGTCTCACTTCGTTCTTCTAGCTCTGTCATCTGCCGGTATAAGTGCAGTAAACTCTAAATATATCTCAGGAAATAAATGCTAGTCCCAAACTGTATTTTAAGGGGAAAACACACACACAACAACATAAAGAAAAAATCCCCCACACTTGAAGGCTGTCGAGGAAATTGCCATAATGGTTACCTTTTACCATCCTGTGTCATTACCATTTTGGGTTGTTCCTCTACTTTTATTTAATGCAATGAAAAAATAAGCATGTTTGCTAGTTTGAAATGTTGGCAGAATTCCAGTGTTTTTGTATTTTAGGTGAGTGCCAAAATTGTCAAAAGGAAGCTTTTCCAAAATGCCCATTGTTACCCAGAGAGAAAACAATGGCATGGCAATGTTTTTAATGTTTCAACAGTATAATTATCTTTGGTTGTTTTTGAGAAATGGGAAGCTACATATCATTAGGAATTTCCTTATTAATTACTTGAAGTGTTCAAGAAGTAAACCAGGCACCCAGGCCACTAATACTAAGTAAGAAAAATATTTTGTTTTGGAGGAAGCAAGCTTTCTAACTGTTCCTGGAAGTAATATCTGACTCTGGTGGAAGTTTATGGCACAGATTTATCTTCCAGGTAGTCAGTGAATATGAATTCAACCAGTCTGGCTTTATCAATGGTTGGAAATGGGAGGAACTCAGAAATCGGTTTTAGTTTTTAAAACCTCAAGTTGCCTTCTCCTTCACCATTTTGTGCTCATCATTGGCTGCCCAGCCCCAGTGAGGTAGGCTTCCTACAGATGCCATCTGTTTTTGCTGGCACCTCCTGTCCTTGTTGGCACCTCCCATATGCTGGATAGTGTCCTGTCAGCTCTAGGAGAGTGGTTCCTAACGGGTGACCTAAAACTGCTGGTAGTTTGTAGACTGTACTTTGATGCATATAATGATATATAATGCTATAATCTCTATATTTTTACTTTATTATATCTTTCACTGTCACTGCATGTTGTTATACTATGGCAGAGGGGATTCTGAGGCTGGGTGTTCGAAAGAGCCATTTATAACTAGGCAGCAGCAGAAGAGCAAACCTATTTGCTGCCTGGTTGGAACTTGGTGCCATTTTCTTTCTTTTCTATGACTTTTGTGCCCCTTAAGGGCAAGCTACTGTCCTGCTATTCTCTTATGATTCTCAAGGGGCACAATTCCAGAGACTTGCTGTTGTATGCTTTGCATGGCCCTAATCACACTGTTGCCTTCCTGATCCATCTCACCTCCTTTCTCCCTGGCCTACTCTGTGCTTCTAACACATCAGGGCACTGCCAGACTCTCACAGAGCTCACTCCACGCCTCCTTCAGGCTTCTACACAGAATCTCTTCATGGCCATTTTACCTAAAATTGCAATTCCTACCCCCCATACATGTTTTATTTTTTTTTTCTGTGCCTATATCGTCATCTCACATAGATCTATATCTATATGGGTATAGATAGATGTAGATTATCTATATCTCTATATTTATTCATTAATTGCTTATTTATGCTATTTCTGTGTTAATTTATTATCAGTCTTCCCCTTCTAGAATATAAGATAAATGAATATAGAGATTTTATGTTTTTTTTTCACTGCTATATTCCCAATGATTAGAACAATGCTTGGTACTTATTAGGTGCTCAATAAATATTTTGTGAAAGAACAAATGAATGATTAGAAGCCCCATAATTACTATATCCGTTTCTCAATCTAAGTCTATATGAACATAGCAGAGATGCTAAAGGACTTGCCCCATTCAAAATTCAATATACTTCATCTATGAAGCCATTTGGAATGAACACAAGTCTATGTTGATTATACTGAAATAAAATCAGACTATTGATTGATTAATTAAAAGTTTGATTGTTTATAACTCCTAAGACACTCCATGTAACAGCTTTGTCTAAATCTCAAAATTTTATTTAGAATACATCTTTGAATATTTGTAGAATATTGAAATAGCTTACTGGGGGAGAAAATTGATGTTTAGTAAGTAATTTCTATATGTTAATCACTTGTCATATATAATCTAATTCTTATAAAAATAATGTAACAAATACATTATTATTTCTATTTGAACTGAGATTCCGAATGTCTTTGTAATCACCCAAAGTTTTAGAAATAATAAGAGAGAACTGATCTTTCCAATTACACTATAAAATAAGGACTTCTGTAAGAAAACAAACAAACCAGTGAATTAGATCACTTCTCATTTATTCATCTTTTGTTGGCTGAATATATTTCTTAAATCAGGGCTCTGTTATGCCATTCATCTGCTAGGAGTTTGCATTGGTTTTCGACAGGATCAAACCTAACTGGCACTCACTGACCCACATAATCTCCTTTCCACTTAATTATCTCAGATTATTTCCCTCTACTCCCTGTAACAAATCCTCTGTTTCAGTAGCGAAGACTTTCTTTCCATTCTTCTCCCATCATATGCCCATTTACTAGTCTCTGCTCTGTCTTCAATGACTTCATGTCTATTTCCCCTGTGCTTTCCTATCAGGCATGAATATCATTCCCTTTCTTTCTGCCTGTCCATTATCCTTAACACGTTTTTTATGGTCTACTTGAAAACTATACACTTTATTTTTTTTACATCCCTAGCCTACAATAGCTTCTCTCCTTTTCTTAATTACTTTTAAACTTATTAGTTGTAGAACACAATTTATTAAGCTCTAATTATAGACTGTAGTATTCTGTAATTGTTTCTAGTGCCAGCCTTGTTCTCTAACCAAGACAGTGTTTAAATAGATTTATATTGAATGCACTTTTTTTTTTCTCCCTACAATACTTTCTAAAGTAGATGTTGCATCATTAGGAGATGCTCAACAAATACTTGGCTTTTCATCCTGAATATTTATTGAGTGTTGCTAGAAACTATGACATCATTGTAGGACAGAGAGAAAAATGCAGTTTATCCAATAGAGGTTCCTTCCAATCCTAGTATCTTCTGCACAGATGTATTTTTGAAGAGCCACTGGAGATTTTGCTTTCCTTTCATTATTTGAAATCTACTTCCACATTTGAATTTTTTGTAGAAAGTAATTTTGAGATCTCTAGGTGAAAGACATAGTATAGATACAAAGTATTCATCTTCAAAAAGCAAAATGAAATTTCAAATATTTTGAAATTTCAGAACCAAGCACAGGAAAGTTTGGATGAATGGTGAGGCCAAACTATTCATCGTTCCATTTCTAGAGAATTAGAAAAGTTGGAAAACCTGTCCTTTGAAGCATCAGAATATTTTATTTTTCTGTGCAGGCTTGTGCTACAGAAAATACTTTGCCTTTTTTTTTTCTTTTTTTGGGGGGTGAGGTGGGGTGGAGATGTCTATAGTATTAAAAGTAATCTGGATGAATTTGAACTTTGGAGGCTGTTTAAGTAATTATTAACATACGATTAGAGGCAGCAAAAGCAATGAAAGAGCTGTAGGTAATTTCAAATCGGTGTCATACTGTAAATCTTTTTGGTGAGCTGAGTCTAACAAAGTGCACATAGGCAGTGAATGTGATCTGGTGGAAAGAAAAGGAGCTGAGAGGGTCAAGATGTAGAAGTCAGCATTGTCTTAAGAAGCACTTGATGTAATTTATACAGAATTGTACCATGTTTGGAGATACCTCAGTGGCATGAATGAAATATTGTGTACTTTGCCTAATTTTTATAATAGAGTGCATTTATAATTTCCACCTTGCACTGCCTTTTCTGGAAACTCTGGAGATTGGAGGGAGTTAACATTCTCTAGCTTGAGAAGCTTTCTCTTTAGTCTTCCTCTGTGAGCTTAAGCTCAGTGGACAATGATGGGTCAGACTGGGATTGTTTTAAAATTCTGTGCTGCCATAATCTGGAAACGAGATCTCTTATGAGGGGAGAGACAGGTGCCACTAGTAGAGACAGAAAGATGTTTTGACAGTTTGCAAGCAGAGCAGTGTACTGAGAGAGTGGTAACCAGTGGTGAATGGCACAGCCAAGGTCTCACAGAGGCCCACAGGTGGCACCCAATAAGTTGGCAGAGCACAGCAAGACAGAGCTTGATGTGTGGACTTGGTGCTCTGAGCAGCCAGTGGGCAGCTGACCTCAGGAAGGCCTGGCAGCTGGCAGGGGACCAGCGCTGAGCTGGAGATCAGAGTTGCAGTCTTATGGAGCTGTCAGGAAAAAGGCTGAGAGACAACAAAGGCAGGGAATAAGATAAAGAACATCTGTTGAAAATGGAATACAAAGTGGACACAAAATCCCCACAAAGAATAGCAAAGATAGTTAACACTTATTGATGCTTACTATATGTCAGGAAGATCCCAAGTCCTATACATACTTTAATCCTTATCAATCTTTACAAACTATGGGGCAGGTGCTGCTATTACAGAAGAGGAAACTGAATTACAAAAAGATTCAGAAGCATGTGCAGGGCCAAATATCTAATAAGTAGCAAAGAAGGGATTTCAACCCAGGTATTCTGGCTCAAAAGGCTGCTCAACCTCAAAGCATTCTACCTCTAAATTGCTGCAGGATGACAAAATCGGTATTGTCTTCAAAGCCTTTCAAAAAGGGCATAGACTTTGAGCCAGAGATATGGATTTGAATCTTGCTTCTACTACTTCTTATTTGTGATACTCTGGGAAAGTCATTTTAACTTTGGCTTGATTTTATCATCTGCAGAATGGGGATGCCATCTACCCACAGGTTTTGAAGAACTAAGTGGAATAATAGATATAAGGTAGTACCACCATGTCTGGCAAAAAGTTGCCACTCAATAGAGTCTGTTTTTTTTTTTTTTTCTCTCTCTCTCTACATGTCCTTTGATATAGAGCTCTTTAAATTCCTCTTGACTATGAATTGAATCGTTCCTGGGGACAGGGCTGGGCCAAGCTCGGCATGGGCAAGGATCTTGCAGGCTATGGAGTGTGGGATCTGGCATCTGAAGGCTTCCTGCCCGCTCATTTTAAACAATATGATTGCTCTCTTCTTTTAATTTACAGAAAAATGTCTTGGCAAGTGCTTTTGTATACAATTAATTCAGTCAAAGAAACCTTGCTTTGAAACTAGTAAACTAATGCTCACTTCAGGAGTAATAATTGGCAAATTTAAAAACTGTGCTTTTTATAAATGTGTTAATCATCTATTATTTTTAAGATTCCTGGCTTTTATTAACTTCATTAGTACTCAGGACAACTGACCGTAAGGACTACACATTTGAATTTCTATAATTATGATTGAATTTCAAAGCCTGCTTCATATTCCATACAGCCAGGGCATATATGTTAATAATCTGAATATCCGATCTCTAGTCTAGTCACGAACAGACTGAATCATCTTTCACATCAGAAACATCAACCCAATCCTTGCTAATAAATTCCATGATTGTTCTTTCTTTCTACAACTTTGGTCTTTATCTACAAACTATACTTAAAGCTATGATGATACATATTTTTTTGTTAATTAAAAATTTTATGATACAAATAGCATATGTTCACTGGAAAATAATTAGATTATGTTAGAAAAACCACCCATAATTTCAGAGCTAAGCACTGTTAAATTTTTATGTATATTTTTTTAGATTATTTTCTATGTATGCATAGGCATAGTACATAGTACATGGTACAGGATTATACTATACAGTTTTGTAACCTATGCTTTTCTCTTAACAGTTTATCATGAATGTCATTATATATACATATAGTCTTTATGTAATCTCATAATATACCATTGCATCTTTATAGCAACATTAATGTAGATAATCTACTGGGTATTTAATTTTTCCACATTTTTTTCTATTATATGAATACTTTATCATCATCTTTGCACATACATTTGTGTATCCTTTTCTAAAGCTGATTCAAAGGGCATGTGTGTTTACCAGGCTTTTGATACATTTGTCAAAAACATTTTTAGAAATATTATACTGATTATATTTTTACTGGCAACAATTGAATGATTCAACATTCAATGTTATTTTTTATTTTATAGTACCTTCTGATGGACATCAATTATTGATTAACTTATGCTCTAAACATTGATAAAAAGTACTACCTTTATCAAATATCAAATTCTTATATGTAGTATCTCTTTTGTGTTTTTGTTTAATTTCATTAGCTTTTCCTACTCTGGCACCAGCATCAATTATTTTAATTATTATAGAAAATTTTCTTCATTATTATTTTTTTAGAAATTTTCTAGCTATAATGACCATTTTATTTATATCATGTCTTATGTATACTGGGAGAGATGATGGGGAAAGAGCATGTTGAAGGTAGATAAGATTGGAAAAATGCTGATATTGTTTAGCTGCCTGATGCATGGGATTCATAATCCTATTTTCTCTGCCTTTGTATGTATATGTGGAAGCTTCTATAACAAATATTTAAATGTAAACAAATGGATCAGTGATTTAAATTTGGACTATACATGATCTCCTCTTCAGAAACATGTTATTTTCATGTCTCCTTTTATGGCTTTCAATAAAGTTTTACAGTTAATTTTTTTCATGTATCCTCTATACCTTTCTACACAAATGAGCAAACAAAACCCCCAAAATCATCCTCATGCCTTGTTTTTTAGTTTTTTTTTTAATAACTACTATATTTCTAATAGTTATATGTAGGAAAATATTGATTTATAATCAGCCACCTTACTAAACTTTTTAATATTTTTTACTTTATTCTTTTGAGTCTTTCTAGTAAAAATGTTCATATAACTATAAATTTGCCTCTTCTTTTCCAATTTTCTTACAATTATAGATTTGCCTCTTCTTTTCCAATATTATTAGTCCTTTTTAAAAGACTTGTTAATACTTTAAATGCATTGCTCCTGACTTTAGTGAGAATGTCTCCAGTTTTTCATCACTAAGCAAGATACTGGCTATTTGAAGAAGGTATGTCTTGTATTCCTTGTATGTCTTATATTCAAACTTGAAAATTAGGACTCAGTGTTCAATTTTCCACATGCTTTTTACAGAGAATCATTTGTCTCTCTTTAACTCTTAACTTCTTTATATGATAAGTTTTATTAATAGATTTCTTACCATTAAACTCTTTTCATGTTCCAGAGTTTGTGGATTCATGGACAGTCTGGATTTTGTGAACAGTTTTATGGAAATACCCTAAACTGATGGTACTTTCCCCTAATTTTCCTATTGCTATGTTTCTTTGATTGCTTCAAAGTAAATTTTGGAGCAAGAAGAATGAAATAAATGGACTGAAATTTCTATCTTATATTGGAAGTTTGGTATACTTATATTGACTAACATCTATAATAGAGTCAAAATTTACTCACTAAAATTTAAATATAGAAATAATGGGGCTTTTCTTATATGCTATAACTAATCTTCTAGCACTTAGGACTACTGTTCCATTGATAAGGGAGAAAAAAAATACCTAAGACTTTAGTTATTTTATAAATTAGTATGTTTTCTTTTGGTAAGTATTCCATTAATTCAAAATTTATCTCTAGATCAGGATTGTTTTTTCTTTTTAGTGAGTACTACTTTCTTCCCTAAAAAACAAAATGGTCTCTGGGAGCAGGAGAAAACAAGTCCTAGGTTCAAAACTTACTAGCCATGTAATCTTAGGTGGTTGTATAATTTTTCTCTTTCTACATTTTTTCATTAAAAATTGGGGATTAAAATGGTAGTTATTTTATAGAATGTTGTGTGAAATGAATGAGTCAATACATGGTAAGCGATTAGAACATTGCCTGACACATAGTAAATGCCTGGTAAAATTTTGTGGATTATACTAATTAAATTAACTATTACCATTCTCATAGTGTTGGGGTAAAAACAACTTTGATTTATGTGCCATTTTCTAATTGTGTGCTTTTATATCATTCATCTCTGCAATGATTTGGTCTCTGTGCCACCTCCCTCTATTTTTGAAGGACATGAAGCTGGTTTAAATTTTCTTTTATTCTGTCCTCTTGGCACAAAGAACAGGAATTGCTTTAAGGGGAATCAGCTCCTCTCTAGGCTGGCATCTAACTATTACTGGGCTGTGGTTCCAGGTCTGGCTGTGATTATCATTTGATCTCCACTTTGGGAAGTTCACTCTGCAGCTCTCAACTTTATTGTCACTTTACCACTCTCTAAGCCATCACTGTCAAGCCCTCAGGCCCTTTACCCCTTGTGGCACAAGGAAGCTTTAAGGTACCTTTAGTGTCACTCAGCCTATGAGAGAGCCTTTTGGCTCTTATAGACCCTCATCCTACCTAAAACAGTATTTCTGCCCTATGTTAGTAAGAAGAAATCCAGTGGAGTCGGGGTAGGGAGCTCCCTTCTGGAGTGTGAAATGGATTTGCCTTTTTCCACTCAACCTGTCTGGTGTTTTAATCAACTCACTGATTCCTCATCAGGCTCCAGGCCAAAAGAGTTGATTCATTGAATGAGGTTCTTATAGAGCATCATGATTTAGAATGAATAAATACATTGGATTATTTAAAAAGTGGTCCTGATTACACATTTATTGTGCATTCACTATAAATAAATTATAATTTCTTAAGAGTAAGAAATATGATAACTCACATTTAATGAGTGCTTGCTATGTGTTGTCACTGTTTCTAGCAGTCTACCTCTATGAATTGTGTATTTTTTCCAACAATGATATGAAGCAAGATTATTGTAGTTATAGTTTATAAACAAAGATATTGAGATACAGAGAGATTAAGTAACTTGTTCGAAGCCACTCATTAAGTTACAAAGCCAGAACAGTCTTAATCCTTAAAAGTTGAATAGCCAAGATTAAATAATAATAGTAGTAATTATTAAGTTCTTAAGGATTAGAAATACTGTAACAGATTTTTGCTAAATATAAGAGATAAACTGGTGCTCTCCTGCCCCCCCAAATATTATTAAGAATTCTAGCTATTGTAGAGGACTAAGCAGTTTCTTTCTCCAGCAATATTTAAGAATAGGATGAACAATAACCACATATTTAATAATATGGTATGGTATAGTATAGTATGGTATGATATGGTATATCATCTTCATGATGGCAAGGTTTTAGATGAGCTGGAAATTTAAAGATTTTTTTAATTCTAAATCTCTTTCCCTTAGCTTCTTAGATTTCAGACATTAAATTTTGTTTCATTTTACAACTTATATGCTTTAGCTTATATTACTTCTTTAGTGAATTAAAGAGATTTTTAAAAATAAAACTCTAGCTTCCCAAGTGTCATTGCCATTTTAAAAAATTGAGCTAATAAACCATTGGGTGATAAAAGATATCCAGATTCTTGGGAAAGAAACTGCCATTTTTCATTTTCACTAAGAAATTCATCTATTAGCAAAATAATCTTAAAAGGATTTTGCTGTTATGTACCTCCATCCCCTATCATCATTATAAATGAAGAGGAAAGAAATTTTAATATCAGGTGCCAGATGTGTACCACATAAATGGTAATAATAATTCAGCACAGGCTTCAATTAGAGCAACCAAACTCTGAGTAGCAATTGAGTTGATCATGGGATAATAGTTAACAGGGGTGAATTTTGTTCTGTGTCAGGGTTCTTTGCTGTCCTCTCTCTAAACTCAGAGCCCTTCAAATTTTCTGAGAAACTTGGTAGCTACTTAGTGCTTGCAGCTGAGAGTGGGTATTACAATTAACTTCTTGCTGGAAAACTGATAGAGTTTGTTTTGAAGTTCATTCAATGTAGACTTTAAGAAGGAAGCATCAGAGTGGAAAGGATTACAAACCTTTGGATTTAAGGTTTGAAACATTTATTTGACCTTACAGAAGGCTATGGAAGAGTCTAGGCCTGTACAGAAACTAAAGATTAAATCTTGTACTGCACTTGAGCATCCTGAGAATTAGGACAGACTCCTCTCGTTCTGTGCCAATGCAACTGTAGAATAATAATCCTGGAAAGAGTCCATTTTTAATGAAACAGTTTTGCAGAAACTGTTTCATTAAAAAGTAAAATCTGAGCCTCCCCCAAAACCCAGCACTTGCTTACTCAAGTAAAGGATAAACAAAGTAAAATGAAGCTAACATTTAAGGAACACTTTCTTTGATCCACATATTGTGCTTAGTGTATGCTGACCATTTGTCCATTATTTAGTCTATGCCATAGCCATACAGCGTGGGTTTTAATTTACATTTATATTGACTACGAACTTGACATTCAGGGCCACAGAATCACAAAGAGACCAAAACAGAATTCAAATCCAGATATGACTAATTCCAAAACTCATAATAGTCTACATATTGATTTCACTCTTTTCCTTTTCTTTCGAAACAAGCATTTCTCATGTTAATTATTCTTGTTTAGGTGATATCTTGAAATTCCTTCTTTTGGAATGAAATAAGTTTTATAAGAGTAAAAATGGCTTGGATAAAAAGGCACTCAGCTGAAGGGGTAGCTTGATTCTATCTCATTAAAATACTTTGAATATGAAAGAATAAGAATATTTTGAGAATGACTCTTTCATGGTCGTGGTGGGAGTATTTTAATTACTTACTGAATAGATCTTGACTTTGTTGTTTGTTACCTTTAATGCCCATAATAAAATTATAAATAGTAAAACTCTTAAACAGAAAAAAAAATCCAAATTTGTTGTCTAGTTTCTTTTCTGCTTTTGTTTTAATTTTAACATAAAATGCTTTTTTACTATTGATTAAAATTTTGTTCCTTGATTCCAACTAAAACTAAGGGGCTTGTACAGTTTTCACTGTGTGTTAATGACTTCTCCCCAGTAGGCTCATTCCCTTGAAGGAAGTTAATGGGTTGTTACTTCCTAAGGGGCGTAAAACTGATAGGTTTGGGTTTGTACTCCTAGTCTTTGATTTCTTGGTTGTGTTAATTTCCTTGTTTATATTTCTTTTAATTAACATTGAACTTTTAAATTTTATGCCTTGTTTTTCTTCTGTTTGTATAGTCAGCAGGCAGTGGCTCCTTGGGTAACAATTGTTAATCAGGGTGAAGTGACAGCTTGAGTGTGTGGTGTTACGTGATGCGAGGATAAAAATTGTTTTGTTGAAGCCTCATTAGAAAAATGTTCATACACCTGCCTTAAGTGAGCTCTGCACGATGCTCTGCCAACTGCCCTAGTCTCTTTTACCTTTAACTGATTTATTTTCTTCAATTTCTCATTGTAGCCAATATAAACCCAAAACAATAGTATTAGTAGGTCTTAAAATAATTCAGTTATAATTTTTCTTAAGGGTACTGTTCACAGTACAAATTTTACAGGAATATAAAAAGCAGAATTCATTGCAAATTTGTGAATAGAAACAATTAAAGAACAAAGGGGTGTGTTGGTTTAAAAAAACTGAAAGGGTCTGCTCATAATAACTTAGAGGTGATAGTTTTGCTTCTATAGCTCAGATTGAGAAAACTATACATAATACACTTCGGGATCTATAACATGATCTCTTTCCCTCTCCTATCTCTCTCCTTAGCTTGCTTGCTCTTTCTTTCTTTCTTTCTTTCTTTCTTTCTTTCTTTCTTTCTTTCTTTCTTTCTTTCTTTCTTTCTTTCTTTCTTTCTTTCTTTCTTTCTTTCTTTCTTTCTTTCTTATGTCTCTCTTATCTATCTATCTATCTATCTATCTATCATCTATCAATCATCTATCACCTACATAATGTTTTTCTCGTTTTAACTAGACAGGTGGAATGATTCATGTTTTAGAACTGATGTCATCTCATGATGGAAAGTACTGATTATAATTTGTAATGCATGATTTGTAGACTACAGTCTGTGCATACATTCCACAGTCTTCAATGATAATGCCATTCGAGGATTTCTCAAATTTAAAAGTACTCAAATGGTAGACTTTAATCTGAGATAAGATGGAGAAGTATTTAAAAAGAAAAAAGCCTCAATGCTTCAGTGAACTCCACCTTCTTTTGTGATAGTTAGATGCTAAAACCAGAGATTTTGTGGGGATTGTCTTGCTATTATTTTGTTTTCCATCATGATGACTCAGAGGTTTTTGTCCTGAGGCTCTCAATGGATCTGTTATAACTTTGCTGGCAATGACACATCCCAGAGGCTCCTTCCATTTTAGGCCTCAGGCCAGCACAGTGCACCATGCTGTCCTATGATTCACAGGACAAAACTGTTCTAGTCACCTCCCCCTGCCCAGGCCTAGAAGGGCACTATAATACAGCAGTGGGAGAATATGGTTAGGCAAGTTGTTGAAAAGAAGCTTCTGTTATAACTTTCCTCACTGCAGCAGGAAGCTAAAACCAGAGCAGAGTATTCTTCAGTTACAGACCCTACATTTGTGAGGGATGGTACAGAAAGTCCCTGGCCCTTTATTTAGGAAAAGAGTTGTATTTTAGAGAGCTGAAATTATTTTGGGTAAGGAGAAAGGACCCAAAGCATGGAATTCTAGAAAAAAAATGTAATTTACTTGTGGCCAAACAACTCAGCTGGAATATTTTGAAATACTGGTCAAGGTGAGTGAGTGTTGAAAGAGGATATTCTGACATTTTCATACCCTTGGAAGTGAAGAATTGGGCTACCTTGGGAGCCAAATGATGTACTTTTATTTTCTAAAATGTCATTTATTTTAGAATACTTTTGCACTGACATCAAAAGTGGCTCGTTCTCTTATATAAGTGTGATTGCCTGTATATTATTCATTCAACAGGCATTTACTGACCATGTTTGGGTGTAGAGTTTTATGGCCATCTCTTCCACAAAGATAGAGGTCTGACCGGATATATAAAAGAGAGGAAAGGAACTGTCAGTCCTCACTTTTATGTTCTTTTTCTTCTACTTGGGGAAAAAACATCAATATATGAAATGGCATTTGAACAACTTAAAGCAAAGTGTTCGCAAGAGCAGAATAGCTCAGAACAGGCTTTGAAGCCATTAAGTGTATGAATCACTTTCTGCCTCTTCTGGGTCCCACACCAGCTATTCTGAGCCTCTGTCAGAGCACTTAGTGCACTGTACTGTTTGTCTTTCTCCTCCACTAGTCTGTGCGCTCTTGTAGGGAGAGATTTTATTATATTTATCTTTGCATCCCTGGACCCAAGTACAGTTCATTGCTTACCACAAATGCCTAGTAAATGTATGGTGAATGAATAAGAGAAACTGCTGTTATCATTTTGGGGGAAGAGAAGGGAATAGAATTATGGTTTTGTGAGAGTATAAACTACAAAAGAAAATATTTGATTCTTTGTAGTCTAGAGACAAAATGTGCTTTCCTTCTCATAATTCTAGTCAAGGGAAATAGTTCAATTTGGTAGAATTCAGTAAAAATTTATTGAGCATATGTTATATTGTGATTATATATACAAATATGAAATGTCCACCCTCAAGGGTCTTAGAGTCCAAGGCAGCAGTGAGATACAGAACATTTCAGTATAATTTAACAAATATGCAATATACTGTTGGGGCCATTCAGAAGGCATTATGGAACAATACTGGTTCAGGCTAGCAATGGGGGTGTGGCTTGGAAGAGTTATTGGAAGAATTAGGAAACTCAGGAGGAGATGACACCTCAGCTAAGTCTTGAAGTAAGAGTAGCTAAGTAAAGAAGGAAGGAAATGCATATGGGGAATAGGAAGAGGAAAAAAACTCTCAAGAACAGAACATAGAGAAGGAAAATAGTATGGAGTGTGTGCGAAATTATACTGGTTCAGTATAACAAATGAGTGAAATATGATGTATGGAGGAACAAGGAAGGAGAGAGGTTCCAAAAGAAAAAAATAACAGTGTTATAATATGGTGGTCTAGTCAGAGAATATGTGAAGAGTTTGTTTAACTTAGCAATAGGAAGTTCTAAAATCTTTCAAATGAAATTGAAATGTAGAAGGAGCAACTCTAGGCTGCAATGAATTGAAGGGTGGTGGTGGGATTAAAGTTTAGTGAATTTAATAGAGAACTTTTTCAACAAAATTTATTATGAAGAAGAAAAGAATGATATTTGGAAGAGAGAGAATATAAGGTTAAGGAGGATTTTTTTTTAAAACAAGAGAGATGCAAGAAAATAATCAGAGCTTTAGGGGAGAGAGCCAGATAGAGTTAAAGCAGATATGGAAAGGGAAAATAGAGAGTAGGTAGAAGACAAAACTGTACATAGGAAGAGGAATACTTCATTTTAAATAGGAGAAACTCCCTCATTCTTTCAAGGAGATAAGCAAAAGTAGGATGGGTTAGACAGGAAGCTAAAATGCATGTTTTGAAGTGTTAAAGGAGGTCTTAAGGGAACAATTAGGGAGATCGTTTTTTGAACTATATTGATGTCTAACCAATGTACTGTGTACTTGAAACTAATTAAAATAAATAAGTAAACTTATAAAAAATATTAAAGAATCCCCTGCAACAATCAAAAAGAAAAAGAAAAAAGCCCTGTAATAGTTCAAGAGGCACACTTGTTAAATCTAAACCTTGATAAAGTGGTCAATTGTAATTTATAATTTCTTGAATATATTTGTTGCAAATTGTAACAGACATTTCCTCCCCATTGCATTTTTTTAAATTTATAATGCATATGAAAATATTATATGGGTTGAGCTCCTGTTTGTCCTACAAAACCCAAATCTCTTATTTGCTGATTTAGTTCATTATTCTCATTTCTGAGTTCCATGTGTTTTGCATTTCTGGAAACTAGCATAGGGGATCCTAATAACTGTTTGAATTTTTAGGTCAAGTAGAGCCTGAAGATTTTCTTTGGATATTCACTATAACTGCTCCCCACCCCCAAACAAAAAAAAAAAACAAAAAACAACAAAACAGTCAACTGAAGGATAAAATAGCAGGATCAGCCAGAGAAAACTTAATTTTTGGTCATTGTTTTTCAACTAAGACTTTTCTTAACCTATAGATTACCAAAAGGCAAAGTCTAACATTATATATAAAAGAGCAAAGTTGGACACTCAAAAACAGAGAACTTAATGGACAATGTAGCAATTTCCTAGAAAAATCATATCAACAAAAGGTTAGCATTTAAAAGATACTTGGAAGTAGGAAGAGAAGGTTAATAACTTGTTATATGTTCACTCAAATACTTTCTTTTAATCTGAATTTTAAGTATTTCTTTTCCCCCAAATGTTGAGAATTTAAGAAGCCAAGTAATACAGAAGAACAGAACCATCCGAATACTTGTACCTAAATACAACTACATTTTCCTATATTTCTCTCCAATCTTTTCTCTGTGCATAACTTTTTATAGGATCATACCATCTATATAACTTTAATCCTGTTTTTCATTTAACATTATAGCAGAAACATTTTCTCATGTAAATAAAATATCTTGTACAATGTAGATTTTTAACTATAGTACTATATTATAAAGAAACTATATTATAAAGTTTCTCTTATTTTAGCTATTCTCTTATTATTAGATATACAAATTGTTTTTAAATTTTCATTATTGTAAGTAGATTGTTGAAAACATCTTTGTAAATAAAGCATTTTCTATACTTCAAGTTGCTTTCTGAATTGCAATTTAAAATATGTAATTCCATAATAATTTTAGTACTTGTTATCAAATTCCTTTCCAAAGACTTATGTCAGTATAAGCAATATATAAATTTGATGTTTCATCACGTATGCACCATTATCAAGTATTTTATTTTTAAAAACATTAACTTAACTAAATTGTAGGCAAACCAAACAGATACTTTTAGATTTTAGTTTTCATTTCTTTGATAAATATTGAGATTGAATATTTTCTATATTTGATATACTTTTATTTTTATGTTTACAGTACCTATTTAAATGAACATATTTTTCTTATGGATTTGTACTTTTATTTTCAAAGTATATTTTATTAAGTGATTGCTAAGTGTTCAACACTATTTTAAGCACTATGGCAAAGGCAAAAGAATGATAATGAATCACTCAACCTTAGGAATTTGTATTGTATAATCATATACCTTGCAGTATAGAAAAGACTTTAGAGTGTGCCTTATTCAACCCATAGTTAAGGAAGTAAAAATTAAACTCATAATACAATTAATAAAAGAATAAACTATAGTAGATGATTTTGTGTGGCAACATAGCCTATATTGTTGGGATTGAGGGAAAGTAGAAACCTATGTGACTTGGAGAAGCAAGAGAAGTTGCCATTAGAAGAAAATATTTTTGCTGAACTTTGAAGAATAGAAAAGTTCAGAGAGATGGAGAATAAAACATTTTAAGAGCATCCATTTAGGGATGGGACATGGAAATGAATATGTAACAGATGTTGAGGGATTAGATCATTTAGACTGGGGAGGAAGGTTTGTGTTGGGGAAGAGAGTGTAAGTTAAGGTCATATAAACATGTAAGTTACATAACACCTGTACCCACTGGTTGACACATCAATCTAGCCTCTGTGAAGCCTCTGTGAAGCCTCTGCAGATGTAGCTGAAGGGGCACTTAAGAGCACAAGCTACAACCTGATTATACAGAGCTATCCTTGGGTTATAAACAGATTGCATTGACTTCAGCAAGAATTAAGT
The DNA here is from genome assembly GCA_004027375.1 of Macroglossus sobrinus. Lineage (NCBI taxonomy): Eukaryota > Metazoa > Chordata > Mammalia > Chiroptera > Pteropodidae > Macroglossus > Macroglossus sobrinus. The sequence goes on along the minus strand of PVKZ01000105.1, from coordinate 772,253 downwards.
TGTTGAACTTTGCTGGGCACAATGAAACGTGCACCTAGATTGCCCTATAGAGCAAGTTTTAGGATAAATTTTAGAAAAATCAGTGCACAGGACACCATCATCAGTTGGACAGATCACTGGACAGGGAGTGCAGGGCTTTTGTCTAGTTTCTGAGTTATCTATCTCAGGCAGCTCTGTGATCTTCAGCAGATTACTTATGTTCCTATACCTCAGTTTCCTCATTTGTACCATGAGTTGTTTTGATCTGAAATCCAGAGGAGCATAGATAAGGGACAGCCATCACAAGTCACCCTGGATAAAAGAGGGAAGATGTAAAGAGCAGGAAACCTCTGTGGTCATCTTTAGATCTGGACCAAGAAAGAGTCTTTTCTCTTAATTCATGTTTTAGAAGGCATGAGAAAATTTCAGGGACTTTCATCCTTTGTTTCTGTATAGATCTAGCAGAGGGACATTGGGGCAAATGTCCAAGTTAACCTGTCTTAAGTGTGGGGAAGGCAAATTAGTGGGCACTTAAGAGCCTATGGCAATAATTCAAACTTTCCCATGAAAAGTCTGTTTTTTATCTCCTCTTTTAACTTTTTGAGTATTTAGTTTTTGCATTGCTACCTTTAATTTTTTGATGGATAATTCTTGACATATTGAGTTTGTTTTTATTATAGTTCTTTGGGTTTGTCTTTTACAGTGATCAAACTTTCTTTTTTAATGTGTGCCATACCTAATAATTTTAGATTAGAATCTAATCAAGGAAAGAGACTGCCTATTTTGGTTTTGCTCTGAGATTTATTTTATGCAGCTCTAGAAAACTATAGCTTGACGAGGTGGCAGAAACACTAAATCAGTGACAAACTGATTATTCTTTGCTCATTTCTAGGCATTGCACCCAAACAGTCCTTTCTTCTGGATCTAGAAAAGTTGATGGTTATTGGAGTACGATGCCCACACCGTATGTGATGCTCAATAAATGTTCTTTTTAAAATTAATGCACATAGGTGACTTTATAATTCAGCAGTTACTACACTCATTGGCACACTTGATGTTTAATGAATAGAATTAACCTATATTTGCAAGGAAATTTATAGTTTTTAAAAAGCTTTCTGAGACATTATTTAATTATTTCCTATAACAACCCTGTGAGGTGGACTGAGAAAATATTGTTATCGCTACTCTACAGAGAATCAAGCAACTGGTAGAGAAAAAAAAGAGGACCTTTTTTTAATACCATATAGTTTATGTATATGACACAGGGATGAAAGTGGAACTTATTTCTTCTGGTGCCCAGTTCATGGCTTTTTCCACTATATAAATTTGTAATCTCTAGGAAAGAATATGTCTTAACTCCCCTATCTTTTCATCAAAGCAGCAAAATTTATTCAAGTGCTCCAGCTCAGATTTCATCTTTGAATGTTCCAGCACTATCTGTCTTACCTGCTTTTTCTGTTCATTTTTATTTCTAAAGTGTTCTCCCTGCAGGAGCTGACTCTTCTTCCTAATTAACTTTCATGTGGAAATTCCTTTAGTAATGAAATCACACGTGTGTGTGAATGTTCTCTCACTTTTTTTTTTTATAGTGTACCTGGAGGGAGAATGCATTTCTGCTGTCTTACTAGTATTGTCTTTGATGATAGAGAAATTTGTAGGAACTAAGATAACTGTCTTCCTCAGAATAAGCATTTCTTCCTCCCTCCCACCCCCCGCACCAGTCTTTGGTTTCGGCACAGCTTTGATATTTGCACAGGTTACCACTTGTTAATAATTAAAATGTGTTGTTTGTAATATTAGTAACAAAGCAGGGTAGCAGGGTAGACAAAAACATGGACTTTGGAGTCAGACAAATCAGGTTTGAATCCTGGTTCTGCCGTTTACTGGGCAATTCAGTTAATTTCTTGGAGCTGACTTTCTCTTTTGAGCAATGAGGATACCATATTAATGATATGTACCCAGGAGGATTTCTGTCCTGGGATGCTGAACAGTGAGGTATAGCTTCCTTTGACCTCTGTCTTTGTTACATTTTGCAGTTGGGAGTCCTAGCAGGAGATCAGACGGAGGCAGGAGACTGAGATTATGTTCATCTTCTCAAGTCCTTCCTTTCTGGGTCATCTGAGGCCAACTGGCCTAGAAAATATCCTTTCTTTTCAAGAAAGTCCACTCTATGACTCTTTCCTTGTAGGTATTGGTGACGCATCCCTCTCCTTGTCCCTTTAGCTTGGGGATGGTAAAAACTGCATTATTGCTAGCTCTTGGAATGGCACCATCCTTTGTGTATTACTCTGCCCTACTCACATCTTCTTAAATAGTCTCTTTACTAAATCTTCCTTTAATGATCATAATATGTTGTCTGTTTATTTCTGGGACCATAACTGGTATCTTAGTTATGTGCTAGTTGAAAGCACAATTGCCTATTTTTGTTTTATTTGAGGGAGTCTGGAACTTTGGGGGAAAAATAAGAATGGTTTGTTGTTGCTTGCCATTTGATATTAAGAGAAGAAAAATGTAGTGATGAAGAATGACGACGAAAGGCCAAGTATTCTCCTAGACACTACTTTATACACATTAGTTCATTTAAACTCAAAATACACATGAGTATTATTATCACCTTTTTGCAGATCTGAAAAAAGCTCAGAGAGGTTAAGTAACTTACCTAAAGCTATACAGAATGCCATTAAAGAGCTGAAATTTAATCTATGCCTATTTGGATCCAAGGTCCATACTGTTTTAGTGAGACCATGCTGCCTTCTAGGTAGGTATATAGCTTGAGAAGTGTCATCCCATCAGCAGTTTTCAGTTAAATTCATTTGTCTATTTCAGCTTCTACAGATTCCAAATTCCTATAGAAAAGTATCTCTTAATGATGGTCTTTAAATCATGTCAAGGCAATTTTGTTAACAATCTCATTAATTTAGCAAACATTATTAGGTCAAATCCATCATTTGTCTGATTTTATTAATTTGTTAACTTTTAAAAACCATCGAGTCGCTAACCCACTAGAGGCAACTATTCCATGGTTGTCTCTAAGAGTACTCATTAAATGCTGAATAAATCATTAAATATTTTAAATGAACTTTTCTCAGATAATGTGTAAACATCCTACAGCATTTAGCTGGATTTTATTTTTCTCCCTCAGTATGGAATATTTAGTTCACAGTTTATATAATTTCTGTCTAGCTCTTAAATTAATCTATGTAGATAACGTAATTCCACATTTTCTGAAGAACTGACAACTAATTTAGTAAAGATGACTTAATTCCTGGAGGTATACTAGCTGAAAACTTTGCATTTGTAGATCAGCTCTTACTGCCAATTTCCACCCCCTTAAATAAAAATTCATACATACTCAAAGAAACATTATTTATCCTAGCAACTCATATTTGTGCATTTTTCTCTGACTTCAAGCGAGCATTTTCACTAACCCCAGAAGAAAGTTTTGTCCAATGCCCTTGGCGTCCCCAGGTTGCATGTAGGCATATTCTTAGCGATACTAAACACTATTTCTTTGATTCTAGCAATACCTTGCTGCTGTAGGGTCTTCATACTCTCAAAAAATATCTTCATATCTTCCTTTTATTCTTATAAGTCTTGAGTGGTTATTCAGATGGGTTCAAATCAAGTTTTTATCCTTGAATGTGTGCCACTGCTGGTTGCTGGAAAGTTTTGTGCAGGTCTCTCTCTACTGGTGTGGGGTACCATTGGGTTCCCTTGCTGCTTAGGGCTGGCCTTCGCCTGAGGCCCACAATGATGCTGTGTTCCATGGAGTCCTCCCTCCTTTTATTTTGTATACTTTTTAAAAAGTATCTATCGTTGCTTTGTTTTATTTTTTTTAATGTATAATTCACACTACTCTGCACTTTGACATTTTCAAATCATTTTAGCAAAACAAACTCCTTCAGACCTTTTTCACTGTTATTCTTTTCCCTATAACTGAGACACAAGTCCTCTGAGAAGCTTAGAACAAATTCAAATGATAGATGCTGATGCTTATGTTACATGCTTGTTAAAATTATGCTTATCTTAAAATCAGCCTGTACCTACGATGTCAGCCCACACCTACAATGTCAGAGTTTTTGTGCTTTGGTCAAGCCTGTTTGTTTCATCCCTATTTCCCTTAGAGTGGCTTCTTTCCTAAAAGATGCTTCAACCATCATACAAATATACCCTATGAATTTGTAAATCATGGCCAGATACAGCTGAATATCAGAATGAACACAACACAATAGCTATGCTATTTGCTTTTTTCTCCAAAACTCAAAAAAGAAAAGCTCCTTCTTAGTGTCTAGTGGAAAGTGAAGGTTAGGTAATGAGGCAATCATGTCATTCAAGTGGCAACTACTCTAGAATATTCTTTGAAATAATAGTTATTGCTTGATTAGGTAAACCTTTCCTTCCAACTATTCCTTACAATCTCTTTGAATCAAAAGGGTAGAAAACACTAAATTTACCAAAAAGCTACTGGGATAGCTTCACTGTATTGTGAATTATGGCTAAGAAAATAGGAGGCCATGATGTAGTGGTCAGAGGGCTTTCAAATGTGTGTGAGAGTCCTCCTCATGGTGTACAAAGCTATCCTAGTGATCTGTTTGTGGTAAATTGAGGGATACTTAGCTGTACCAGCAAGAATCAGAACCTGTACAATTCAGTATGCTTTTTCATTACATACATGTGACTTTAGGTTGTAGCTACCTTACCTATTTTTTTAGCTATTAGGAATGTAGACTTGAATATTTATGGCAAACAGATAGTGCTTGAAATCTCTAACTTACATTTAACAAAAGCTGTTTTGAAAATGTTGCTTGGGTGTACTTTTATTTCTTTAACCAGTACCATTTTAGCCTGTTCTGATGAATAATTTAAGAATTACTGTCCTAGTCAAAGACAGCATTTCGAAGTGCACGTGTTAATCATATACTTGATTAAACATTTCCTTGCCTTTCTCTTCAGAATGCCAGTTGGCTTTTGAGTGGATAATTGTTGCAGTGTGAACAGTGACGTTGGAAACAGCTATTGCCCATTCGAATTAAGACACCACCATGAAAAGAAATACTTGTGATTTGCTTTCTCGGAGCAAAAGTGTAAGTACCCTTTGTTTCATTTCTTTTCTAAAAATGTATACACATAACTTTTTATAGTTCTCTTTGAATTTTGAATACTGTCCTATCATAACCAGGCTTGTGGGAAACTCTTAGTCAGCTTTCAGTTCTCTGACTGTGCACAGCTTATTGACAAGTGAAGACTTGTTCATCTTTGTGGCCTGGTTGATATTTAATGGGAATTCTCTTTCAGCCAGTTTATATGCCTTGCCATTCATTTGTATAAGCCCACTGGCATGATTTTGGACACTCTGATTTTTTAATACATGTTGGAATTATATGATTAAAATTGAAAAGGAAGAAATTTATATCTTATATATCTAACTTTATGGGAAAGCCCAATAGAACGTCACTAGGTACTTCAGTTAATGACATTCTGAAAGTTCATGTATGTGGTGAATAATGCAAACACTTATCAGTGATGCATTACTTCCATAAGCTTTCTATCTTCTTTTAAAAAAAATTTAAGTGAACATCTTCAGTGCCCTGATGGAGATTAAGCCTTATTTCCAATTACATAGTGTTAAGGTACCAAGTTAGTAATGATTTTTAGATTTCTGTTAGCTTATGAAAGAAAGCGTAAGCAAATAGAGCAACTCAAAGAAAGCTATATAAGGCAGGAGTGAAAGTAGACCATTAATTTCCATCAGACAGGCTCTAAGAACATGCCCCTTTGTTCATTTACCCAAGAGGAAAAAAGGCATCAAAACAGATGTAGCTGTGACGTAGGAACATTCATTTTCAGACATCAGAAAAACCACAAATGCAAACACATTTTTCTAGTATGGAGACGCTGTGTGTTACAATCAGTGATTCTATTGTGATGGCCCAAGGCCATATTTAATTCTGTCTGTAGAATTACCACCATCCAGCTTTTAAGGTTAAGTAACACAGGAGGGTATGGAGAAGGAAATCTAGTGAATCCAAGAGAGTTTCTTAAAATATGAGGATATACCTAGAGGCATACCAGTTCTTTGTCTGAGTGCAGACTGTGTTTAATTACCAAGCAAGGAAATTCATTTGTTTTCCTGGTTGGTATTTGGTTGTATGTATTAAGCATAAAATAAAGAGCCATAGCTTGGAGCCTGGAATTCCTTTTATAATCATACAGTTGCTCATTGTAAAAGAAGGTGACCTGCATACAAATTACCAAACTGAAAAACGCATTTTTCTGTTACTGAGTTTTTCTTATTATAAGTTAAATATGAAAGCAAACCATTCATTTAATGCTTTCTTCTTTTACTAAATTTCAGAGAAGTGGTAAATATGTATGAAGGCAAAAAGGAAAAATTTTGGATAATTAAAAATATATTGTTAAAGATTTCCCTGTTCTTGGAGGAAAACATACTAAAAGCAAATGATTAACTGATCCACGACTTTAAGGAATTAGAGTACTCAATGATGCTAGGAGATTTTCTATTTATACTTGCTTAATGCAAAAATTTTTATCTTGGTGGAAGGTTTACACTTCCAGATTAAGAGAAACTGAGTTACCTGCATTTGTTCAAATGTAAACAGTAGAGCTCTCATTTTACTGCTTTGTAGTTTCCTAAAAATCCACTGGCATAAAGTGCTCCCATTTAATTAAATGACTCTAAGCAGGAGATTACCATTTATCAGAGAAAAGAGCCAGACTTTTGCCTAGTTAGTTGTCACTCTGGAGTTTCAAATATTATTTTGCTCTAGTCTAAAAATGTCACCTCCACCCCTTAAATCTTTGCTATAACAGAATCCAAAATTATATAGTTAGAAGTAGATGTTTCCTGTTTTTGATGAGGAAATTTTAAACAATTAATTTGATTTAGAATCTTAGAATGTTTTTCTTTGGCTTTATGACATTTGGAAATCCAAAGAAAATCTTCTAAATTTTAAAATAGCCTCTGCTCCTCTCTGCATGTCTCTGTATATCTTGTATCTGTTACTGTGAAAACAAGGCATACAAAAGAGGAATAAAAGAGACTGTTTTGGAACAATCATCTTGTTTATTTCTGAACACTAAAATCAGCATTCATATTTTTCTCCTCACATTGAAGACCTGGTGCAGTGCCCTTTTTAATGATTAATGCTCTGGATTATTCCTTTATTTGGGAGGGATCCATGAAACATTTTAGCTATAAAAATATAAATGAGGCATTTTTTACTTAAAGTAAAAATTTGCTAGTTTTGATAATAATTTGTAGTGTGGTGGGTAAAAAATAGAGGAACCAAGCATACGGACAGTACAAAAGTAAGGCATGGTCCCAGTGGCTATGGCCCTTGCAGTCTACTGTGAGAGATAGACATTCATTAAAGAATCACACCAGTGACAATTCACTATATCTCCTTCGCTAGAACGAGTATCCTTCAACCTGTCCTCATGTGTAATGGTCTCTTTCTTCATCCTAGAATGTAGGCTTCCTAAGGACAGAGGCCACATTAATTAAGTAAATAAAAGTGCTTATACTACTTATTAAATTGAAAATATCTAAATGAGTCAAATATTAATATTATTAAACATTAAATTAGAATAAACTTATAGGCATATTTTTATAATGAATCTAAATTACAACATCTTAAGACTAATATATAGTTTTAGACATGACAATGAAAGAAGTCCACAAATTAAAAAAATGAGAAGATATCTTATAATGCATCAGTTGAAAATGATAGAAGGCAAATAATTTAAGCTTTACATTCCTGACTTACATTATTGTTGCAACTGATTACATCATTTGTTTTTAGAATATTTGAAGTTAATATTTATTTCTCATAAAATGGTTTTACTAAATATTATAGGGTTTATAAAGTTTATAGAGTTTCTGATATATAATTGCTTACTTCTTAGAGTTGAAAGAGAACTAAAGGCTTTCTGACTCAATCCTTTTATTTTATTTTATTTTATTTATTTTTTATTTCTTAAGTGAAGCAACCCTGGTTGACATCACAGATTGCAAGGAACTTGTCAGTTTATAATATCTTATTTTTTAATTTTTTTTACACCTACAGTACCTGGTATTCCTAGGTGGCTTCACATCCAAGTACTAAACAGGCCTGACTTTGCTTAGCTTCTGAGATCAGACAGGATTGGGCTTGTTCAGAGTAACATGGCCATAGACCCTTTCATTTGATTGATAAAAAAAAAAAACCTGAGATCAGGGCCTGGAGAGATGAAATGACTTGCCTGAGAAGTGGCTTGGTTTAGCTGGAAAAAAAAAAATGTTGCCTTTAAATCTTACAGAATTGGGTTCAAAATTTGGCTCTTTCAACTTTCCAGTTGTGGGTCATTCAACAAGTTACTGACTCTGGTATTCTAAGGGTGATATGGAAATCACCCTTTAGAACATACAGTGCTTCATATATCAAAGCTATCTAAATGAGTGCTATCTTTAGCATTGCCTGGACTCCATAGCTTATAAGTGAGACTCCCTGCGTTCTTTTTTGTCTCTTATTTTTAAAATATAGTCAAAGCTCAGATTTAAAAAAGGACAAAAACTCTCACCCCTATTAATCTTTTTCAAGTGCCTGAAAAATACCAGAGTCTGAAACACCATGTTGTCCAAATTAAATTTCATAAAAACTAGGACATTAAAGAAAAAAAAAGTCATAAAAAGTATCAATGATTAGATAGCATCTGCTTTTTTAAAAATGCTGGAGATTTTGATTTTATAATATTTAGAAAAGAAAAAGACCTACATCTAGTAGATAACTTTTCTTGGAGTATTTACTTCCAGCAGAAAATGTTACAACAGAAATTTATCCCATAAGTTTTGCAGTATGAAGGCTTTACTTTACTTCCTTTTAAAGTTTTTAAGCTACCTCTTATTGGACTGACATATCATTTTAACAGGTCTTAAAGTTTTTGTGTGACTGCTTGGATTTTTATACCTTTTGGGGTGCTTAAGATCACATTTGTGTTTTTCTTGATACTGGTTCTTTGTCCATATACCAAAAGGGCAGAGCACGAACAAGTTTTTCTCTGTGCTAACCTCGGAAGCACCTTTACTTACCATCTGTGAAAGCTGGGGGCAATTCTTCCTGTTCTGACTTTTGCTTTAACGAGACTGAACAAGCCCCATTTGTTTGTAGAGCAATTACAGATTTCAAAATTTTGGTATAAAACCATTCTATCTCAAAAACATAATTGATAAAATGAGACTTGGTAAGATATTACTCTACTATAAGTTTGATAGCAGGAAAGTCTCATGTTGAAGGGATGCTTCATGTTTGCTTACTATTCTGAATTGTAATGGATCAACTAATTTCTCTGTTTAAAGCTTGCCTTCTCCTTCCTCAGATGTGTTTTCATGAAGTCATTTAATTTAATCTAGTGCCACATTTAGTTGTAAACATCTAGGTTTTTTCTTCCATCTACATAGCATAGCAATTTAGGACAGAAATAGTGTAATTAATAAAGAACATAATTTTTTAAGGCTATTAGAAAATTTATGAAAAAGCTTTATAGCAACAACTCTGCTTTTAATAAAATAGTTTAATTTGCTATAGTGGTTAAAACTTTACCTCAGCCCTTACCAACTTGTAATAACTCTATTCTTATCAATCTTTCAGTACCAGCTGGAAAGGAGCCGTTTACAGTGACTTTAGCATCACATTAATGACAGAGTTTTTCTTGGCATTTCTTCAGTGCAATATTGACATAGTATAACTTTCCTTAGGTTAAAAATTTAACTCTAGCACTTCAGTTGAAATAATTTTTAAAACAATAGATTTACTATTTTTTGTATTAATAATCATGATCTCCCAATATTAGGTCTGGTGTTTTTCAATATTGTGACATGCTTTCTCTAGCATTTTACTGACTTGCTGTTATAAGGGAGCCAAGATGATAAAGTGCAGCAATTTCCAATGTGGGCATTACAAATATATTAGGACTTCTATTTATATTTACTTTTTAATGTTATCTTTTCTCAAATTTCAACTTTATGTATACATTTGATAAATACGTGTGTGCAATTAATAAATATATTAATTGATAAAATACATTCAAAATACATTTACTGATAGAGATGTATAATCAAAGTAGTTTAGAGATAATTGGCACAGTAAAAAAAAAATAGTTTTGAATTCAGAGATCTAGATTCAATCCTCAGTTTCACTAGTGCTTAAAGATCCGACCTTTAGTAAATTACTTAATTTTTTCTGAGCCTTAGTGTCTTTATACATAAAGTAAAAAAGTATTTTGTAATGAAGGTAAAAATGATAGTTGCTTGATAAATTCTATCTTGAGATTTGCCACAGAGCAGAGTGATAATATCTGCTTTGGAAAAGGATCACATGGAAATGCTTAGAAATGTAGCACATTCTTCTCACTAAAGGAGTTTAAGTGCAGCTTCCAAGACCATTTAATCAGTCTTCTTATCATACAAAAGATTTAGGCATAAGATGGGTGGTTGAACTATGTGAGAGTTCTGTTTCCTACGTTACGAGTTTCTTGTTTCTAAGTTATGTTGTACCTATGCAAAAATTGAATTGATGATCAGTTCCCAAATAGATATAAAATCAAGGGATTGGGACAAAAGAGTATATTAGTCAGCTTGGGCTGCCATTACAAAATACCATAAACTATGTGACTTAAACAACAAAAATTTATTTTCTCAGAGTTCTGGAGGCTGGGGAGTCCAAGATCAAGGTGCTATCTTGATTTGGTTTCTCACGAGAGCTTTTTTCCTGGCCCTCTGTCTGTGACCTTGTCTAATCCTAATTACCTTCCAAAGACCCTTTCTCCGAATAGTATCACTTTGAGTCACAGGGCTTCATATTAACTTTGTGGGGCGGGGTGTGGGCACAAACATTCTACTTATAATAGAGAGTATGATTCTTAAGAGAGGATAATTCAGAATTCACATATTCTATTAGATAACACTGAAAATGATCTGGTTAACATTTTTTTATTTTTCTATTTTATAGGCTTTATGTTTGGGAAATCAATGACTTGTGAGATTCTAATCATTTCTTCACAGATGTAGGGGCTAATTTTAATTGTACTAAAAAATATTTTCGCTTTGTTCACTTTTCTTATTTTGCTTAGTTTATATTGCTTGTTCTTAATGTCCACTCTAATGACATAGGTATCTGAAATACTTGTCCTGTCATTGGATTTACCAGTTGAGATAACTTTCAGAGATTTGTAAATTTTAGAGTTGATTATCTGAGCCATCTCCATTCCCTCTAGCATTGCCATTGCTTTTATGCTAACCAGGAGTAGGATGTAAAGTTACCAACAAAGGGAGAGACACATACAAATTTCTGTAATTATAGTATACTTTTAAACTTGGGACTATTTAAACAATTTTAAAGCTTATTTTCTTATAATATCTCTTGATGATCTTTGAACTCATAAATCTTTATAAATCTCATCTGAGGAATAAACTGGATAAATTCAAATTATTTTTTATTAATCAATTCTCTTATGTATTGAATTCTAAAGTATCTTGATGTATTTTTTATTAAACTCAGTTTCCTAGTATCCTGTATCATTTTCTTCCTACCTGTTTGAAGAGATTCAGGTTATTTTCTGCTCAATTGAAATTGTTAGTTTCTTCATGAAACTGCCCTCTGTTTGACAGGATTCTTTTGGATGCTCTACATTTGGACAAAATTGTCACTCACCAGATGTCTTTTAATTGAGGTTCCCTGTTTTTTTTTTTTTTTTTTAAACAGAATTGTTGTTTAGTGTTTATTCAAAACCAGAAGCACATCTTGGCTGTTTGGAAGGCAAATGTATCTGGAAAACTCTTTGTGTGCTGAATTTAAAGCCTACTTAAATTGGGCTGTCAGTTTTGAGTCCTGAAGATAGGCGCCCACTTGGTGCAACACGCCAACAGGTGCTCTAGAACTGCTTCTTTTCATAGGAAACTTTAAAAATATTACCCTAAGATTGTAAACCAAATTTACCTTATTCTTAAAAATATATATGTTTTTCTAGTTGTACTTTTCCATTTCTGAATTTTTTGGAAAAAGTTGTTTTTTTAAAAGTCCAGAGTGAGTAACTTATGCCATTTCATTCCACCTGGATATGGCTGACCAAAAAGAAATTTGAAAAGGAGAATACATTTTGCATAATGATATAAAGATATCTGCATTTATTATTCCTCACAATTACCCTGTAAGAATTATTCATTTCCAGAACTGGCCTCCTTTCTCTACTATATCATACACCACCTAAGATACAAGACTGGCGAAGTTGTTACAGCTTAGAATTTTGATGAATATATGAATACTAAATTTTTCACTTGTGGTCACTCATTAGGGTCCAAAGAAGATCAGAGGAGATAATGTAGGTAAAGATGCTTTGCAAAGTGTAAAGTACAGAGAAAAACAAAATCATATTCTTGTTTGTGTCTTTATTAGCAACATATTGAAATGAAGATTTGTAGTTTTAGAGGTTTCATGCTTTTGTTTATTATTCCTATCTTCTAGCTGTGCTCTTTATAAAATTCAACAAATGTTTATTGAATGACTACTGTGTATCAGGAACTGTGCTAGACTCTGGGTATCAAATGTTGAGTAAGATTCAATGATCTCTACCCTTATAGAGCATATATAACAATTAAATTTATAATTTTTATAATTTTTGCTTTATTATTTTATCCTCTGACCCCACCTTATCTAACCAAGCTTCTCCCACTTTAATCATTAATTCTTCTCAGAGAGTCTCAAGTCCTATCTCTCCCATATATCTGTGTACTTGTCCTTCATTGTATTGTGGGTATTGTCTTGTTTGGCAGAGGTATTTTGAGCTGTGAATAATGTGTCATAATTGTCAATTACACTCATTGTTGAGAAACAGATTATTTTAGAGTGGTTAAAAAGAATTTTTCTCAGATAATCAACAATAGTACAAGAATAGCTGAGAGTGTAAATGAATTTGATTATGGAGGAAAGGTCTGAAAGAATAGGGATTGATCAGCAAGCATTTGCTTTGAAATCAATCACCCAACAGTTTTAGTGTCTAAAGCCAATTATTACATTGTCGCCTTAGAAATATTTCCACTTTTTTTTGATATTGTGATGTGTTTGCCATTTCATTTTTGGACAATTACAAGTTGGAGTTGAATTCCAAATAATTATGTCCAAAAAATAATTGCATATATTGTTCTGAACAATGTAAACAACAAAGATACATAAAAGTGAAGAAGAGTTTTGTTGAATTGATGATATTAAAAAATGAGTCCTACAGATAGTGTCACTGTGTAAAAGTGAAATTATGAAGAAAAACATAATAAATTTGTTTTCTATTAGTATTATTTTGCTCCAGAAAAAAGTACTTATGAAGGTTTATTTTGAACTAAAGCCAAAATTTCTACTTTAAAAATTATAATTAAATATCAATTTTTACTATTGAAATGGTCACCTGAAGGTTAAAAATGATTTCAGCTAAAATCATTGTTGTGTTTACATGGTTTCCCAAGATCAATATTTTCAAGGCCGTGTGGGGATAATTCTTAAGGTCCTTGGCTTATAGTCTTGACTTTGGCATTTTGTATCTATGTCGTGCTGGGAAAAGGGGGTGAGAAAATCATAAATAATAGGTTATGATCAAATTTTTTCAAAATTTAGTATGATTGTTTCAAGGATAAAATGAGAAAAGTCATGAAAACACATTGCAAAATAGAAATAAAAAGCTAAACCTGCCAAGCCAAAAAAAAAAAAAAAACCCTCGAAATAATATTATACAGTATTCAATTGTATCCTATACTTCTGTACTAAGTAATTTAAGTTTTTTTTTTAAATAGAATTGATTCATCATTAAACAGATTTTTTTTTTTAAAAAAAAAACAGCTTACTTTTATTGTTGGGAAGGTTAATCTTGTCAGTTCACATGTTCCCTTAAGTTGTGCATATTAAAAGCTTTGATGCCAGGGCCGGCAATGGTTAATGTTTATGTAGTTAGAGACTCCCTGAACTTGCTTTCCAGTTGTTTCTATCACCTAGGTTGGGTTACATATCACACACAGTGGTGGCTGCCACATTGGTAGCACAAGAACTAAGAATAAGGCATTTAGCTTGACTCGCTTATGACTATTATAGCAGTCTAAACTTCTGTCTTGGCAATATTGCTTCTGTTTTAATTTGGACATGTTTATATCTGTAAACATTCTGAATTTAATACAGTCTATAATATTCATTAAACTCTCACCAAATATTTGACTGTACTACAGCAGCCATTTCCCATGGAATTGTACACCAAATGGTACCTCAGAGGCTCAGAGAGTTAACACTTGACCAATTCACTTCCAGGTTAGGATTTAAGCTTTGCAAAAAATTAGGCTCACTGAACATTAAAATCTAAATATTTTATAACTACTGAAAACAAATGATAACATCACAATGCCACAACAAAAACCATCTTTTCCACAAACTCATTGAAAACCAAAAGCTATAAGATTTAGAGATCTTCATCTCTGCTCACTGTACCTACTTTAAAATGTTATTAAATACCAAACTTGTGTTTTTCTAGAAGAAGACATTACTTAGCATTAATTTACCAGCAGGTTTGCATATCCATGCAATATGAATCATACCACAAGAGACCTAGACATTGCCCATAAATTATAGTCTCAGAAGGATATTAAAAGATATTCAAAGATAAACAAGAAGTTCCCAGAATACATACATATAAAGATTGCAAAAGCAAAATATTTTTATAAATTGCTCATGCAGAAATTTAGAACAAGCATTTCCTCACCCAAAGTGAATGAAGTAATTGGCAGAATAGTCAGAGAGGAGTATTTCCTCTAGTGGGTAGTGTTGTTGTCTCTTCAGAAAGTGCTTGTATGTTCTGATTCCCCAAGCGATGCTGAAAACCTCCTACCTAATGAGAGAAGGAAAAAATAAAAACAACCACAAAAAGTGGAGTTAGATGTTGGCAAAAGTGGCTGAGAATAGATATAAGTTAAAACTTTCTGACAGGGTTTCCTAATGTTGGGGCAGTCTTTTCTGAGGAGATTATGAAATGGTCTTATATCAAGATCTTTTAAGGTGTCTGATCAAGTTTTTATGTTTTTTTTAATGTGTATTGTTGTTAATACCGTACTATGAATTATAAAAACTGATATTTTAGTTTATAATTTTTAACTTATCACCATTATGTTTATAAATGTGTTGACATTATATGTATATGTATATGTAGATTTAAACATGGAATACGAACAGATATTTTAGTTATCTGCTTGTTTGAAATCAATGTTTTCATCAGAGTAATACATGTCATTCATTAAAATATCCCACACCTTAATTTCACAAGTTTTTACTCATATATGGCCTTGGGTAAATTACTTTGCTGGTCTATATTTTACTTATCTGTAAATAGGGGAGTAAATTAAATTAATAGGAAGAGTTCTTTTAACTCAAGATTGTGACTATATATTTCCAAGATTATCTATTTCTCAGAATAGGCTCAATAAATTTTTTTCACATTATGACATTTGTTGTCAACATATAGGTTCTTCTTAAACTAACAAATGACTATACACTCAAAACATTAACAGGATCCTGATTAGTAAATTGAGTTCATTAAGCCTCTGCCAGCTATGCAAAAGCACTGTTTCTGTTGAATATTTGCTGCCTCTAAGAATGCATGGAATACTTTATTGAGAAATGAAAGAATCCATTACTTAAAAATTATTGCTGCTTTAAACAATAATCCTCATACTTTACCCATGTTGACAATAAGGAGGTTAGAATGCTATATTTTGACTGGCTTCGCTTTGAAGAAATCTGAATCTTTTAAATTTATATTTTAATGAGGGCTACTTTCCCAGCCCTCTGCTGATATTCACATTTTGACCCCTGTAATGTACCTGTGGTTGCCTCAAGCTTATCTTTCCTCTGTTAATACAGAGACCTCTGAACTGCTCTGCTTGAATGTGAGCGGTATAGTTTTTCCCTTAACTTCCCTAAAGGACAACCAATTCCAGACTATAACATGCAACTAAACTTCACTGAGTTCTGGACATAATGGAAGGAATATACAATACAAAAAATAAAACTCTTAAAATGGAATATATGAAGAAATGATTATTTCTGTTATTTACCAGAAAAACCAATTATTGAGACCTTTCTCTTCAGTCACTGACCTACCTCTCTATTGCTTTGCTTGCTTATCTCCCAATAGTGAAATGGCTTTTTTCTTGTATCCTACCTGGTATCCAGGCTGTGGACTCCACTAAGACCCAGTAGAAACCCCTCGTTCCAAGTCTAAGTAAACAGAATAATTTACAAAGGTAAAACTCTGCCCACATGAAAACTTCCTCTACAGTAATAGGCGGAGATATTTAGACTAGAAGATACACATTTCAGTTAGAGATTTTAGCCTGGCTTTTGTCAAACAATAGAAGCAATCTTTCCTCAGAGCTGGTCTAAAATCTTTTTTTTTTTTTTTAAAGGAATGTTTCCTACTCCCTGTCTCAAAGACTTTAGGCACATATGCTTTCGTGGTTTTTTGTTTTGTTTTGTTTTGTTTTGTTTTGTTTGTTTTGTTTTGTTTTGCTTCAAATCTGAGAAGACAATGATGTTCATCAATTGCAATTTTGCTTACTCTTTTCTATCTCTTCTTTTTACCTTGGTCTATGAAAGATCTTTCAGTTGCTTTTGACACTGCTGACCACACATATCTCTTGATAATTCTGCTACTCCTCTTTTATTCCTGGTAATTATTTCCGTATTTCTTTCCTAGACTCTATGTTCTTTAAACAATACTGTTCCCCAAGATTCTTTCCTTGGTCCACATGATACTCTAAGATAATCTTATCTCCTTTGCTATCTTTAACTATCTTCTATTTGATTATTTCTAAATCTCCATGTCCAGCTCAGATTTCTGGTTTTAGTCTCTGAATTGTATTCAGTTGTAGGTTGAACACTTGTTACATCCACACATTTCCCAAACTAGACTCATCCACTATTCTTTCCCTTCTTTAAACATGCTGCTGCTTTTCTATTTTCTGTTGTGTTTGCTGCCCAGCCATCAAACCAATGGCTTCAGCCAGAGCCCTGGGTAACTTCTTTAACCCCCTCGCTCATCGTTCTTCCCAAAATCTGAACAAGCAATGAGTGTTGTTGCATACATCTGTGTGCTACATCTTTTTGAGCTCTGCTTATCCTAATTCTACTGCCTGAGGATTACCAAGCTGGGGCTCATCAAAATATGAGTAGTGAGAACTAGCAAATTAAGTGTTGTATATGGAGGCTACTAACATTTGTTACATTATCTATTTTATGACAACACTTATTTTTTTCCTTTTAACAGTGTACTTAGTCTTATTTTGAATCTATACCTTTTCACAATTGTTTTTGATTAGAATTTAGCTCTTCAGACTAAATTCACAATAAATTGAAAGCTAATTTTATGTGTATATATGTATATGTGTTAGTGTGTGTAATTTTTATTCTAGTCATTCATAATTTATTGTTTTATAAAAAAACAGCAAAGGTTAATTATGAATTTATGATTTTATATATATGCTGATTGAATGAAATTCAATTAGATTTTTATACCTGATAGCAAATGGAATTAAGTCTAATATGTGTGCTAATATGACTAATAATAACACCGATTTATAATTGCAAAGTGCAATTAAATTTTAATAGTTCGTCCCAATTTTTTTTTATTACAAAAACTTGAAGGTAGGATAAACAGTTACTTTTATCCTAATTTTACAGAGATTTAAAATAAGTCATAGTCAGACTGAATCAATTAGTAAGACTACACATTTGGTAATGGGGAAGGCTAGATGTACTTCCAGGTCTTCTGATTCCAAATACCTTACTTGGGTCACTATACCACTGAACCTCATATATGTACCTTTGTAACTGTAGGAATCACTCATGCACACTTACTATACTAACACACACTTACACTATATACCTACTGAAAATAAATTGTAGCAAATTAATTAGAATCTGTATTTTATAGCTATATATGCAGTTGGACAACAATATTATACCGTCATATGCTACATAATGCTTCAGTCAATGGCAGTCTACATATATAATACTGGTTCCACAATAATGGAGGTGAACAATTCTTACAGCCTAGTAACATTGTCACTCTCATAACATCATAGCACAATACATTACTCACATGTTTGTGGTGATGCTGGTGTAAACGAATATGCCATGCTGCCAAGTTGTATACAAGTATAATGCATATAAATATATACAGTACAAAATTCTTGATAATATTGATAAATGACTTACTAGTTTTTGTATTTGCCATACTATTAATCTTTATTTTAAAGTATACTCTTTCAACTTACAAAGAAAGTTTGCTGTAAAACTTTGTTATGCTGGCAGCAGTCTTGTACATCTCTTGTTTGTCTTGTCTTTGATTGCATCATTTTCTCTTGTGTTTGTTTTAATTTTGTGTTGTTTTGTGCAATAACATGTTGTACAAGCTTGTAGCCTAGGAGCAATAGGCTATACCATATAAACCTAGGTGTGTACCAGGCTGTACCATCTCAGTTTGTGTAAGTGCACTCCATGGTGTTCACACAAATTAAATCACCTAATGATGCATTTTCAGAACTTTTCCCATTCTTAAGGTAAATGGTTGTCTAGTAAACTCCAGATGTTTTTGCATTCTTTAGTGTGACGGGAAATAGAGTGTTTTGTTTAGGAAGACATTTTAATTGTGAATGGTGCACCCCAGCTTTTCGGAAAGAGTGGTTATATCAGAAGGAAGGCAAACTCTTGCATAATAAAATATTAGAACTCCTTAACCTGCCCTTTGGCTGCTCAAAAGAGATACAATCTGGTAAGAAGAAGGGCTCTAGAAGACTCTGAGAAGTGAATAGATGCGAGAAAATCTCTGCAGGGCAACAGCCATGTGGCAGCAGGCGGGGCTTAGGAAAGAGACTACCAATCAGTGAAGGCCTAGTTAAAGCCAATTTAGGAGTACTGCGTTAACAAGTATTAAAGGTTTTGTTTGTTTATTTTTCTTTTTTCTCAAACCTTTCTTTAAACCCTCTGTAATGACAACACTTAACAATTTGCACCAGAGTAGGAGGAGAAGGAGAGCTGTGTTCATACTTGAGACAAGGCAGTAAAGAAAGGAGCAGAATTCAGAGGTGGCAGCAGAACTGGGACAGCTGTTCAGAGGGAGCCGTGACAAGTATCAGCTAGCTACAGGGAAATGTCTCTCCCTTAAGTATGTTCAGAAGTACTGGGAAAGGCTCTGAATATTGTGTGGTTATCTGAGAAAAGGGCTTTGTTAATTTTATTTGCTCACAGAAATCTAAATACTTAGGGGCATTCAAATAATTTGCGTATATAAATGTGTGTGTATACACACTCTTTCACACACACATATATTTACATACACATGTGTGTATTACTAGAATATTTGTTATAAGGCTATGTTATTTCAAATGATTTTATAAATTTTTTTTTGTAATCAGTTTGTTGAATGCCTACCAAATACCAATGCTTTATATATTTTTACTCATTTTATTTAATCATTGAAACTATTCTATGATAGGAGGACTATTATTATTCCTATTTGATGGACAAACTGAGGTACAAAGAGGAGCTGATACTTAGGCCTAAAATATAAACATTTGAAATAATAGCATAGAATATGAGAAAAACACCAAAAATTCTGTGTAGATTTTAATAATAAAATCAAAATAGTCAAGGTATTGTAAAACTTTACACTTATTATATGCATACATCTTGATCAAAAGTAGATTTTAGATTTGCTGACTGGATTTGGGAATAGAAAATATTGTTATTCAGTTTTTTTATAACTTTAAATAGATTATAAGATGGCATCTAGGCAAATAGCAATTTTTCCAAGGTAGTTGGCCGTATAGGCTATATGATCTTTTGAACATATTTTTCCAAATTTTTTATTTCTAATTTGAGCATGGTTTTCAGATTTGAGTAGATTTGTCTAAGTGGTTATATAGGTTTTCATTCTTTCTTAAAAAAGTGATTCATAAAATACATATGAGTTTTGGAATAGTAAGAGCTTTTATTCAAATTACTCCTTCAATGACTTCACTCTCTCTTCTACCCCAGATCAACAAGTCTTCAACAATGTCCCCTTTTTGCTTTACATATTTCTTTTTGTTTACATATTTTGCACAAGATATTTTAGGAATAAACTGTATCTCACTTAGAAATAGGTGGTTTTGTTTGTTTGTTTGTTTTTTGTTCTAAAAACAATTGCTCTCTTCTTGTATGGTTTATTACCTTATATTTATAAAGGAGAAACCAAGTTTCGTCTGTGTATGCTACTTTTGCTTAACCTTTCCATCCACTCAGACCACACAGCCACATATGACAATGTGTTAATTCTCTCTTTGACAGATGGACTAGTCTTTGTTCCTAATTTCACTATAGCTTAATTTCTTAAGGTGAAGTGATTTTTGCAGCTTCTAAAAAATAGTTTCAACAAACATAACCCTAAATGTGTCAGCAAGTACATATTTTGATCCCCAAACTTGAAAGTATTTCCATGATTAGATTACTGTACTTTTTATCCTTCATGGCCTTCTGTTTTCAAGTAAGCTTTTTTACTTTTTTCTTCTCTTTAAAATTAAACTACTGAATATTTTTTTAAATTATATCCATTATGGAATACTTGGAACTAAAGAGTCAGAGATAAATGTACACATTTTCAGAATTATATAAACAGTTTATTGTAATTTAATAAGATGTTTTCCTCTGTTATTTCATCTATTATGTCATTATTGTCATTTATGTCATCATCTGTGTTTCTTATTTTCTTCTGAAGCATTTTAATTCTCTTAGCAAGTGCTGGTGTGTGTGTGTGTGTGTGTGTGTGTGTGTGTGTGTGTGTGTGTGCAGACCTCATTTTGATAAGTGCTATACCAAAAATTTATATAGTGCTTTTCAGTTTACAAAGTGATTTGCACAAACATCACCTTGTTTGAGATTCATAATAACCTTGTAAATTAGGATGTTATTATTATTTAATTTATTTAGTTTTTATGTGTAGGAAAACACTTTTATTAGGTAATGCAGAAGGCATTTGAATTGAAGACTTGTAAATTCAACCCTGATATCTGTTCACCTTTCCTCTCTTTTTTAAAATTTGTTCCTTTTCACCCAGTTTTTGGAATTATGTAGGTCAGTGTTGGAGACCAGCACATTAATTCCTAGCCATTACTTTACTAAACTGAGCCTTAGTTGACTCACTCAAAATAATATAGATTGTAATAACCAGATCGGAGCATTGTTATGAAAACTAAATGCAATAACGCATGTTAGAGTGTCTAGCATAGTAGCATCCAACCTATGTTGATTGCATCATAAATGCTAGATTTCTTTTCTCCTCACTGCTACTTAAATTTGATTTCTGTAATTTTTAAGTTCTTATTATGTTTCACCCAGAGTAGGCAAAAAAAAGTATAATTTTAAGATAAAAACGCAGCAGAGTAAACAAGACTGAAAACTGTGAGCAGTTTTCTGCAACATTAATGTGAAATTCAGTTTTTTAGTCTTTCCTGTAGGATATTACAAACTGAAAATAATTTGTGCTTCCACAAAAAATTATGTGCTATAAAATTGTGCTAAAATCCAAAGGCATTGAAGTTAATGAAATAGCTTATTTTATTCTCGTTACTGCAGTCTCCCAATTTTCTCAAAAACTTTCTCTGCATTAATGCAGGGAACAGAGGATGGGCAATGCCACAATAATTTATTTGAGTTTGAAATGTTTTTATGCTTATATCTCACTCAACATGAACATGTCTGATCTAATGAGGATTTAATAAAAAAATATATTTTGTTAACTAACTGGTGGATTAATGAATGAATCAAAAAAGATGGAATTAAAAAACTGTCCCATTTTTTTTACTCCTTTTCTCAATTTTTTTTTTCTTTCTCCATTCTATAGTAGCAATGAAATCTATCACATAGACTCAGATACATGCAGAAACTAACCTTAGCAAAGAATTCCTTGTGTTTCTTGTGAGGGAAGAGAGATTATGATAGTAATTAAATGTTTCAATTGAAAAATGTTGAGCTAATTAAGATTTTATTGAAATTCCTAAATATTGTATAAATCTATGATAAAAGTTAAATAATAAGCAGTAAAGGTATACCTTTTGTGTTGTAAAATGGCATTGATCCTTTCCTTTATCGTTTTCTTATTTTTGTATGCAAGACTTTCTTCAAGATTATGGATAAGTTCATCAATTTTCTAGCACTCTTATGGTTTTTTTTCTTCCTGCAAAACTTGACAAATTAATTTCCTTTCAAATGCATTAAGTGCTGGAAAGATAGCTATTTGAAACATTTTTTGAAGATTAATAATCTTTTATAGTGAACTGTCTTATACATTTTCTGATAGGCTATTGTTCAGAAGAGGGAAAGAAGGCATATTTTATATTAATAATAAGAAAAACAACAAAAGCTGCAGAGTGTATTGAGAAAACATAGCATTCTTTCTTTCCTTTTTTTTCTTTTTAGTCATTACGGTGCACAAGGTACAGACGTATTAAATACTAACACATAACTATATGTATATATGACTATGTAGCCTGATTGTTCAGCAGAAGTTCACAGAAGAAGGGGTGACATAAAGAGATCCACAATGTCTCATGAGGCAGAGTGAAACTTAAGGAGGAAGGTTGTTTAGAAAAGAGAATTACTATTTCCAGTGAGATATAGAAAAAAGACAGGGATGATGGATTTGGAAAAACTTAGTTATCAAGTTCTTCCTTCTATAGTTGTCATGCCAAGCAGAAATTCTGCTCCAAATCCCCAACCAGGATAACACAAGAAGTTGCTTTTAACTCAGATAAATCTTGGTTAGCTCTTTTGGGTTTTCAATTTCTCCTTGGCTTTGGATACACCTGACTTCAGTCACTGCTAATTTACCTTGATGTGCACCATCCATTGACACTTTCAATTAACAACAGGGTTGTGGCCCCAAATTCTATCCAATGGTTTATTTCCTCATACAATTTCTTAAGATCCTAGCATGGGCTAAATAAGTCAAGATTTCTATCACATTTTCTTTCACTGTATGTCCCTCATTGATTAGATCATTTTGTGAGTGTAGTTTCTTTCCTTTTTCTTTTTACATTTAATATTTTTCTCCCTCTATAATTAAGGTACAGTATTTATGTATAAGGAGTGAAATGGACATTCAGCCATATTTTTTCCCAAACTTGTATCCCTTTGTTTCTGCACCATTTATAAAATAATCTTTCTTTTTAATTGAAGTGGAAGTTTTTGATTGAAAGGTGAAAAGGAAAACAATTAACTTTCAGATTTCACTAGCTTTTTGTTTTTGTTACATAAGGAAGGTTCCACTCAGCCTCCTGAAAAATTCTACTTTAAATCAAAGTTTAAGTGCTCAACCTTGTCTCTGGATAGTTTCTCTGTTGCTTTTAAATAAAGGATATCTTATGAACATTTTGTTCTTTTGAACATTTAGTTTTATTCTTTAATATTTATTAACATTGTTATTTATAATTTAAAAATCAATTTATTATTAATTTCTCTTGAGCCATTGTTTGATTCATGTTCATGTTAAGAGTTTAGAAAGAAATATTTTTATTAATGATAATTTTCCTTAAAAACAAAGTATTACAAAAGAGAGGAATAATAGGATAAAATGGTTATTTGGAAACTAAGAAGGTATTAAAGACACCTTTGAGGCATTTAAGTTTAATATACTTAAATGATACATTTATTTTTAGGAAACACTCCCCAACCAATAGATCAGGCTCTGCCAGATGGTTGCTGCTAGAATGCTTCCCTCTTCAAACCTTCTCCTCCTCTGCATCATGCCCAGATTTCTAGCAAGGCAGTGGACCAGCATTCTCATCTTCTTTTCTATTCAGTGTTAATATTCTCATTCTCAATTTTACTCCTCTTTAGCTGATCTCAAGGATTAGGGAGGAGGTTAGGAATAATGCCTCTTTATATTAAAGGCTAGAAAAAATAAGCTTATAATCTTGGCAGTGCTAGCTAAGGGAATACTCAATAAAGGAAGTATCTTTGTATAATCTTAATATGGTCAGCTACTCTGAACTTCACTAGCATCCCTTTCCAGAGCATTTCTGTACCCAAAATCTGTTTTTCCCTGAAGTGAAGAGGACAATTATAATCATTAGAAGAGAATGCATAGGGTATAATTTGGGATCACCCAGTTCTTTGTCCAGCTACTTTTTCAGACCCACAGGTTGCGCAGAGGAAATGAATGGCGTGTAGCTAGACCTACCCAGTGAGAGAACATGAAATAGGCTCAAAATTTTTCTGCAGAGGTAAAATACAGAATAATAATTAGGCAAGACAAGAGGAACAGAAGTACAGGAATGGAGAGAATTATAATGATGGAAAGAAGAAAAAGGAAGCATGCTTACATTTTATAATAACCGACCAAAGCAATTTATGAAACAATACACCAAGCTCAGGATTAAAACCAGGCTTTCAATTAAAAAGAGGTGCTTAAGCATGTATATCTCTTTTTCCTTCTTTCAAAATGACCTTGAATTTCAGCATTTCAGTTTGATAGGTTTTGTTGCTGCTGTTTTTCTTTATGTTTTTCAGTCTACTTTGTTTAAAAAATATAACTGAAAACTATATGTATTGCTGTGTAGTTTGTTCTCAGGACAGAGACTAGGAACAAACCATTGAAAATCCTACTATAGATGATTGGCTAAAGAAACTGTGGCACATATATACACTGGAATATTACTCAGCCATAAGAAGAGATGAAATACTGCCATTTGCGACAACATGAATGGACTTCAAGTTAATCATGCTAAGCGAAATAAACCAGACAGAAAAATTTGGAAAATCACCTGAAATGACTTATGTGTGGGATATAAACCTAAAAGCAACAAATGAACAGGACAAACAAACAGAGACTCAGACGTGGACTATAGGCTAGTGGTTACCAGAGGGTAGGGCGTGAGGGAGAAGCGGGAGGTAGACGGGGTAAAGGGGTTCAAATACAGGGAGATAAGAGGAGAGTAAAGTGGGTAAAGGAGATCAAATATATGGTAGCTGAAGGAAACTGGACTTTGGGTGGTAAACACACAATAGAATATACAGATGTCAAATTATAATGTACACCTGAAAATTATATAATTGTATTAACCAATGTTATATGTTATTCCAATAAATTTAATTTTTAAAAAGTTTTTTAAAAAGAAAAAAAAGAAAACTCTGCCTCATTGATTTAAGGAGTTCTAAATACTCTGTAGTATCAAATGCAAAGGGTGCCACATGCTGGGCTTTCTCAAAGAAAAAGAAAATTAATTTATTCTTTTGCCCTTTGTGATAGGGTGGCATCTTTTTAATCCTCCTGGTAGTGACTCTTACAACTTAATGTGCATTTGAATCATCAGGAAAATGCTTAAGAGGCATTTTCTTCAAGTTCAATCCAAGAGACTTTAGGAAAGGATAACGTCCATAGTTAAAAAGCTCCCTAAGTGACTTGGACATAGGTAGTCCAAGGACCATACTTGGACTAACATTGTTTTTTAGAATGATAAATTTGTATCACAGATTTCAGAGGTACATTCAGGGCAGGTATTCTGTAGCTCAGGAATTACTACCAAGAATTAAACATATACAATAACAACAAGAACAACAACAACAACAACAACAACAACAACAATAACCACCACCAAATAGTTTAAAAACAAAGCAAATGGCCCCAAATCAAGCAAAACCCAATAATGGATTTTAAATATGTCCTTAGAGATAAAATGAAATATGATCAAATTCAGCTGCTGAAACACAGAGACCAACTCTAAATTAATATGGAGGATAATGGAAAACCTTTCAAAGGACCATAGCTGATTTTAGTTATTGATACCAAACTCTGTACTTTGGAAAGCATTATCAAATTTACACAGTATGTTAATTTGCCATATATGTGGCATACTGGGTAAATCTATTTTACTGATGCTCCTTTTATAATACTGTGCTATATTTTGTTAGATATATATCCTAATATATTTTATCTTAACTCAAGGTACTAACTTAAAAATATACTACCCCTCACTTTTCCTCCCTAACCTTCTCAATGGCATAATACAATTTTTTTTTTTACTTAAAAGTAGAAGACTGGGAGGATTTACTTTGAAAAATGATGATGGATGCTTCTGCCTGAGGACATGGATTCTGCCACTAAAGATGTATGATATCTAGAAAATCATTCAACCTTATCGAGTCTCAGTTTCCATCTCTGTGAATGGGGGCAGTGGATACTGGAAGATTTCTGTGGTCCTTTCTAATGCTAAACAAGAATGAAAATGTTCTAAGTACTCTAATCTGTTTCCTCACTTAAATCTCTCTACAACCCTTCATCTTTAATGAGGAAGGTTGTTATTAGAGATAAATTGAAAAAGAGATACATTTAACAGAACCTAAACTCATGCCACCTACCAGTGGCAATGCTGAATTCTAACCCACCTGTTTTTTCACTAGCTAGAGTTGGGTTCTGAGCCCTCTGCCTTATTTGTGATTGCTATGTCCCAGGCTGTCTGCTAGAAATTGACGTGTGAAAGGGAGGGGAGAGAAATCTATGTTTCAATCATAAAAGGCTGCAAATTTACACAGTTACAAGGAAAGTTACTGCTGGGCTTTCAACTACCCACTCTAGAAAGTGGCTGCTATTCATGCCTCTTGCCATTAGGTGGAGCAGTTGAAGAGTGGGAAATAGCGTTTCCAAGTGAAGTGATTTATACTCAACGTTTTTCTCAGTCTGAAATTAAGTGGTAAAAGATACCCTCCTCTTATAGAGTCCAAACTCTTACAGTGGCCAGACTCTTAGTTTCTTTTCTAAGTTCTGTGTAGTGAGGAAGAAGGGGCACATGGATGATAAATACAATAGAATACTGCAGATTTTAATGTTAATATAAAATTTCCAGTTAGGATTCAAAAGTCAAAATGGACTGTGAAGTCAACTTATGCCTAGAAGAATAAGTAAAGTGTGTGAGGTTGGGGGAACAGAATAACAAGTTTATGGGAATCCAGAAAGTGGAACAGAGCCATGACAGTTATTGCAAGGTCTCTTTTCTATGCCTATTGATTTCCTTTAGCATCCACGGTACTGAACTATTCTCTCCCTCCACTTTCTTTTTGAAAGATTCTTGCCAATTAATTTACCAGACATCTTAATGGATAATTCATTAAAAAAATCTTTTGTGCCAAGTATATCATGATGAATTTTGAATGCTAATGTTACCTGGGCACTGCTTCGAAGTGTTTTTATTGACCTACTCATATATTTAAGATATTTTTGTAGAACTTAAAAAATGATTTAGGAAAAATTTCAAATCAGCCCTTTAAAAAAATAGAAACTTTAAACTTTTATTTGCCAATGTCAAACTTTTATTTACTTAGTGTAAAGAGTTAGACATGTGAAGAGAAAGATAAGAATATTAGGGGCTAAGTTATGTGTGCTGAGTTTCTTTAAAAATAAAATCCACTGGAGTCATAATACTGAAGATATTGGGAAAATAGTAGATTTGGAAATGTATATTTCAGGTCAAAGAAATTTTTCATGAGATGCAGAAATGAGATTTGGTGATTTAGAAAAGAAGGATTAATGAGGAAATCAACTCAATAAATGCTTGAATAAATAAATGATCTAGTTAAAATGTTTTCTCACTTTTCCTAATGTAGTTTTTGTTAGTACCTTTATGTGAAATAGTTAAAAGTCCCTGCATAGAGTATAACTGTTGATAATTCCAGATTCTTAGTAAATTTGCATAAACTTTTCAGAAGACTACAAAATAGAAGAATGGCAAAATTTGATAAAAATTTATAACATTTCAAATGATGCTAATTTGCACATGCATGTGCATACACACATACACAAAACTTGGGAGTAGACTGAATTTTATAATGCTATAATTTTAAATGGCAACTAATATCACAATCAAATTCTCCTGAAAGTTTATTTCTTTATTTTTAAGAAACTAATTCAAGAGAAAGATGAGACTCAGTTTTGACTGCTATGCCCAGTTGAGTAGTATATGGTGCTAATTAAGATAATAATAGAAATATTGAAATATTTATTGAGTTCTAAATACATACTAGGCACCCAGGTGAGCATGCAATTAATTTATGTAATTCTTACAATAACCTTATGAGATTGGTATTATTAATTAGCACCATTTTTTTTTTTCATCACAGTGTAGATTCCCAAACTATCTGGTTTTTATACAGAGAAAAACTAACTTAGTGGTCAAGATTGATAATTAAGACCAGTTAGTTCTTCACAGATGTGTAAATAGAAAAGCCAACTTGCTAAGATTATCTGGGTATACATATACCTGGGCATACAGTATTCAAGTATGTGTATGTAATAATATAACACATTATTATTGACAGGAAAAAGCTAAGTGTATGAGAGCAGTCATATAAGTTAGAATACACAGTAGTTAAATATTGTCATACTTTTTGAGAAGAAAATAAAATCTAGGAAATTAAAACAGTTTATATTATTTTTGTAGTGTCATAATGAAGATGTTAACTATCTTTTTTGAATCATGATTTAAGAGAGAAGAGTTCTACAAATGAACCAGCAGAAAAACAAACAGAACATTCATAAATAGTTTTTCTTAAATTTTATTTCATTAAAGAGAGTTTTCTTTAACTACTTGTCTGAAATAGCACACTCTTTATTTTTTGAGTCTTCATCTTTTAAATTTTTTTCCTGTAGTACTTTTTACAATCTGACACATTTCATGATAGTTTGATTGTTCATGGACTGTTTCTTCTCCTTAGCTTATAAAGGCAGGGAATTTCATTGCTTTGTTCACTGATGTTTCTCTAGAGCCTAGAACACTACTTGACACTTAGTAGATGGTTAACAAACATTTGAATAAATAAGTGTATCAATGATATAAGAAAATTCATGTGGCTTATAAATCATTGAAAAATACTCTGCTAGAAACCAATGAGAGGAAAAGAAATCAAACAAAAACAATTAACATTTTCATGTATCTATGTATTAAGCATATGCAAAAAGATGTGTACCCAGTGCTCATAAGGGTGGTAAAACAGACATTCATACTAAATTGAAAAGCAGCTTGCTAGAAGGTATTTTGGAAATATATATTTTTAAAAATATTTCCTACCACATTTTAATTCTATGAATATGTTCAGGAAAGAAATCTAAAATTAAAAAGCAGCCTTTGTTGCACAAAAGTTTTTGCTTCAACTCTATTTAGTAAAACAAGTTTAAAAAATTCTAAATTCTTGAAGGCAGAGAGTATAGTCAAATTATGATACATCACTGTCATGGTATATTATACAAACATTAGAAAGTTGGATTTACTAAGAATTTTTAAACATGAAAAAACTGATGCTATGAATTCAAATTAATTTTAGAAACAGTGTGAAAATTAGAATATATAATATTATTTTTAAAGCATACATAGAAGTAATGGGTAGAAATTATACCAAAATATAAACAGAGACCAGAACAAGTAGGATTATTGGTTATTTTGTATTATATTTCTCTATACCTTTATTTTCTAAGTTTTCTAGACTGAACTTTAATATTTAATTTAATAATCAGAAAAAATAATTTACAAATATTTTTAAATAACTAAAACTAGTAATAACATAGAACTGATTATGTTTTGGACTTAGGCTTTACATGAAGAAATGAGTATAGCCTAGCATTACTTTTATTATCTAAAAAAACATATGTAACTTAAGAATTTCTAAGTAAAATTAAATTTTAGCTTATCACTGGGACTTTTAGGGGAGTGCTTACCATAAGGGTAAGAAAACCTAAACTCTAGGGATATTAGCATATTCCTCCAACCATCAAAGATATTTTTAGTTTTGGATTTCGGTCAGTGCAAAGAGATGAGTTACTTGATTTAGTAACTACATACATTCTCATTATTTAGGACTAGTGAAATGGTTGTTGAGTGAGCTTAGGAAGAGACTGGTAAAGGATATTTAAATTTGATGGACACCATGGTGAAAGGCCTGGGTTATAAGGCCTTAGAAGACAGTGGGACCTGCCATAAAGTGGTAATAGCAATAATTACTATGGTTCTTGTCATGTCTCTTCTCGATTCCAGACAGAAGGTTCTTTCTGGCCTCTTTCTCTGTCAGCTTTGAAGACTCTTTGATTCTTGGATTCTTAGACACATTTCCATTTCTGGTTCTGCCCCCAGCATCTCTGGTACCTAAAATGACCAGATTTGCCACACAAATTTTTCATTCTCTCATAATCTGTGTCATTGACCAGAGACTGTGAAACTCAGCCAGTACAAGGGAAGCAGCCAAAGCACAACATTTAATAACAAGGCTCCCCTAAAATTTGATTCATTTAATTCAAAGCTGTATGAGCTATTGGATTTGGTTCAAGAACATATCTTAATTCTTGGGCTGGTTTTCAGACCTGTAGAAATGAAAAGTCTCTGAAATTAAACTTGAGTGTTGAGATAGAGGAAAGATGCAATAAGAAAATTTATTCTACCTGAACTTCCACAGTTATAATCTACTATCCAATAATTTTTTGAGTCAAGGCTCTAAGTGTTATGAATCATTTCCACATAGTCTAGCTCAGTGTCTGGCATATAGTAGATAGTTGATAAATATTTATTAAGTGAATTTCAAACACTTAATTTTCTGTTTCTAATTCATTTGTTTAATGGAGCCATATCGTCTTAAAGTAATGACATAAAAAATACAAAACTCCCTCCAGACTTAAATCCTAAATATGTAAAGAATTACTGTAGCTCAATAAGAATGACACGAACATCTCAATGAGCAAAAGATGAAGAGGCACTTCACAAAAAAGGATATCCAAATAGTCAATAAGCATGTGAATAGGAGCTCAATTTCTTCATCAAGGAAAAACAAAATCATAATTCATATCACTACACGCAGGAATCATTAAAATTAAAATTAAAAAGACAATATCTAGAGTTGGCAAGAATGAAGAGCAACCAGAACGCTCAGTCACTATGTGTGAGAATGTATATTGGTAAGTTAGCTTTGCAAAACTGTTTGGCAGCATTCATTAAAGCTCAACATGTTTATAGCCTATGACCCAGCAATTCTACTAAATACTTTTCAACAGAATTGCACGCAATGTTCATCAAAAGACTACAAAAAAATTCTCACAGCAGCATTATTTGTAATAGACAAGAGCTAGAAATTAACCAATTGCTCAAAAAAAAAAAGCGAATGACTAAGTTGTAATGTATTCACTCAGTGTAATACTAATCAGCCATAATAAATGAATTACAACTATGTTACAATTATTGATCAATCAGATGTAAGGTTGCCAGGCACAAAAGGGAGCCTATGACCTGATTCTATTTACATAAAGTACAAAATAAGCACAAATACTATTTTGATGCTAGGAAGCAGGGTAGCAGTTACCCTTAGAAGTGACTAGAAGGGGAAACATGGGGACTTTTGGGGTGCTGATAATATTCTATTCTTTTGATCTGGGTGCTGATTATTTGGTACACTCTTTATAAAATTTTATTGAGCTTTACACTTATTATTTGTGTTCTTTTTGGCATACATGTTAGCCTTCAATAAAAAGTTAAAAGAATTTTTATTTTTTAAAATTAACTCATCAAAATCTAATGTGAACTTATATGATCATATGAACATAGTCCCAGAATGTGACCTTATAATGCCATGGGAAACACTATGTCTTAAAACCCTTGCCTGAAACATTTATGATGTTTTAAAATAGAGAATATAGAGAATTTTTAAATATATATTTTTATTTTCAATTACAGTTGGCATATAATATTATATTAGTTTCAGGTATACTAGATGGTAACTAGACATTTATATATTTTATCAAGTGATCACCTCGATAAATCTAGTCCTCATCTGACACCACAATAGTTATTACAATATTATTGACTATATTCCTTATGCCCTACTTTACATTCCCATGACTGTTTTGTAACTACCAATTTGTACCTCTTAATCCCTTTCCCTTTTTCACATACTTCCACTAAACCCCTCCCATCTGGTAACCATCAAAATGTTCTCTGTATCTACGAGCTTGTTTCTGTTTGTTTATTTTGTTCTTTAGATTCTACATGTGAATAAACTCATATGGCATTTGTCTTTCTCTGTCTGACATACCACATTCAGTATAATATCTCTAGGTCCATCTATGTTGTTACAGATGGCAAGATTTGGTTCTTGTTAATGGCTGAGAAATAGTCCATTGTATATATGTAATAACTGTTCTTTATTCATTCATCTATCAATGAAAACCCAGGTTGCCTCTATATCTTGGCTATTGTTACTAATACTGCAATAAATATGAATTCACGTGCCCCTTCAAAGTAGTGTTTTGGGTTTGTTCAGATAAATACCCAGAAGTGGAATTACTGGGTCCTTCTTTGTCTCTTGTTATAACTTTTGTTTTAAAGTCTATTTTATTTGGTATAGGTACTGTTACTCTAGCTTTTTTCTTTCCATTCCTCTACTTTCAGTCTGTGTGTCTTTTGATCTGAAGCGAGTCTCTTGTAGGCAGCATATATATGGGTCATTTTTTCTTATCCATTCAGCTACCCTATCTTTTGATTGGAACATTCAATCCATTTACATTTAAAGTAATTGTTAACAGATATGTAGGTATTTCCATTTTATGTTTATATTTTTTATTTACTCCTTCCTCCTCCTCCTCTTCCTCCTCCTTCTCTTCTTCTTCCTCCTCCTCCTCCTCCTTCTTCTTCCTCCTTATTCCTTTTCTTCCTTTTCCTCTCCTTGAAGTAGCCCATCTAACATTTCTTATAATACTGGTTTGGTGGTGATGAACTCCTTTAGCTTTTTCTTGTCTGGGAAGCTCTTTATCTGTTCTTTCATTCTTAATGATAGCTTTCCTGGGTAGAGTAATATTAATTGTAGGTCCTTGCTTTTCATCACTTTGAATATTTTATGCTAATCTCTTCTGGCCTATAGAGTTTTTATTGAGAAATGAGTAGATAGTCTTATGGGAGCTCCCATGTATGTAGCTAGATGCTTTTCTCTTGTAGCTTTTAAGATTTTCTCTTTGTGTTTACTTTTGGCATTTTAATTATAATGTGTCTTACTGTGGGTCTCTTTGGGTTTATTTTATTTGGGACTCTCTGTGCTATCTGGGCTTGTATGTCTATTTTTTCACTATTTTTGTCATTTTTTTTTCTAATAGGTTTTCAATTTATTGCTCTCTCTTCTTCATCTGGTACCCCGATGATGTGAATGTTGGTATGCTTGATGTTGTCCCAGAAGCCCCTTAAATTCTCCTTATTTTAGAGTCTTTCTTTTGTTGCTGTTATGATTGGGTGTTTTCTGCTACCTTATCTTTTAAATTGCTGATTTGATACTTTGCTTCATCTAATCTACTGTTGATTCTCTCTAATGTATTCTTCATTTTGGTTATTGTATTCTTTGTTTCTCACTGGTTCTTTTTAATGTTTCTATCTTCATTTTTACATTTTCTCTTTGTTA
Organism: Macroglossus sobrinus; assembly: GCA_004027375.1. NCBI lineage: Eukaryota > Metazoa > Chordata > Mammalia > Chiroptera > Pteropodidae > Macroglossus > Macroglossus sobrinus. The sequence goes on along the minus strand of PVKZ01000105.1, from coordinate 738,744 downwards.
AAGTTCTCACTGAGTTCATCTACTCTTCCCCTAAGTTCCTTGAGCATTCTTATAAACCAGTGTTTTGAACACTGTATCTGGTAGATTGCTTGTTTCCATTTTGTTTAGTTCTTTTTCTGGAGATTTATTCTGGTTTTTTTTTTTTTTTTCATGTGGGACATGTTTCTTTATCTCCTTACTTTGGCTGCTACCCTGTGTTTGTCTCTATGTATTAGGTAGGGGTACTATGTCTTCTGGTCTTAGTAGAGTGGCCTTATGCAGTAGGTGTCCTGTGGGGCCCAGTGGCAGTCTTTCTTGTTCACCTAAGCCAGGTGCTTCAGGTATGTCCCTTATATAGGTTGTGTGCCTTCCTGTTGTATTTGAGCCTTGGTTGCTGTTGCACATCAGTGGGAGAGATTGACTCTTGGGCTGGTTGGTTGTGAGACTCTCTGGTGACTACAGCAGAGGAGCTAACCCAGTGCAGCAGGATTTGTAGGGGCTAACTGAGTGCAGCAGGATTTGCTTTAGTAGGGCTCTGTTGCCTGCTCAGTCTGTCCTTTTGGTGTGTTGTTCTCTAATGATGCCCTGGGTGGTGGTCCAGTTCAGTCTAAAATCAACCACCAGGTATGCTGGCCTCAGGGCTTCCTGGGAGGGACCCCACCACAGGACAAGTTCAGCTTCATTCTGTGCCCTGCCAGGGCTACTTGGCATGAGGCACCAAGCAATCCACAGATGGTTTCTACCCATGGTGGGCTTGGAAATACCTCAAGAAGCCAAGCCATGAACTGAGGTCAGCTGTCATTAGTGCTGGACTTGGAGAAGCTCAGCAAAATGTATGGGACATATAGAAGCCAGATTATGCTTGTTTAGGTTTTGTGAACCTTTGAGAGATTTTGAGAAAGTCTGCAGCATGAGCCAAGACTGGCTGTTTATATGGAAAAGCCACTAGGAGTGGTAGCTTGTATTAGCTCATAATTTGGGTGTGGCAGGATCTCAGGAAACCACTAGGTCAGGATGACCAGTCTTAGCCATGTTAGTGGAGACTTAAGATATTGTGACCTCCTGTTTCTTCAGGCTAGGTGGGGAGAAGGCCCAACAAAGAAATAGTGACCCTCACCAGCACTCTGTCTGGGAGAGAGCTGCCCCTCCAGCTCTTGCCCTGAGATTGGACAATTCAGTTATTCTCCATATGTTTTTGGCATTCTTTAAACCACTGGCCCAGCATCAGAGCCCAGAGTGACGGAGTCTGTCAACAAGTAAGTAAAACAACTGGACCTCCAAAGGAATGCCTGGGACTCCTGGAGCCCTCCACCCTGTCCAGCCACAATCACTGATTTCCACATTCACATTTTTTATGGACTTATCTTCCTGGCACTGGAACCCTGTACTGGGGAGCCTGGCATGGGGATGGGACCCTTGGGTCCTCTGGGGAGACCTTTGCAGCCAAGATATCTCTCCCGATTTTCAACTGTCACACATGGGTATGAGACCAGCCTGTCTGTGTCTCTGCCCATTCTACCGGTCTCAAGGTGCCCTCTTCCATGTGTCTTTAGTTGTTCAGCTAGACTTCAGGCTGTTTTCAATGGTGGTTATTCTGTAATTTAGTTGTAATTTTGATGTGGTTGTAATAAGAAACAAACACAGAGTTTTCCTACTCTGCCACCTTGACTAGAGATTCTGAAGAGAGATTTTTGAAGTTTTTTTCTTCTCTATGAGCTTATTTGCTGACCTCCTAAGTCACATTAGGATGGGAACTTGTACTTTGTTAGAGGAAATAAAACCAACATAGTTATCAAATAACTAGAGTAAATTCCCATATAATCTAGATTGTGAATTGCCAACAATTCTACATTTTGAAAGATTAAGTGGGTTTTTAACAATTGTTTTAATGTTAGAAATATAAAACTTTGTCAGTGCTCCTGCATCCCTCAAAGTGTCTTTATGAGCTATTTCCAAGCCCGCATTTATGAGAAGAGGCTGTGGTGCATGAATACAACCATAATTTTACCTGCATATATAGAAATTCATAAGGTTGCCTAGTTGCCTATTATTGTATACCCACAGATTTACCAACCCTCAGGTTTATAGTTGAAAAAGAATGGGAATGCATGGCCATACTCTGAAGGAGGTATGTGAAATTTATTATTAAGGCCAAGTCTTTTACTTTGTTTAGATGCAAACCTAGTAGTCAGAGACTTTGTCATATCTATTTTCTGTAAGGTACATTCTGTACTTGTCAAGATCAATAACTGGTTTTATAATGACAGCACAGAATTCAGCCTTTAGGATAGAAATGGCTGCTTGTTTACCTTGTGAAAGTACTTCTTCTGACACTCTCAGACCAATGAGCATAGATTTATCTCTTGGGAACATTTTTTTAAAAAACTGACACCAATTTATCTTGTTGTGTAAAATCTCTGCCAACTATTCTGTTATTTAATATAATAGCAATAATAATACATGACAAATTTTAGTATTTTATGGTTCACAAAATATTTTCCACATTAATTGTATCATTAAACAAAATCCTATAAAGTGCATTTCATGTGTTATGTAATTTCATGGAAGAGGAATCTGAGAGTCAGAGACTGAACTTAGTACACACAGCTAAGAAGTATTAAAGCCAGGCTTCCAAACCCAGGCCAGAGCTCTTTCTATTTTACTTTACCCCTGTAAGATTTATGGTTATATTTACCTCACATATAGGACTATGGAATAAGAATTATTGATTGAGTGTATTATTTAGTTGATTCAATACATATGATGTGCTTCCTGGCCAAATATTGGGCTGAATGTTGGAGATAGAATGGGGAACAAGATAAAGCAGTCCTATCCTAATGGAGCTTACAGGTAGTAGTGGGAGTGCAGACAAACAACTGAGCAATTAAAATAGGCAAGTACTACCTGTATGTATCCTCTTGTATGCATTATGCTAGGATATACATAGGGTACCATAGGAATATACAGGAAGGACACAGAACCCTGGTTTGTTATAATCTTTCACTCTGTGTCTATATTCTGTTAATGATAGCAGAAAATAAATCTACTAGATATTCTAGATGCCTAGTTGGAAGAGAAAAGTAATATTTGAGAAACATGCTTGAAAATTACATATAGTGAAAAAAGAAAATCATAACTCAATAAAAGTAGCCATTAGGCTGAAGGTGAGTGGTCATGTTTCAGGGTCTAGATTTCAAAATCTATTCCTAAAAAGGAAAAGAAGGGGAACAAGAGTTTACAACAAAAATCAAATTAGGCTTAGCTTTATTAACCATAGTTTTAAACATAGACAGCTCTCAGATATCATCAACCACTTGTGGCAAAACATTACCTCTTTGTCTACAGCAAATGTTCTTCATCTCTCTTTACCTTGCCTTGAACATATCAATACTACCTAAGACTTTTTTTTTTTTTTTTTATCTCTGAAGGGCTGCAATGTAAATAAGAATTTAGGTTTTTCATTTAGGAATATCTTCATGGCTGGCTCATAAGATGGCCAGGTTCTATCCAAAGCTCTTTGAATTTCTGGTTAAATGAAAATATCTACTAGAATTAGGTTATACAAATCTATGAGTCAGTTACTTATATGTGCATTCCACTGTAAGTTCTCAATAGCCAACACCTTGTTCTTAGTGATTGCAGGAAGAAGGTAACTGCTGAGGAAAGTACTTTTGAACCTGAGGTCTTTGGAAAGTTTTCAAGGAATCCTTTGACTCTGATAAAAGTTGTGCAAAATCGTAATGGTTCATTTGTACATTATCCTGAGGAATGCATTCTTATCTTTCATGAAAGGCTTAAGGGGACCTGTATGCCCTTACCCCTCATACCCTCCCCTCAAAAATGTTAAAAACCATTTGAACATCAGATTATTTGGACATATCATAGAAAAGGGACATCTTAGGAAACAGTTTTAGTCAGCCTCTAAGATGGCCTGCAGTAATTCCTTTTAATAGTGTACCAGGGTTTATCTCTGTGACTAATAGAAAACAGCAGAAATAATGATACAACACTTCTAAGATTAGGTTATAAAAGACTGTGGCTTCTATTTTGGGGGTTCTTTCTCTCTGTCTCTCGTCACTCATTCTGGAGGAAGCTAGCTACCAATTTATGAGGACACTCAGACAGCCTATGAAGATGCCCACTTGTAAGGTACAGAGGCCTTTGGCCAATAGCCAGTATGGAACAGAGGTTTTCCAATAACCATGTGAGTGACTATAGAAGGATTTTCCAGCCCCAGTTTAGCTTTGGCATGACTGCAGCCCTAGCTGGCAGCTAGACTGCAACCTCTTAGGAGACCCTGAGTCACAATCACATTGCTACACTGCTCCTGCATTCATGATCCTCAAAACTGTGTGAGATAATAGATGTTATCTTTTTAAGCTTATATATTTGGGGATAATATATTGCACAAGAGATACCTACTGCACATTATCTTGACTAATCATGATAAATGCTGATCTTCCCCATTAATTCTGGTAAATTAGAGTTGGAAGTAAGAATATGGAAGTCATATTCTTTCATCTTGTTGGTCAGTAGGGTGGTGTGGCCCATTCATAGCTAGCACTTGATAACCATTGTGATCCACACAGCAAGAAACAACCTCACGACAGAACAAACACGTTTTTTTTAAAGCGATTTCTGTTTTTTTTCTTTTACAAGGCACCCGTTTTCAAATGTATCCTGGAGAAATCTTTCTTATATTTCCTCCAAGCATAATCAATTCAGCAGAGAATTTATGCTTTGCCAGTGATCATAGGAGGTACTAATATAATCTTTTTTTTTTTAAGCTGTAGGGCCTCTCATATTCCTCCAATAGATTTCACAGCTGTTAGTCTGCTGTAGTCGTGGCCTGCTTAAATTGTGTCACATTGAATGGTGCTCGTTCTGGCAGCAATCTGTGGAGAAACTTGCAGCTTGGAAAGTAGCAAAAGGAAACAAAGCAGATCAATTTTGTGATTATTGATCATAACAAAGAAATAATAAACTACTTAGTAAAATAAGCACTATGCTTTCAGTGAAAGTAGCTTAATAAAATGGATGGATTCTTCAAAGAACAATTGTTATCTTTTCCTTATCATGACTGTGGTTCCTTCTTTATTAGAAACCCAACTGATCCAGTTCTTGGGCTGTCAAGGGCATTTTTCTAAAGCAGTATATTAAAACTTTAAGGATTCATTAGTGAAATATGCAACCAATCAGTTGACGCAAATGTATTTTTAAAAGAAAACATTTCAGAATAAAATATATAAAAAGATAAGTAATTTTTTTGGTTTAGCTTTTTTTTTTTAGCTATATGTATATTTTTATATCTATATCTACTACATGAGAAACAAAATGTATTTATTTTATTTCTTTGCTGTGCGTTGTGGTCAAAACACTTAAAAGCCACTGTTCTGTAGCATTTTGATTATGAAAACACAAAAAAATCAGATTTTGAGAACTATTCCAGTGAGGGACTCTTTAGTGGTGGGAATGAGCCCTGGTTATAATACCACATAAGGATGGAGTGAGTTTTCCTGGAGAGAATGCATATTTTACTCACAATCATTCCAGAAAGTTCCTAATCTTTAATCTAGAAAAGAGACCCTGTTTTGAAGGAGGGTGGTATATGTGGAACAAGGGTCTTTTTCCTTCCATTGGTTCCAGAAGAATGTGTGACTTGTCTATAAAGCATGGAATGGGCTAATGTGGTGCCTGGCCTTGTGGCTGTAGCCATGAGCAACCATAATCAGTGGCCGCAGTAGCTGATGAGAGTGTAATGTTTGCAGAGTCATTAGCCTTAAGGGGTCACACTTCAGACACCATAACAAGTAGAGAGAGGAACTGAGACTAACCCTTAAATAAAGGGAAAGTAACGTTCCCTCCATGAGCCTGAACAGAGAGCACTGGCAGCAGAGCAGAGGAAGCTGAGCTCAAGAGTCTGGGGGTCATTCTCACAAAGACAGCAAGTCTAAGAAACTGGAGAGAATGTTCCAGAGTCCACATGAGGCATAATCTTAGAAAATGCCAAGAAGGGACTGGCTGGTAAGTCAATGAGACCAGGATGGGGCCTTAGATAAAAATTAATATCCAGCAAGTGAGCTCATGCTGCCTATCAAGGAGTAGATGTTAGAGCTACGTTAAGTGATTTCCTTTGCACATAAAGGTTCTGAACTTCATGCTCCTCTTTTAAGAGGTAGGTCTCAGGACAGACTGCAGAACATCTGAACACAGAAGGTCTGGGGTGATTCTTTTGTTAGCACGATGCTGAGAGAGTACTAGAGAGAGGGGAGTGACAGCCTTCTAGGGTCAGCTCAATCTCATAGTCATCATCACAACAAAAATAAATCTCTAAGCTTATAATATTACATCATCCTCTTTCTCTGAATCGAGTACTATGTTTTCTTTGGGGCCCCTTTTAAAATATAAAAGACATATGAGGGGTTATATACTTTTACATTAATGAGTGAATAACGTGCTTTCTGAAATGAGTCGAGAGTCAGTGAGTACTTGGTAGGGAAGGGGAAAATGGTGAAGAAAAGGGTCAATGAGGACATTCTTTGCCACATTGCAATTTTCTCAGGGCGCTGGCCTTGGCATTGTTTGTGTGAATGGCTCTATCTGCTCTTGGGTAGTACAGTCACATCCTGCAGGCTGTGCCTGGGGGATTGGAGGTGGGGGGACACGAGTCCAAGGAAGAAATTCTGTATGAGATGCAGATCGATCAATCAGCCAGACACATTTATAAAACATCTGCTAGCGGCAAAATTCTGTGCTGAGCAACAAATGGAATTCCTCAAAAATTTATTATCTGGTTGAAAGATAGGGTATATGTAGCAAAGGATACCTAATAATAAAAGGCAAGTGAACATTTATTTATAAAATATTTAAGTAGATTTTAAATGAGATTTTTCAGCCAAAAATTTTATGATGTCATTTTTTTCTGAGTCAAATGCCAAAATATCTCAAATTTTGACCTCAATTACTTCTGTTGGCAAAATGTAAACAGTATTCACTCATTCACTAAATTTTTTTCACCAACTATTCAGATTATTGCTGTAAAGGCTCTGTGCTAGGTACTTTGGGAGACAGGAAAATTTTAAAGCACATGTGGACACTAAGACTCTCCAAGTACCTCTCCAAATTTTGTGAGGCTTTCAGATATGAACAAAGTTAATCTGGGTTAAACAAGGTTTTTGAAGTAAAAGTAGAACAATTGTAAATAAGCTAAAATTTCATGGATTTCACTGGAGGCAATGTAGAAATGACCCTTAAGTAAATTAGAACTGGTGAGAACCTTGGTAATTAAAGTTTCTCCTCCAAGGCTTGGCCAGCATTCAGGAAGCAAGTATAGTTTATAACAGGGTCTCATAAATAAACATAGAGCTTGCCAGTCCCTGGAGAAGGCGAATTCATTCTTGACTGTGCTACAAGCAGGACTCAGAGATAAGTGATGACCCTCTTGTCACCCTGACAGAAAACATATTAGCTTCTTTAAATGAAGAATTAGAGTGATTTCAGTGGTACAATTATAAGAAGTGACTACTGAGACTTGCATACACCATGCTTATTTAAATGATGTTTTAGGAAAGAACATATGCTACTATTAAAGAGTTATGATGGAACAACTATAATCCCATAAGGTAAAGCTCATTTAGAATATTCATGTTTGCTTTCAGATGCGAGTCCATTACTTATGTGGAATAATTAAATGCCTCTATAGTTGTCTATTCCAGGGGAAGCTCTTGAATCTTTTGCCACTTTTGTGCCCAAAATTATTAATTATTTCAAGTTTGAGAGAATTCCATTTGTGCATGAAATCTGTGATGATATTTAAATTGGTCCAGTTAATTCATTGGCCAGATTTATTGAGTCCCTGTTATCCTCAAAGTATACAGTTTGTGCAGTGTGATGTATGCCTTTGGACAAAGGCAAAATTCTGTCTCTTTAGGTGCTGAGGTCTAGTTAGGAAGAATGGCAATTACAAAGATATCCAATTCCAAAGCTGAGGGAGGAAAGAAAGATTGATGTTAGTTGGTATTGTCAAATGGGTAAGTGAGTAATTGAACTGAGATTTGAGAAAATAGAATTCCGGTTGTCTTATTTGGGGAGAAGGGCCCTTCATTGGGAAGGTAATAAAATGAATGATGGCCAGAATCAAGCTAGGCAAAAAAGCTTGTTAATGGAATAGTGGTGAGCAATTCAGAATAGCCAGAGGTCATCTTACTGCAGTGCTCCCTAGAAATCCCCCATGGCTGTCACTGCATACCTTGTCTCATTCTCTCATAGCCCTGTCTGCTAGATAGAGCTAGGGTAGCAGCTTTCTCTTCAGCAATGGTTAACAAAGGAAAGAGGTGCTTCACTCTTTCCATGCTAACAGGCACTGAATATGGGATTTTTGTTGGCAATGGCTTAAGCTATGGAGGTAATTGGCACATTGTTGAGAAGAGGGAGAAGAGATTTTAAAATAAGTACACTTTTCAGTGTTACTCCAAATATGAAAAAGCATGTCCAATAGCCAGCTCTCTCTTATCCGTTTTATTTAATTTCAGTGTGTACAAAAGTCTTGTTTTGCTCTTGCACCTGGGAAAAGGCAGCTGCCCTTGGGAAGGAAAGTGGAGGAACTTGGAATCTATTTCTCAGGTCAGCCAGGCAGCAAGCCCATGTTTGCAGAGGGGCCAGGGAAGAGGAGAGAAGGGCTTTTACTGCTCTACTATTCTAGGGGTTGCTGCTGAGTCAGAAGAATAAGCAAAATGCCTCAGAATTCAGAATATTTTACATCTTTCTTGATTATTGATTTATTCTCCCAATTCTCACAGCTCAGCCCACCAAACCCTTCTTCATATAACTTTTTTCATATCTTATTTAATGTTAGGAAAAGACTGGTCATATGTGTACAGATTATATAAATGTAGCTGATAGCCTATTTTGATGGTAAGACAGACTTCTTATCTCTCAACATTTGTTTTTCTTATTTGGTTGTTCTCAACTGTGGCTTGATATTAGAATCACCTCAAGGGCTTCTGAAAAATCCTAATTCCCAGGCTGCTTCCAGATCAATTAAACCAAAATCCTGGGATTAGAACTAAGGAATCAGCATTTTTAAAAGTTCTAGTAGGTGATTTTAATATGTAGCTGGAGCTAACAATCACTGTTTTAAATGTCTTGAGGAGGAATAATATATCCAAACTGGTAGTAGGTAAAGATATGCGTTCATCTAATGTGTAAGTATCAAATTATTAACAGTTCTTAACAAATATGTTTCCTTTTTAAAAATAATTTTCTTAAAGAATAACCTTTATAAATTTGTTACAGAATATTAGTGATGTCTCAGTTAGTAATGTGAAGAATGTTGCATATAAACTGTCTGGAGAATGTGGTATTATTTACAAACATACCAGAACCTACAGCAGATTCTATAAAGGTTTATAATAGCAATATGCTTCATTTGTGTTAGCTTCAAAATTAGACTCTTGTTAAAACAGAAAGCTTAGAGAGCAAGAGAGGAGTCTGATTTCTGTTTCCTGTCAGCTACTGTGCGAGTCCCTTACTTCCAAAACCCATGACATCTTTCACTGTCCAATCAAATGTAAGATCTGTTGAATCTACCTCTGCATTTTTTTTTACACCTTCACCATTTCTCCATTTTCATGGCCACTGTTCACAATTAGACATTTATTATCTTTTGCCTTGATAATTATCATATGCTGCCTACCCTAGTTTTTCTCAGACATAGCCTGTAGTCCAAAGTTCCGAAGGCATCATGTGTTTGCTTACCTTCAGCAGTTCTTCACTGCCCACAGAAATATCTCAACCCAATAGGTTCTCCAAAATCTGGTCCCAAACCTATTTCCTAAGACTCTTTCTCTTTCTGCATAGTTCTGTGGAACTGATCTACCTGCTTAGTAGCCCTCAGACATGGCTATATTTTTTTCTCTTTTCTTCTACTATCAGGACTCTCACTCACGCTGGGTGCTTGTCATTGCCCAAATCCTATCCAGTATGGAAAGCTCAAATTTCATCCGTTTCACAAAACCCTGAGAAAAAAAGCAGTGTTTTCCTACTGTGATACCATTGCAACACTTTATCTGGACCATGTCTTAAAATATTTCTCAAAAGTCTCTTAATCCTCCTGAGACTCTGTTCACTTATTTATAAAATGGGAATAATACCTACCTAAAAGATGGTTTGCGATGAGTAAATAAGATCACATATGTGAAGAGCCTAATATACAGTACACAAATAATTTTCAGAAGTCTTTCTTTTCTTTTTCCCTCTCTCTTTTTCTTTTCCTTCCTAAGAATTAGGATAGGTTAGTGATACTTTAAGAGGCTAGTGTGGATCTTCTTTCCTGTTTTCTTCCTCAGTTTATTTTCTATGCATTCTTACTTTTTTTGTGGCCATTGATTGCCCTCTTTTCAAAGGATGTTTAGCGCTAAACAAGCCGATGATTATTTTCTGTACTGGTAGTACTCTTTAGAGATACTTGCAGTGATATTCCAGAGGGTCTACTTCCATAGTTGCTGTTGAGGTGAGAGAAGGTCTTGCCACTATATTGCTTAGCTATCACCCAAATGGAGAAACAGATTTTCTCTCTGAGAATTTGGATTTGGGACACATTGATTCTATTATCTCTTCACCAGGGCTTGAAATGCGAGAGACAATGTTCAGAGAAGGAAGACAGTGAAACTGATGTGTCCAGGGACACATAGATGAGAACTCCAGGGAAAAAGAGACAGAGTATAGCTGCCTTGATTTTTGACAGCTTTGCAGTTGGGTTCTAATCCCACAGGAGGCTTAGCTGCCTCCCTTGAGTTCTATAAAATAATCCCATAACCTTTTAATAAATTCTTCCTTTTAGCTTAAGCTAGCACAAGCAGGTTCTGTTTCTTACAGCCAAACAATCCCCTGAGCTAACTAAAATTTTAAACTATTCTCAAAATTCAAGCTTAATTTGTTTTTGTTCAAGCTGTGTCACTAATCTATACTGACTCTTCATGAACGCATTCTTATTAGGATCTATAGTTGACCTCTAGGGTATATTTCATAGTCCTTAATGTCTCTTCTACAAAACTGATTATTTATGGAGTTTCATGTTTTAAATGCTTTGGTTGCATAGAAAAAAACATTTCACTTAATCTTTTAATTCTACAATAGCACTACTAGGCCAACTCTCATTCTTGGCAGCCACACTTCCTTTTTTTCCTTTTTTTCCTTCTTTCTCTTCTTCCTTCCTTCCTTCCTTCCTTCCTTCCTTCCTTCCTTCCTTCCTTCCTTCCTTCCTTCCTTCCATTTTCCTCCCTTCTTTCTAGTTCAGGGAGTGAAGAAAAAGGGAGAAGTATACAAAGTTGGAAATGAGAAGAGACCCTTAGTCCAACTAATTGAATAAACTAAGCCCAGTAGCCTAGTCTCTTAGGGCTTTACTTTAAGTAAAGTGAGGAGACTGTACCCAAGTTCTTTCCAGCATGAAAATCTTATAAGTCAATGGTTCTGTCCTCATTTAGGAATATACTGTGTAATAATAAAAAGTACTGAAAATTTGTTCAGAAAACATGTTTCCAAACTTACTTGATAATAGAAGACTTTAAATGATTATGTATTGGTAGAACACAAGTAACAATTCATAGGATATAATATACACTTAAAGAGGACAAGAAAAGGTCTCTGACAATTTAATTGCTGCAAGAAATGATTAAAAAAAGATTTATATTCTAATTCAATTAGAGGACCAAAACAATAATACAAATTAAATAGCTTAATCATATTCATTTGCATTAGGATAATTAGAAAAGACAAAAATAGTTGAAATAAGATGGGTTACATAGCAAAGACTAATTATTAAGAGATAATATTTATATGTACATATGTACAATATGTATATGTAAATACTACTAAGACATTGATAGATTCTACTTAATACATGATTCATTTTCTGGGTTTCTCTCAATTTCTTCAATACAGATTCTTGCATGATAATAATAATTATATCAATGTGCTTAAATACATTAAATATTTTTAGAATAAATAATATTGTTGGAAATTTTTTCTTAGACTACCTCAACATCTTGCAGTTTGAGTAAAACTAACTGAGGTGAACCTAAATACTTATAGGTTTTCAATGAATAGCCTATTTTTTCCTTCTTTCTCTCTTCACTGCCCACACACTTGCACACACAGCTATTATATTGATTCATTCTCTCATGGCTTTTGTGTTCTGTGATATTACATATCTTTTGTAGCAGTAAGTCTGGCACTGACATTTTGGCAGTGGTCTTTATATAGGTTTAAACATATCTGTCCACATTATAATTTTTGAGAATAGATTTGCTATTTAAGGGATTATTGCTGACACTAGTATTTATGATAAAGTATAATGCCTTCTTTTAAGAACTTGGAATGTGTACATTAAAATGAGTTATAAATTACACTAGTCATTTGTTTGTTATTTCTTTTCTATATATTGGGGAAAAAAAACCAGTGTCTGTAGCCTTGTCATTTTGTGATGAATCCTTCATGTAATAAACCTAAGCTTCAATTATCTTGAATGAATTGGTCTATTTAGGAAAGCCTTTGGCTTAGTAATGAACTGTCTTTTCTCCTCTAGGAGCTAAACATCACAAAGAAACTGCAGCAATGTGTAACAGCAGCTTCATCATTTTGAAATTTTAATCTTCCACTTTTAGTGATAAATATATCAATCTTAGAACCATCAGAACTTCCAAGGTCTCCTGAAAATACTTGAGTGAGCAGAGGTGTACTAAGATAGAGAGATCGCCAATATCCAAAAAGGAATTACTGAGTTAAAATGTAATTCTGCTTTCAACAAAAAAGCCATTAATGACATAATTTTACTATCCTAAATACAATTTTATTTAATCCATTACAAAAAACAGTGTGAATGTGTTAGCATTACAATGGTGACTAATAATTGTAAGTAGCTATTTATAGCACTTATATTCTAGTACATTTTCCTTACCATTTATATTAACTTTAATTATTGTGGTTTTAATTTTGGCTACAGAAAGCACATAGCATGGTTTGCCTTATATTTGTAGGCACTTAAGAAATGCATCTTTGAGGACACATGCATATACACACGCACCCACAGCCACATGCACACACTTAAGTTCAGTGAGAAAGTATTTAGTTCAAAGAACAATATGATCAATGATTTAAATGTGTCTGTGTCAGCCTGAGTGTTACAAGGAAGAAATTATACTTTAGCATAACTAAAGACATTCACAGCTTTCAAAAAAGGAGAAAAATAAAAATTATGGGAACCATAGGTATGGAATGCGAGTGCTACCAGCAATATAGATGAGATTAAAAATTTTAGACTAGTTCAGTGAAATTATATAGATATGAGATGGGTTGAACAAGCATAACTGCAAAGCATTGCATAGTTCATGATGAGTCATACTTTTTTTCTTGGTTGTATCTTGCTCAACATTTTAAAGAGGGATTTGTTTAAGGTAAAGATTAATACTGTTCAACTTTGTGGATAATATTTAAAGTTGAAAGGGATGGGTAACAACAAGATTTTGACAACAAAATCTTGATGGGCCAGAAGCAACAAGACAAAATTTAATAGGAATTAAATTAAGTCCTAATTTAGGCTTAATTTTTTAAAAAAGCAATAGCTCAAGTTTAGAATGAGAAGAATCTCATGGTGTGGACAGTTCTCATGAAAAAAAGTAGTTAATTGCAAGTTCTATATTAGCCAACAGTGTAATAAATGTCTAAAATTTTTGAAATTGAATTTCTCTGTGAGAGAAATCAACATTAATTGAAATATTGTTGCTCAGACAAGAAAATTAGCAATGGTTTATTGTGCTCTAACAATTGATGGACCGACCACCTGTGAAGTGTCCTGTTCACTGACAAATTAGAGCATTTTCCCAGAGTGTAATCTGCAGAACAGTAGTTCTTAGATTGTTAATATTATGAGGAGGAAAGGTCTTTGGTCAAAGAAACTTGGAAAGGATGAGTTGTCAAGCAAATTCAACAGGTGTCTTTTGAGAGGTATTTCTTAGAGGCTTTAATATGCCAATACACATTCTAGCTGTCCAAGACAGGAAGACACAGGGAGGCCTGGAGTGAAATGTCCTGCCCCAGTGTCCTGAAATGATTTGCATTTACTTCAAACTACTTTCTATCATCATTCCTAACCCTTTTTGGGACTATAATCCTCCTATCTTCATCTCTCCTGTTGCTCCCTTGACTGTGTCCTTCTCCAGTGGCTTTTTCACTTATTCCCTTGACACAGAAGAGCTCTATTCCATAAAAATCATTTTAACTTTGCTTCTTCCTCTAGCTACCTGCTCTGCTTTTTTCTTCTTACTGCTTCTGGTATTTGATGATTTCTTCCTTCTCCCCACTCTCTATTTTGAGCAAAAAACTAGTTTTTTTCTTTTTTTTTTATGCATAATCTTGCAGACTAGTATTCCATGGGATACTCCTGGGGTTCTGCTCAATTAAAGAAGGTTAGAAGAGGCAAAGAGAAAGACAAGGTATATGAAAATCAGATATTTGTCTTTCAATAATTGAGGGTTTCATCAAAGAGAAAGGGAGGACAATTATTCTAGATTACTCTAGAGCAGAGTTTACTAACCGTGTGTGTGTGTGTGTGTGTGTGTGTGTGTGTGTGTGTGTGTGTGAGACCTAGATCCCTTTGGCAGACTGACTATAAATGCCTTCATAATATAATGTTTTTAAATTTAAAATCAAATGATAGAATTAAAAAACAATTATATTAAAATAAATTATTAAAATATTTAAACAAATTTTGGTATAGTGATATGTGTGCATCTTTATTAATGTATTGAATAACAATATCTAGCAGATCTAATATCTGCCATGCTTTATTTTAAGATGCTTATGACAACTCTAATGAGATAATAAAATATCTGTGATTTCCATTAGCAACAAAGTTACACAAAGTACTATGGTAACTCTATTTGTAATGAAAGGAAATGCTATTTTTTCAGTTAGAAGTTAGGGAAAATATAGACTTAATGTTTTCTATACAAATTTATCAACCTCCTCAATTCTTTGTGGACCCCAGATTAAAAACCATTGCTATAAGTGGTGTAATAGAGAGATAAAAAGAGTCAGATTTAAGTTCATTATAAGAAAAATATTTATAATTTAGCTGTTCTAGAATGGAAAACATTTTTTATGAAGTAGTGATCTACCTGTCAATGGTAATATTCAGTTAGCAACTGGATAACTAAATGTTGAGAATTTTGTAGTATAATACTAATTCTTATTAGCTAATCATTTGAATGCTTCCTAAGTTTCATGTACTGTATTAAGAACAAATTATTCATTACTTTTTTAAATCTTCATAACAGTTCCATGAAATTATCCCTCCTTTAGTGATAAGACAATTTAGGTTTCTAGATACGCCAAAAGTTTAATAAAAGTAAGTAGTAGAGTATGAGTGACTTCCAAACCCATGTTTGAAGCTTATGTTGATAGTAATTTTGGGGGTGGGCAGGAAAGAGGAGAGAATTGTAGGTCATCAACTTCATTTGATAGACCTGAGGGATCAAAAAACTCAAAGAAGTTAGGTGACTTATTCCAGATTTTGCAATTCCTGCCAGAGCCAGAAGTTGAACTTTGATTCCTTGCTTATGTGGAAACATGAGGAGATATTAATACAGGTATGTATCAAAGTGCCTTTATCTCCTATGTTAGTGCATTCATTCCTTATGAAGATACAGTTACTTGAATAATGTTTTAAATGTAACAAATAGTGAACTGTCCAGCATTGAAATTTGTGCTTTTGATTTATGTATATTATGAATAGAAACTTGCTCTTTTAATAACCATGTCCTCATCAATTTTATTTCATCAGCAAATACCTCTCTGGCATATTGTAAATTCCAAGTTAATGGCTACAGTGTGAATGAATGAGTTTAATTGCTCAGTTTGCTGGTTTCCTTTCATTCCTACTTAAACTCACAAGGTACTTTAGTATTTATAATGCTCTGAATCTATTTTTTCACTAAAAGATAATTATAGTTAAATTTACCATTTGTTTATAATGAGGGAAGTAATTGTTCAAATTTCAACATGTTATAATTTTTTTTTTCTGGAATAGGATAGTATATAGATAGATAAGTAATTTAAAGGCTTAAAAAATAGACCTTACTTTTTAGAGCAGTGTTTCATTCACATCAAAATTGTAAAAGTGAAAAGTATAGAGCTTTCCCATATTTGCTTTGCCCCTACCCATGCACAGCCTCCCCATTGTCAACATCATAGAAAATGGGCATTTATAGAATCATTCTGTTGTAGTCAGCCTCCAAGATAGCCTCCATAATTCCCATCTCCTGATAGTCTGACATTTGTGTTATCTCCCTGTCAATGTTGAGCTAATCAGAGTTCCATATGTAGCTCCAACGGTAGGGGATTGGCCCCAGTGGTAGGGGGCAGGGAGAGGGATAATGATGGCACAGACCTGTAGTTATCATTTTTCCTTGGTTATCCCTCAAATGATGGCATTGAACAATCACACATCTTTGAGATTTAATAGTTTTATTTAAAATACGTTTTAGAAAGACAAAGAATACTCTAAGGAGGTACATGATCCCAGTGCTGTAACCAACACAAAGGTGCCATAATGGCTACAGATGGGCAAAAAGGCCATCAAAAAGAGAGAGAACCCAGAAGGGTAAAAAGGGAGGGGAGCTTTGAAGGGCAAAAAGGACCCAGAAGTGGGAATGTCTACCTTTATTTAGGCTGTGATGAGTGGTTCCATAGGCAATTCCTAGGTGATTGGCAAATGAAGTAATTTTGATTGACACCTGGCTGCTATAACTTTGACCAATGGGGTGTTCTTTGGGTGATCTCCAGGTTGGGCCCCTATTCCTTTGCTCCCTGTTGTCACTCATGTCTGACTAGCAACTTAACATCCCTTTGCATCAACCAATAAAACTTATTTTGGGAATTTCAATAACTGTTATCACCAGGGTATTGTTCTGCTGTAAGTGTACCAATATTTGATAATCTCTTAAGAAGAAACATATTTCAATCAACTGTGCACACCATCCTGTTGTGTACAGTCTAAGTTTAGAGCAAAGGATAATTATTAAGTTCTTTTTTTTTCTTAGTCATATTTTAATTATCTGTATGACACAATAAAAAAGTCAAGAAACCAAAGATCTTAAATTATGTCAGAGCCTTTATGGGATAACATTGAATAATACAAAAACTAACAGCTGCAATGAAATATTTTTATTCTTCACAGTTGAAAAATCTTGACTTCAGGTCTGTTATTTTGTAATCTTTTTTGAGAGAGAGATATGAAGACAGGCCCAGCTTAATGGCTGTGCAACCTATGCCTTCACATAGAGCCCCACACTTAGATGGGCCCCAAAAATTAAATAGCTGGTCCTAGACAAAAGAGAAGCAAAAATCAAATTAAAAGAGTCAAATTACCGATCCGATACTGAAATTAAGCCTGAAAAATGTTAACATCTCAAGCATGTGAGTAATGCTTTATCTCATGCATTCAATATTTTTTTTTTACTTCCTGCCTGTCTTCTACCTATAGAACTCTTTAGGTTCCAGCACTATGCTCTTATTGCCCCTTTCTTCCTTCATCCAAGACTTAAGAAGTTATGATGAAGCATTTTAGATGTGTTTTTTTTCTAAAGATTTCTAGCATCTTTGCCAAACTGTCATATGAGCTCTTGCATGTCATTATATATAAACATATATTTTAAATAATTTTTATGCCTTTCTAAGCAAAGAATACATATTTTAAAATCTAGAGTTTTATTTTTCAATTTGGGATAACTACATTTTGCTTAATTACTGTTTAAATCACTATAATACAATATTGACAACAAAATTAGAATTTGCTTTTTAATTAACTGTCAGAGGAAGAAAATGGAGTTTTGTTTTCCTCTTCTGGTAAGAGTGTAGATTAATTATAATTTACTTCAAAAAAGTATACTGTTTTCCAGAAAAAGGAAAACTTTAAATTATTCTGTCCCAGTCAGATTTAAGGAAATGCTTAGTAGCAAAATAACTGCCCTTTGACTTTGAACATTTCATCTGTGGTGTTAAAACATAGTCTACTGGTGAATCAGCAAGGAGTGAAAGGTGATTGTTGGCTGTGAGATAAATGCTGAGCAGCTTCCAAAATGCCCAGCCATGGTGTATCAGTTAATCAATACTAACTACTGTACAGATAAATTCCCCATTTCCAGTGGCTAAAACAATTGAAGTTTTTCTCTTATCTAGCAGTCAGTTAGTATTTCTGGTTGATGAGTTGCCTTCTACTTGGTCATTAAAAGTCCTGGGTTTCTTCCTATAAATGTATGGCTTCATTCTTTCCAGCTTCAAAATTTCTCTCCCATACACTATGTGTATGAGGAAACCAGAGATGTTTTCTGTGAGCCGACCTAGAAGTGGTATATATTACTTCTACTCATTTTATATGTACATGTCCATGTACGAAAAATATGGTCTAGCTGTGGGCCCAGGAAAAAGGGCCTGAATTTTGCTGACTCTCTGCCGCTCTCTGGTCAAATGACGTTGAGCCATATCCAAATTACTTTCTATAATCCTTAAAATAGTAAGTTGCATCCACATTATAATTATAGTAATATGTGCCTGATTCTTTTGAACAATACTGTTTATTAGACTTCATCCTAAGCTGATTTCTAGATTCTTTTTTTTTCTTACCCTATATTCTCCATGCCTCTGATTTCAGTTACTGCTTATGTACCAAAGACTCACTAATTTATATTTGCCCTTGTGGTTTAGACCTGTATATTCTACTGTTTCTTAATATCTCCCATTTGGATCCTACTTTATAGACAAAATATTCAAAAATGAAATTATGATCTAGTACCTATTCACTATACTGGATTTTTCTTGTGTGGACTTTATAGATATCAACATTTATCTAATTCTTTAGCTTTATTCACTTTCTTAATTGCTATAAGAGTTCTACCACTAAAATCTATGAATTTTACCTTCCAGTTATCTGTTGAATTCATCCTCCTCCCTTCATCCTTACTAGTGCAGCCTATCTAAACTGATATTTTTTCCTGAAGCCCAGTTAATAGCTGCCTTGCTCCATGTTCTGGCATTCTGCTCTTGCCTCACATATAATCTGTTGTTCACATTACAGTCAGAGTCTATCTTTTCAAAACACAAATCTAACCTTATTGTTCACTACACACCCTAGTTTTAAACATATTAATAATTTCCCTTTTTTAAAAAAAACTATTAATATCTCCTTAATATAGTCTTCTGGGTTCTCTATAATCAGAATCATACCCCTTTCTGCCTTATCTGTCTGATGATTCTCTGCCTCACTTTCTGAGCTCCATTTACATCAACTTTCTACTCTGTGCCTCTGGGTCTTTGTTCATTCTGTCCTCTCTCCTAGGAAATCTTGCTCCTGTCTCTCTTTCCTCTTTACTTAGTGAGCCCATTCTCATCTTAGAAAATTTACTTCACTGTCAGAGCTTTCCCTGAACTGCTAGACTAGGTCACAACTTTCTGCTGTATATTTCTTTCACCGTACTTCACTGTATGTATTACAATTTAGGCTGTGTTTGATGTTTTAATCATATGCATGTGATTAAATGGAAATATCTCTTTTATTTACTGAAAAATATTTGTCTTCTCATCATTACATCAGTAGTGTCTAGAACAATATCCAATAAATAGCTTTTTTTCAACAGCTCTTTCCTTTTGAATCCCAAGCCCTACCTGCAACCTAGCACAGAGTGAGTCTACAATAAATATTGATTTAGTTGATGGCTAACATTTAAATATTTTATTTTAATGACATACTTCACAGATTTGCCTTGTTGGCCAGCTTAGTTTGACTCTTAATTGAAAATGCAAATGTGCCATTTTGTTTTAAATAGACATATGAGGCTACCATTTAGAACCAAAGTTCTCACTGATAGATTAAGACTGCCTTGAAGATATTAAGTTAATTTATTCCCATTTCATTTCTTTAACCATCTATTTCTAAAGGAACAAGGTTTTGGTAGAAAGAGTAATAAATACTCATATAAAAAATTGTGTAATAAAAATTCTATGTAAAATTTAGTACTTACTGTGAAAAATAAGGGTAATACAGACTAGAAGTAAAATCTTTTCTCTTTGGTATTTAGAAATGGCATCTATGACTTGTATTACTGACCTCAGGCTTAAGTTTGGATTTTAATTTTTCAAAGATAGCTCAATTTAGGATAGTAAGTAGTAATCTTTTTGTAGCAAACCTCAGGGTGTCTATATGCTCTGACAGATGCAATTTACTATTTGAGTCAGATGTTGAATATGTATTATAATTTTGTCTGTGTTTGATGCTTTATTAACTTGGGCACCTAATCTTCTAAAGCTAATGGAGGTAAAATCATAATCAAAATCCCCTTTAACTCAAAAGAACCATGTTCCCAGTTATTTTTTCCTCAAATTGTTGCTTCTCTCAGGCTAGGATCTTTGAGATATTAAAAAGGGCACTTTTAGCTCAAAATAGCAAAAAGCATAACTCTTATATTCTTATTTAGGAGGATTGTCTTTGACCTTCAAGTCTTCGCACTTCTCTTTGCCCTGAATAAAATTCTGATTTTCTTTTGGGTATTGACAAGGAAGAAAGGATTAGGGGAGCATTCAAGGGGATAAACTAGATTATTCATTAATTCAACATATTTTGATTCCCACTGTGTGCCAAAACTCTTCTAGCTACTGGGAATATATAGGAAGGTGGGACAGATCATTTCTGTTCTTACATAATTTACATTCTGAAAGATAAGTAAAAGACCAGATAGATACAGATACAGATACAGCAATAGCTATAGCTATGGATATAGATACATATGCAACTCTGTTTCTATACCTATCTATCATATTATATCACCCTCTCCATAAATATATTTCTATTTGAACTATTATAGGCATCTCAAGAATTCATTGATGCTGGAGTAGAGAAATAAAAGTTATAGGCGATTAGAACAGAGTTTATATAAAACTATAGTGAATAGGACACTGTAGGAGTTTTGCTTTTACTGTAATTGAGATGGAAGGCAATTGAAAAGTATTGTCCAGAGGTAGGATGCAATCTGTCTGAAAGATTTATTGGGATCATGTTGTACACTGCATTGAGAATAAAAAATAGCGGTGAAAATGCAAAGAAGACTAGTTAAAAGGTATCTTAGATTAGGTTTCATAGAAGCAGAGCGTGAGATAGAAATTATTGTGTAAGTGATTTATTAAGAGAGTGCTCTCAGAACAAACCTAAGAAATGAGAGCAGTAGGATAAGGCATGTGAAACATTGAAGCAAAAATGTAGTTTCTTTTAAGCCCAGCCTTAGCCTAATCCAAATCAGAGGAAGAGCTCTGGAGTATGGATGATACCACAGAAGTGCCCCACTTTGAGCAAAGAGCTGGCTTTTGTGTTCCTATATCAGTAGATGATTGGCTGTTCACCAAGGGAGGAGTCATGACCTAATAAGCATCCTTGTAGGAGGCTCCCCTGGGTCTTCTGACATAGTTCTGTATGGCTACAGCTATAAGTTGTTTAGCAATCAATACTCACAACATCTGGATGTTTTACTTTTACCCAGTAAAAGGTATCTGAGCAGAGCACTAATAGCATTTATACAGAAGATAAATGCATTATTCTAAGCAAGTAGGCCACACTGGTGGCTTGGACCGAGGTGGTAGCTATGTTTTGGTTAAGACATAGAATATCTAGGTGTATTTTGGTGATGGAGTTGTAAAGATTTTCTACTCGACTGATGTTAGGAAAAAGAGGAGTCAAACATGACCATATGAATACTGATCTGAGAAACTGCACATGTAGAGTTATATTTACTGATATAAAAGAGGGGAGATCAGGATTTCCATGTTAAATTTGGTATATGCACTCAGACGTTCTCACTGGGAAGGTTGAGTGTACTGTTGGTATATATGAGTCTAGAGTTCAGGTCTGATTTACAAATATAATTTAGTTATCAATGATTTTGAAGTTAAGGAGTTACTGTAGATAAATAAGAGGAACCAATTTATAGTATTAGGGTGGGTTATGATATGATACAGAAAAAGATATTGAAAAGGAGCAGTTGGTGAGGCAGGAAGATGACCTAGAGTGAGGGAAGTCTGGGAAGTCAAGTGAAGACTGTATCAAAAGGAAGGGGTGATTAATTGCTAAATGCTGCTGATTACTTGAGTGACAAATGGGAATTAATCAGTGGATTTAGTATTTTGGAGGTCTTGGATACACTTGAGAATTATTCAGTGAAATGCTGAAGACAAAAGTTCAGTTGGAATGGATTCAAGAACAAGTAGGATGGCAGAAAGAGAAGATTATGACTTTTTTTAGGAGTTTTGCTCTAAAGAAGTCAGAGAAATGAGACAAGTGGTAGTTGAGACCTACATTGGATATATTATAGTGGAATTTTATGTTGATGTGAATAATCTAGAGAAGGGAAAATTACTATTCAGGGGAAAGGGTAATAATTGGAGAAATATTCTTGAGCAGGTTAAAAGAGATTAGGTGCATAAACAGAATTTGGCAGATATGATGGAAAAAGAAGAGGAAAACTATTTTCTATTTTTATATTTTTTTTCAGTGAAATAGGTATTAAGTTATGAACTGAACTGAGGGTACAGCAGAAACTGTTCAAAATCTGAAGAGCGTTGTGAAAGAATTATCTGTGGGTACGAGGGTGAATGAACTAGAAAAATGCAGTGAGATTTCTGGGCAGCTCTGAGGGCTTACAGGTGCTAAGAAACAACCTCAAGAAGTCTTGAGTGCTTAAGGTTGGGTGAAGGCATTTTAAAACAGTCACAAAGAGTATGGAAAAAACATGCCAAACTAACTGTAGTCACAGTAGTAACCAAAAAATAATTAAGGAAAATTAAACTAAAAAGATATTGCATGCATTAGATTTTTTTTTTAAGAAAAGGGCCAATCAGACTCAATAATTTTATTATATGGTTCAATACAATGTTCAAAATTTTGATAAACTTATTGTATTACCATGGGAATTTGAGAATCTGATCATTTGCATTGGGATATTAAATGATAATGTTTTTGTTTTATCTTTTAATCATTAAAGTAAAAGACATAAATGTAGCATTATTTTTTGTGGATGCAGTTTAAAATTTGTTTGGAATGTCATAAGGCTTTTCCTTAGCCAAATTTTATTTTGTGGTCAAATTTCAATACTAGTAGAGTAGCTTCAGAATAAAATTAGAGTTTAAATGGGATTTCAAATCAGAGTTTTTTTTGTCATTTAATATATTTAAGAAAACTTTGGGTAATCTTATGTGTTTAATACCTTTTTTTTTTCATGGTCACTGAACATCAAGTGTTATTTTTACACTGAGATGATCTTATGAGTTGGAAATCCTTTCTCTCAAATTGACATATGTCAAACATTTCCATGACTTTCCTGAGTTCTTTAAATGAATATTATTTCTCATCCCCAAAAAGTTTGTAAAACAATTAGATAACACAATCAGTGCTGTGTGAGGTGGGATGGTATGGGAGTAGAGCTTCCAGCTAGCAGGAGTGTAGATACACGATGCCTGGTTATGCTCTCTGGGGAACTGGACAACTTTATGGACCAAGCCTGACTTCAAAGACTTAGCTGCCCACCTGACACAATACTGCTCCTGAGCATGAAGACTTTTGCACTACTTAACTTGAGAATAACCCCTTTGAGTAGCACATGGATCTGGCACTATATGTCACCCATTGTCTATATTTCCCCCTGGTTCTGAAGAGCAGTCTTTGCATTGCTTGAACCTTTGTGCAGCAGATGTAGCTCTAGGGCTTGTCTTCCTGCTGAGCAGGCCTCTTTACTTTATAAGTCCAAGGCCAATGTTCTTCATAGGTACCCAAAGTTTATATACACTAACTCCTATCTGGCTTTATGCAGACATGCTACCTCTCCTCTGAGTGCATTTATACTCTTCATGAAGTACAGTCAGTTCTGTTTTAATGCTTACCTTGAAAACATAAATTTGATTTAAAATGATAGATATACTGTATGACATTTGAAAAATAGCTGCAAACAAAGTATAAATAATTTTAATGGATCCACATATAACCACTAAGATGTATAACAATGTTATTTTCTCTTAGAAAATGAAGAGTTTCTGTGGTTGCAGATTATTGTTTTATACCTAGAAATAACACTTGGACATAATTAATTAAAGATGCCAATTCCATTAAACAAGATAGTTACTAAACTCTTAATCTGCCTAAAGTTTTCATTTTTAGCTTTTATCGCAAAGTTTCTCATATTCTCTCTCTTACATCTTCTCTAAGATTCATATAAATCTGTGGCTTTCGATCTCTTTTATGTATTGGTGACATACAAATCTCTTTATGACCAAAGACCAAAGTTTTTCCATGTCATAGATTTTGATTTATAGCTGAAAGTACCCTAAGCATTTTAAATATCTTGCATAGTATAAAATATAAACTTAAATATGTTTAGTATTTTTTCTATTCACTTATACATATGGATGCATATGTACATTTGCATATGCATGTGTGTATGTGTATGAATATGTTGCATACACTTACTGTGTGTGTTAGGCACTGTCTTATGTGCCTTACCTATGTTAATTTATTAATTCCCCCAAAACAACTCAGTAAGGTAAGTCCTCTTATTGCGCCCAAATTACAAATGAAGAAACTGAGTCAAAGAGATTAAGTAATTTGTCTAAGGTCAGTGAAGAAGCTGGTATTTGAATCCAGATAATCTAGCTCCAGAAGATATCCTTTTCCCAAACTTTATACAATTCAGAGTTAAAACCTGAAAGGATTGTTTCAATTCTTTATTTGAATCTCAACTTAAGCCATTTCATTCAATAGTAGAATGATAGGCTTTTGTTACAGAGAAAGCATATTCTCAGATTTGTATTTTGTTAATAGTTACTTACTCATTGCTTTTTTGTGAGTTTCTGAATCTTACAGAATTTTCCTGGTGTTTAGCCAAACTGAAAATTATGAATGATGCCCATCATAGTTTTAATATGAATGTTAACCAAGGCCTCTGAATCGCAGATGAAACATGTGAATGTAAGATTCCTGTCACCAAGTAATTGATAAGGCTAGAATGGTAGATTAGAGTCAGATTGTGAAATACTTTAAATGACAGACTGATAAGGATAGCAGGCTTTATTTTGCTGCTGGTAATAATATATACATATATATATTTTTTTGCTTTGAAGGAAAGACATGAAATCCAGAACATGTTTTTGGAGGAATAGTTAGCCATGTGCCAGCACTTGTGAATGCTGGGACATATACAGACCTTAAGTGCTTGCCCACTAGTCTGGCACTGTGGTTCTCCTGTTTTAGTGTATGTCAGAATCTCCTGGAGAAGCTTGTTATTATATCCTGGGATTGCTTCACACCAGAACCCCACCCCCTGAGATTACATTTCAGTAGAAATAGGTTTAAAATGCAGGAAACAGTGTTTTAGTAAATACCACAATGAAAGATTATGATGCAGGTAGTTTGAGGAACACTGATCTGGAGGCTGTGAGATTAATATAAGTGCCAGGTAATGGCCTGAACTAGGGTGATGGTAAAGGAAGAGGTAGAATTTCAATTCAGAATAACTATTTGAGCCCACCTGTTTTACTTTCTTTCTCATAGAGTCTCACTAAACACACACAGATGTGTACACACACAACACACAATCTACATCCACCCTGAAAAACAGGAAAAGTTTCCATGTAGGGGTCAAAAGCTGTGAAGTATATCTATCATATACAGTGCAAGGAGGACCAAGCTGAGGAAAGCAACCAAGCACAAATGAGGGAAGTAAGTATATGGGATGCCTTAGAAAAACCTCAGCAAATTCTCAAGGGTAGCTGTGGAAGAACAGGAACAAAGACCAGCCAAGTGGCAGTCAGGATAAGTAAACCTCAATCTTAACAAAGTCAGAAGAAACCAGAGGTTATTAGAGCAGTCTCCTGGGGATGTAGATTGACTGAGTCTGCTACAGAAGTTTTCTTGCTTACAGCAAGAAAAGATAAGAGAATTGGTGACAGAAACTTGTTTGTATAATGCCCACTTTTAGGAAATACGGAAGAGAAGGTTAACAGAGCTGGTAGGAAACTTGATATCTAGTGACATAGAGGCAACAAGATGAGTGGTTTTCAGGAGAATGTGATTAAACTACCACAAGATATAGAAAGATCAGATAGCATGTAGATAGAAAATAGTAAATTATTTAGTAATTTTGTATTCATTGTCATTTATGAGAGATTTTATCAGTGAGGTGTGAGCAGAAGTCAGATGGTGAGTTGAAGAAATGAGTAAGGAATGAAGTCATCTAGAATTGACTGGTATCTCTCTATACTTCTCTTTCTGTGAGTTTGGAAGTAAAAGGCAAGGAAAGAATGTTGGTAGTTGCTGGGCAATAAATATTTTTATAGCTCTGAGGTCTTCTCTTCATATTTGGGAGAGAAAGGAAAGAGCCAGAGGGGTGAATAAGGAAATAATCAAATGTTGAAGAATAAGGTAGTAATTGAATCATTACTACCTTTCATTCCTTTGTTTATCTGCCCTAGTTGCCATAGTAAAATACCATAAATGGGGTGGCTTAAAAATAGAAATTAATTTCTCACAGTTCTAGAGATTAGAAGTCAAAGATCAGCTGTCAGCATGGTCAGGTTCTGGTGAGAGCTCTCTTCCTAGATTTCACCTTTTCATTGAGTCTTTCTTTCATGTCAGAGAGAGAGGAAGCTCTGCTCTTTTCTTTTTATGAGGAAACTAATCCCATTATGGGAGCCCCCTCTCTTAGCCTCATCTACATCTAATTATATCCCAAAGACCCCATCTTCAAATGTCATTACATTGGAGGTTAGGGGCTTCAACATATGAATTTTGGGAGGACACAAACATTCAGTCTGTCACAGTTACTGTTAAAATAATTTAATATCAAAACCAAACACGATGTTAAGCATATTATATTATTGTTATTATATCACTGCTATAATTGTAATTATTTAAAATTACAAATATGGGTAAGGGTTGGAAGAAAATATGGTTGTTTTGTTAGGACTATGCAATTTTAAATAATGTTAAAATATTTTCTGCTATAACTATAACAATTTTTGTGGAAAACTCTCAAAAGTATAGTCAACATTAGTTCACACTTGTGGAAAGTTAGATCTTTTATTCAGATTTCTTACTGTCACATTTTTTGAATGGGTTACAAAGAGATTAACAAAAATATTGCTTGCTTCATACTATTTTGCATAGGTAGCTATTCTTATTGACATAATAGATACAAACTGCTGTTCAGTCAATTATAGTATAAGAGGTTATTTTTACATCCCAGATGTCATTTCCTGTGCACACTGAGTTTGCAATTTTCTAAGTGTTAAGAATTTTTCCTGCTATAGTATCTGATATTTTTAAGGTCCTTGTTTTTCTTCCATTTAGATGCAACAACCAACTTTTCCCATAAAGAAATATCTCATTAACCGAATTCTTTTTCCACAAATAACATAGACATTGCCTTCTACATTATTATTTATAAAACTGACAGAATTAAAATATATGTTTTTCTCACTTCTCTCTATCCAGGACAGCATATTAGTAAATTCCTGTATACGTAGCTTTAGAAAAAGTTTGAAGACTTCCAATACGTCGTGTTAATGGCACTGTGTGGCATTCTCAATAGGCATGAGAGGATTTCCCTTACTAATATTTTTTGGAAGCTTAGAATTAAATGTATAGAATTCTTTTTGCTATTGTAATGCCTGTAGAACTCTGGGTCTCAACCTTTGTCTATGGGCAAGAGTTCACATGTACAACACCAGCTGGGTTAGTCACTGTTGTTTATGGCTGCTGCAGAAATAAGACAGACTATGGGTTATGTGTCATTTTTAAAGCTCTAACGATATCTATTTCTTGCCCTCCCACAGACCTGTATTATGACACATAGGCCAGAGACCCTACTATGAAGAAGACCTATTCTGGAGATGAGTTAAAGATATGTAGACCAAGAATTATGGCAGGCGCTATTCTCCATACTTCCAAATCTTAATTAATTAAAAATCCTGGATCTGAAATATGGAGACAAAATGTACCAAGAGCCAGGAGTTTGAATCCCAACTAATTGGCTCTTTGATTTGGGTAAATTTTATTTAAGCTGTATGAGCTCAAGGCTCTTCACTTAGAAATAGAAGTAGTACTTATGTCATAAGGTTAAACCTTGAATTGCATAAGGTAATGAATGTGAATGTCTTTGTTCAGAATCTGGTACATAGAAATGATCAAATTATTAACTTATAAAAATCATTATCATTTTTTAGTGTCTCTATTTTTTTCACAGTCAATTATAGTTAAATTTAATTAATTCTTTATTTAATGAGTGACACCACTGAGCATGGTTTATGTCAGATTCACTCAGAGATTTTCTTCCTGATGAGTAGGGAACATGGCAACAAGTCTTATCTTGGTGGTGATTCTAAATATGACAGTAATTCCTAACTACCCCAGTGTTCCCTATGAACCAGATCAATCAAAGGATAACAATATACAAGGATGACTACTTTCAGGTAGAGGTCTAGAAAATTTGTTTTATGC
Source organism: Macroglossus sobrinus (assembly GCA_004027375.1). Lineage (NCBI taxonomy): Eukaryota > Metazoa > Chordata > Mammalia > Chiroptera > Pteropodidae > Macroglossus > Macroglossus sobrinus. Next base: position 710,183 of record PVKZ01000105.1, on the reverse strand, counting down.
TAACAGGTATACCTCACACAAGAATGGAGGGACCCCATTCTAGCAATATACTGGGGAAGTTTCTTCAAAATACTCTGGACTGTGTAGACTTCTGGTATTAGAAAATATGATCTTTCATTTCAATATAGTGACTTTCTACTTTTCTCTCTATATGATGGCTTTTTAGAAACTATTCTCAGGCTGTACTGCTTTTCTTTTCTTTTCTTTTTCTTTGGGGGGCAGGGTTCTTTCCTTTGTCTTGTCTTGTCTTGTCCTGTCCTATCCTGTCCAGTCCTGTCTTGTCTTGCCTTGTCTTTTTTCTTTTCTTTTTCTTCTCTTCTATTTTCTTTTTTCTTTTTTTTCTTTTTCTTTTCTTTTTTCTTTCTTTTCTTTTTCTTTTCTTTTTTCTTCTCTTCTCTTTTCTTTTCCTCTTCTCTCCTTTTTCCTCCTCTCCCCTCCCCTCCCATCTCCTCCCCTCCTCTCCTCTTCTCTCCTTAATTCCTCTCTCTCTCCCCTCCTTCTCCCTCCCTTCATTCCTTTCTTTCCTTTCTTTCTTTCCTTCCTTGTCCTCTATATTTGTGAGTCTGTTTTATCAAATATCTTCTGTGTGTATAGCACTGTGCTTGGTACTGGGAAAGAGAGCAGATAATATAAATATTCCACAGTCCAGTAAACATAGGCACCACTTTACAGTTTTTGGAGAGTCGCGTGTATCCTTGATGTTTGCCATGTGAAATTGCCATTGGTGCTCTTTAAAACCCCAGTTAACAAAGAAGTTTTGGGTGGCCACTAGAGGTTACAAGTCAAGGGAAAATTTTGTTGTTATTGTTTAATACTGTGAGTACGTTTAAATGTTGTGCAAGAAAACTGGCTTAGAAAGAGGAGTTGAAGACATGAAGAGCATGAAGAACTGATTGTTATGGCAAGGTCTCTGGGCTGGCAAAAGTAAATGGAATCTGGAGAATAGATTTAGGCACCGGCTTTGTATCAGGAGAATGATGTCTCTTCATTGTCTTGGAGGAAAGATAGAGACTCAGGGAGGCTATAGCTATGTATTTCCATGAAAGGACTAGACATACAGGGAGCAACTATGGTATTATGAAGGGAGGCATGTCTGAAATTATTAAACACTTAGGCCTCTGCCTGACTCCTAGATAAGCTGCTTCCATGATTTATTCTTGGGGAGCAGCAAAAAACTATAAGATGGTGACAATATAAGGCATAGGGTTAAATGAGAGAAGGTGTATCTGAAAGCTGCTTGAGGGCAAAGTCTGTCTTATGTTCACCTTTTTGATCTATGTTGCATCTATACAAGTCTTGAGTATTGTTGATGCTGAATAAATTTAATGTATTTATTGTGTTCAGAAAAGATGGGTACATAGTTTCTTAAACAGAGTGAAGATGAGATGGAGGAGTGATAATTAAAACTTAGATATTCTACTGGGAGTGGCCTTTAAATAATTGACACACAGTTACATTACTTCATTTGTAACTTGAAAGCAATAGAGGTCCTGGTGGTTGGAGCATGTAATCTATATTGTTAAAGACACAAATGTATGAGCAGATCTTGTTATATGTTAATAAACAAGTGCATGAGAAAGCTCTCGCCAACTGAAGTTGATCTATGTCTCATATCCTTAGATCTGATGTCCAGTCCCCGCCTTATCCCAAAGCAGTTTGCAGATTACTCAGGACAAATTGAAGCAAGAACCGTATGAATGAACCAGCCCTCCTCTGAAGATTGAGGATGGAGGTACAAAATAAAGGAAAAACAGAACTACCCTTCTCCATTTCCTAGCATGAGGAATCCCAGAGCCATTTGTCTCTGTGATCTCCACCTATACCTTGTACAATGTAGATCATAGCCAGGTATGGAGAGTACTCAGTTGACTCATAATACTCCTCCTGAGAGTATGGTTTTGAGAAAAGAACTTAAATAAGATGGTCTTATGACAAGACCAATGTACTCTTTTTCACTTACTTTTTAGTTATAAGTTTAACATTAGTTATAATTTTGCCCTAAAGTATAGTTCTCAAAATAATTAGATCAGGGATATGATATTTTGCCTAAGTAGAAAACACAATAAAAAGGCTCATTCACGTTAACTGGAAGTTCATATGGTCCTTAAGGGATCAAAGTGAGCAAACAATATGATAACAAATCAAAACTGAGTCATGCTGCTTATCATATGCTTTCATAAATTTTTCTAAACACAACTCCACAGAGCTCAAAACAATACTTATTATCCACTCTATGGAGAAAATGTCATCTGTATAAAGAACAATGTACATTATTGGTTATAATGCCTGAAATTGAGCACATAAACATTGAATTTTATTAGTGAATAATGTTTTAAAATGTAAAAAGACATTCTTTGAATTATTATGCTTTTTTAAAATATGTATTGACATGAAATTTAATGACTGCCCTCTTTTCTATTAGCGAAATGTCCTTAAGGCAGCTGGATTAATCAAAGGCTTAACCAGTTTCATTTGGATACCCTCTGGAAAGCACGAAGAAATTGTAGAATCAGAGATTTGCCATAAATTAGATTTTTTTAAAGCCACACAATCAATGTACATGTCATAAAGCTAAAATAAGGGGAAAATATTTGTAATAAATTAAGTTAAATTAGCATTTAAATCATAAATTAAAACAAGATTTTTGGTAAAGCAAAAATTTTTGTAAAAAGATAAATTGAGTATAAAGCAATTATTTATCCTTCCCATATCAAGTGGGGAGAAAAACTAGCAATTTTATTAAATTTAGAATTTTTGTTGTATTAAATAACATTGTCACTTTTATTTACTTTATCACAAGATATAGTTTTTCTTTATTATATATCTTTATAAGAAACCTAGTAACATTCCTGCGTGATTGATAGATTAATTTTAGATATATCAGCCTAGAAAAATAAATGCTATTGTAAGGTATAAGCATAATCTACAAAATATATATTGCATTTCTTATGGTAATTAGTTAAATACAAGGTTGGAGTAGGGTGTTATGTCTAGAACATTCACTCTGACTAGAACATTGAAGTGAAACACATTTCTATAATGATGATTAAAAAATACTTACCTTTAAAATTGTATAATTTCCCAAGAATAGTTCCAAATACAGGAATTTCTAGGTATGATGTTTGATAAATGCACACTATGTTATTTTCTAGGTGAATGCCCAAACTAATTTCCTGGGGATTATTTTGTTCAGTGCTCATAATATCATTAATATTATTGTTGACATTTAAGATATATCCAAAACATCCTAGTAAGATATTTATTATTTTCTTCAAATAATAGTTTTGGTATTTGCTTCTTCTTCTCTTTTTTGATAAAATCAACCAACCATAATAAATAGATATTTTTTTATTATTTAAATTTACATTGGGATATTTGTCTTGAACTCATTCCAAAACTTTACATTTTTTACTTCCCCTCACATTTTATATTTCAATGTCATTTTTTACTTCTTTTTATTTTATATATCCCTTAGTTAATTTTCATAGTTTTAGTTAATTTTACTCCTTTTGTCTTTTAACCTTCATATTTGCTTTATAAGTGATTGGTTTATCACTTTTACTATATATTTACCTTTTCCTAAGAGATTTTTACTTTTGTATGTTATTAATTAGTGCCATTTCTTTTTATCTTAAAGAAGTTCCAATAACATTTTTTATAAGGCTGGTTTAGTGGTGATGATCTCCTTCAGTTTTTGCTTATTTGGAAAATTCTTAATCCCTCCTTCAATTCTAAATGATAATCTTTCCAGGTAGAACATTCTTTGAAATGTTTTTCTTTCACTTCTTAGATTATGTTTTGCCACTCTTTTCTGGCCTGCAAAGTCTTTGCTAAAAAATTTACTAATAGCCTTATGGGGTTTCCCTTGTACATAAAAAGTTGGTTTTCTCTTGCTGCTTTTAAGATTCTCTCTTTATCTTTAAATTTTACCATTTTAATTATAACGTGTCTTGTTGTGGCACTCTTTAAGTTCATTTTATATTGGAACTTGTTGGGCTTCCTGGGCTTGGATGTCTGTTTCCTTCCCCAGATTAGGGACATTTTCAGGTATATCTCTTCAAATAATTTGTCTGGTCCTTTCTCTCTCTTTTTTTCTGAGACCTCTATAATGCAATTGCTACTCCCCTACCCCAAAAATAAAAATGGAACTGTATGTATGTATGTATGTATGTATGTATGTATGTATGTATTTATTTATTTATTGTCTACATATTACTTTTTAAATTAAGTTTATTAGGATAACTGGTTAACAAAATTATATAGTTTTCAAGTGTACAATTCAATAACACATCATATTATATTGCATTGTGTATTCCATCCAAAGTTAAAATTTTTTCAGTCATCATATATTTGACCCCTTAACCCTAATCTACCTCCCTCCACCTTCCCTGGTAACCATTAAATTGTTGTACATGTCCATGAGTCTCTGTTTGTTTATCTTGTTCATTTGTTGCTTTTAGTTTTATATCTCACATATAAGTGAAATCATGTGGTTCTCAACATTTTCTGTCTGACTTATTTTGCTTAGCACGATCCGTCCATGTTGTTGCAAATGGCAGTATTTCATCTTTTCTTCCGGCTGGGTAATATTCTATTGTGTGTGTGTGTGTGTGTGTGTGTGTGTGTGTGTGTGTGTGTGTGTGTATACACTACATCAACTTTATCCAATTATCTATTGATGGACACTTCAGTTGTTTCCATGTCTTGGCCATTGTGAATAATGCTTCTATGAACATAGGGTACATATATACTTATGGATAAATATTTTTAGTTTTTGGGGATAAATATTCAGAAGAGAAATTGCTGGGTCATATGATAATTTTATTCTTAATATTTTGAGGAACCTCCATATTGTTTTCTATAGTGATACTTCTGGCCTTTTGTTCTTTCTCTTTTTTTTTTTTTTAGATTGCTTTGGCTATTCAGGGTCTTTTGTGCTTCCATACAAATGTGATGATTTTTGTTCTATTTTTTTAATGAATGCTGTTGGGATTTTGATGGGGATTGCATTAAATCTTTATATTGGTTTGGGTAAAGAGGTCATTTTAACTATGTTGATTCTTCCAATCCATGAACATGAAATATTTTTCTATTTCTTTGTGTCTTATAGTTTTTAGTGTATAGGTTTCTCACATGCTTTGCTAGGTTTATTTATAGGTATTTTATTCATGTTGAATTTGCAAAAGGAGTTTTGTTTGTTTGTTTGTTAGTTTTTTTTTCTGAAATTTCATTGTGTACAGAAATGCTATGGATTTTTGTACATTGATTTTGTGTCCTAAAACTTTACTGTATTTGTTTATTGTTTCTGATAGTTTTTTTGGTGGAGTGTTTTACACATAGAGAATCATGTCATCTGTGCAAATATTATTCTGGTTGATTTTGTCTTACAAGTCTCTTAAGATTTCTACACTTTTTAAAATTCTTTTTTTTCTTTTTGCAGTTCTGAGTTCCATTGCTTTGTCTTACAGCTCACTGATCCATTCTTCTGCTGCATCCAGAATGTTGTCAAACTTTTCTAGTGTATTGTTTTAGGTCAGTTATTGTATTCTTTAGCTCTGTAATGTCTGTTTGGACCTTTTTCTTATATTTTCTATTTCTTTGTGGAAGATCTCACTATGTTCATCCATTCTTCTCCTGACTTCAGTGAGCATGCTTATGACCATTATTTTGAACTCTTTATTATGTAGATTGCTTATCTTCATTTTATTCATGTCTTATTTTCAGAGATTTTTGTCTTATTCTTTCATTTGAAACATATTACAAATTTAGGCTGTGTTTGTTTTTATGTATTAAGCAAATAACTGCATCTCCCAGTCTTGAAGAAGGGGCCTTGTGTAAGAGATGTCCCATCATGTCCAGAAGTGTTATTGGCCACCAGGACTAAGAACTAAAGGGGTGTTCCCTGAGTAGGCTGCACATGCTAGCCTTTTGTATTGGGATGGACTGTGGTGTGTAGAGGGTGGACCTCTCAATGAGGTTTTCCCACTGGCTCATGCAGGTTAGAGGGAGAATTCTAAAATGACACCACTAATGTTGGAACTAGTAAGGTAAAATGAGACCACAAAAATGTCATCCGCCAGTGTTTTTATAGCTGGAGAGAGTTCCAACAGTTTCCTGTCTCTTTGGCAAATGTTTTAAAGATTAGTAAGTGGGTTTCCTTTATACAAAATCTAGATGCTTTCAAACTGGTGCTTTTGCACTGTGTCCTAGAGCGGGCGAGTCTTCATGTGAGCCCTTTAAGAGCAGTTCTCCATTCCCAACAGTTCTGTAGTTTTCCTGAATAATCCCCATTGGTTTTTAAGCCAGGCATTTTGGGGGCTCATCTCTTCTGTGCAGGATCTAAGGGATGGGGTGCCTCATGTAGAGAATTATCCCCTCTCTCCTCAGGGAGAAATTTTATATTTCTGAAATTCCTCCTGATTGTAGATCTTCACACCTGGAGTGCCTCCCAACACACTCACCGAGATCATGTTTCTCCCTCTCTTACCTATCTTGATGCTGCCCCTTTACCCTCTGTTGTGTAGGCTCTGTCCTTCTGTTTCTAGGTATTTTCAGAGGTAATTATTCCATATGTAGCTGTAGATTTGTTGTGTATGTGGAAGGAGGGGAGTACGGGATCTCTCTATGCTACCATCTTAAACCACTTCCCTCAACAATTCTGGAGATTCATTTCAATGCTGGATATAGGTGAATCTGACTTTTTCCTCTCAATATTTTATAAGCCATTTAAAAAAAATCAACAGGGGTGATAAATAAAGTACTTTTTACCTCGAATCACTCCTCTTCTCTAGTGATGAAGGCTTATTCTTAAGTAAAGTTTGATATGCTCATCTCTTTTGTCTTAAGTTTATTTCTTCCCATAGAGCTTCTTTTTTCCTCCTATTAAGTAAACTACTGGAATCCTACCAGGTCACCATATGTTTCCAGACCTGTATGAATTCCAGCAATAGACAGTTTGGTTCAAGTTGGGGCCTGGCTACATATTCTTTATTCTTGTTTAATAAATCCTATTCCTTACCAGTGCTAGTAATACATGGTAGGAATCCTGGCATAATAATTACTTCCCGCCTTCCCTGAAATAATTTATCCCTGGACTTTCTTCTTCTCTTATTCATCTTATTTAGCCTAACATAAAGAGACAGTTGTGAATGAGCTCAGAAGTTAGATATTTCTACTCAGTCCATGTCCACCTAAAGCAAAGAGGAGAGAATAATCATCAGTTGTTTTGAGTCTGAATCTTCAGCAGAAAACATAACTTCAGGGACTCTGACTTAGGCTGGTGTGTCTATTCTGTCACGCAGTGGGACAGCAATACTGACTAAATTCTTTTTCTAGAAAGTGTTCTGCTCGAAGCTGTAGTAGACATAGTGCTTCCCCACAGGAAATTATGAATTAATAGGACTCACAGCGTAAGATTGCTTAAGAACTTCCTGTACTAAAAACCCCTTTACCTCCTGGTGGTTGATGTTTTCTGTTCTTTGTTATTTCTTCTTTACTAAAAAGAAAATTATAAGTAGAAATGGAGTTAAAATGGAATTAGGGTGAGTATAAGTACTTTTCCTAGTAGGACTATAGAGCCCTGATATTCAGCTAGCTTTTTACAGTGAATGTCTCTTCTGGTTGGTCATAGCCTTAATATTCATTGGTTTGTGCTCAAGCATATTGATTGTAAAATATATCGAATATGACCCCAAGGTTGCAGACATTTCTGTTTTTAGTAATCCTTAGGACTGAAGAAATTCTACTATCTGTATTCTGTTTCAAACTTCTGAGTCATCATCATGTCTTTTTCCTTTTTGTTAGTTTTCTATCTACTCTCTGTCAGTGTATATGAAAATGGTGACTACTGATAAACTAGTTCTATAGCTACTTCAGTACTGGAGACTTAAGATTCCTCTCAAAGATGCCAGCCACATTAATATGTAATCCTATCAATTCAGTTAAAGTAATGTTTGTGAAAGTGTCAGTGTTATTATGCAACATTATTCACCTACTCATCTCAATCCCCCTCCCCCACTTCTCTCCTTTTCCACCCTCACTTCCCTTTTGAGTATTGGGTAGCTAATGAGTTGTTTTCAAGATTTCTTCTCCACAGATTGAATTCAAAAGCCCTGGTTTATAATTAGGCTTCCAGTTACCTACTTTTCTGATAAATTAAAAGCCATCTGGACTGGAGATCCTGGTTAGATGATTCATAATAAATTGTTATTTTTAAAATAATTTTTTTTTTAGTTCTCTGACATGCTATCTTGATCAGATTTCTCAGGTGAATGGAAGGCACATCAGAATTTCAGTAGCTCTAAACTCAGTTGAAATTGTCACTGAATTTTCTTGGGCTGACTTGTGTATATTTTAAAGATTTGTTTACTTTTATGGTTTGGCAAGACCAGACAGAAAGCAGCTTCCAGTGTCAGTGGCAGCAAAGAATACTAATAAGTGTTAGTCATCCACAGTAAATTAAAAATATAATAAAAAAATTAAACTGTAGTGTGTTTGGGTGTTTGCTCTATTACCATAAATTTACACTCTTATCTTTTATTCTCTAAAAAGGAGTGGGGTGGCAGGAAGCATTTGTGAAATTCCATTAGCATTTTTAGAGACAATTACTCCACAAAATGATTCATGATTCAGTTTCTAGTTTCAAAGATTCAGCTCAGACATGTGAAACATTTTATTTTGACACAGTATACATATAATACCATAGAATTCTTAGTATCGAAAGTTTTGGGCATCTAGTCCAAATCTTCTTATTTTTTAAGGTAAGGAAATGGTAACAATTGGCCCAACATCTCATACTTAGCTACTGATGACAATGGGATAGAAATTCACCAGTTCACCTTCCCACTGGAGGTTGATCAAAATACTTGAGAAATAGTATTTTAGACTAGAAACCATTTTAGACTCTTTTTGCCTTGTTCTTGGTAGGTAAATAAATGAATGTAAGATGTATTCTGAGATTCAGAATTGGCAGCAAGAGTGTGTACATTGTAAAAGTGTACTTTTCTTCTCAATTTATTATTAAGTTCTTTTGAAAATAGATGAATGCAGAGTAGCAATCAAATGTTAAGTCACATTTTCAGGGCTTTGAATTTTAGATCTGCATTTATTCCATTTCTCCAAGAAGACTGCCTTCCTCTTTCTCTTCTCAGTTTTGTTGTATAACAGATTGTATTACTCTGGAGATTGTTAACACTCCTTCAGGTGAAGATTCCCTGACTCTGGCTTCCTGCAGGACCATACGAGTAGCCATACTAATTTCTATCACATCATTCTCAACCTTACAAGGCAAGGTTTATTTTAGAACTAACACTGCTACTACCAATGATCCTAATTTCTTAAGAATATGATCACTTTGACAATTTGTAAATGTCTGGTGTCTCTGTCAACTTCCAGATTACAGAAAGCTGTTAATTCCAAATCACCTTTTATATAATACATTTCAGTCTTCTCACACATTGCTTTGACTATTTTAGACAACTTTCTGAACCTGTATTTGTGCTTTCAACACTTTCACAACAATTTTCTTCTCTCAAGGAAAGCGTGCTCAATCCTGTCATGGATACGTTTAGCACATGTGGAACAACCATAGGCTGTATGGACATTTTGTTTTGTTTTAGATCACTTCATAAAAACTAGGTCTCACAGCATGAAATCCTTGAAGCTGGCCTGGGTACACTCACAGGCCTCAGCTTCGAATTAAAGAAACACATGATTCAGTATATGTGTGCAGGCATATTTCCTAAAAGCTGATGTTTGTCCATGTTGTCTCACTGTAGGACTGTAGCTAAGTGATGAAATCATTTAGTGCATAAGCTCATATTACCCTCTTTCAGTAGAATAAAAAAATTTAGTTTCAATTGAGGTATTCTTTTGTTTGAAAGAATGTCACATTAAAGAATCCTAAAAAGAGTGGTAGCTACTGAAGTCAGGAATAGGAGCCTCAAATATTTTCAGTTGTTATTTCCAGTGCAGTGTCAAATGAATGTCTGACTCATGGGTGCTATTTCATATTATAGATGAGAGAAGTAAAAGCCAGTGTAAATATTTTAGATCCACTTAAGAATTTGTGACGAGCTGCTCTTTATAAACAATTAATAAGGGTAGATAATGTAACCAAGTGGTTTTAGGTTATTAGCAGCAGAGCTTGCTTGCTTGCTTGCTTGCTTGCTTGCTTCCTTCCTTCCTTCCTTCCTTCCTTCCTTCCTTTCTTCCTTCTTTCCTTCCTTCCTTCCTTCCTTCCTTCCTTATTTTCTTCCTTCTTTCCTTTCTTCTTTCCTTTCTTCCTTCTTTCCTTTCTTCCTTCTTTCCTTCCTTCCTTCCTTCCTTCCTTCTTTCCTTTCTTCCTTCTTTCCTTCCTTCCTTCTTTCCTTCCTTCCTTCCTTCTTTCCTTTCTTCCTTCTTTCCTTTCTTCCTTCTTTCCTTC